>PVJL010000368.1:14570-442065 GCA_004026885.1 Lyroderma lyra | reverse complement strand
TGAGGACCCTCCACACTGTCTTCCACAGTGGTTGTACCAGTTTGCACTCCCACCAGCAGTGTACCAGAGTTCCTTTCTCTCCACATCCTCTCCAGCACTTGTTATTCCTTGTCTTGTTGATAACAGCCATTCTCACAGGTGTGAGGTGGTATCTCATTGTGGTTTTGATTTGCATTTCCCTGATAGCTAATGAGGATGAACATTTTTTCATATGTCTGCTGGCCGTTTGTATTTCTTTGTGGGAGAAGTGTCTGTTTAGTTCTTCTGCCCACTTTTTAATTGGGTTGTTTGTTTTTTTGTTAAGTCATATTAGTTCTTTATATATTTTAGATATTAGACCCTTATCTGATGCATTGTTTGCAAATATTTTCTCCCATTCAGTTGGCTGTCTCTTTGCTTTGTTGATGGTTTCTTTTGCTGTGTTTTGCCTGATTTTTATCATCAAATAAGTATGATAAGATAAGGAGATTTTTTTTCAAGTCATCAAATATATCTTAGGACCCTATTCTCTAGTTCTTAACATTTCAAAATAAAATATTTTAATTTCAAAATGATTAAAGTTATAAAAACTGAGTTGTAAGAGTTGGTTCAAGTGTACTACTGTAGACTCTCATTAATCGGAACTCAAGCAATCAGCAAAATCTCAAACCTGAGAATGCTGGTCGCTTGAGTTCCAGTTAACAGAGAGTCTACCTACATTTAGCTGACATCTACCCATGCCCATAACTGAGAGTCTACTGCATCTGCTTTAGTTTCTAGGTTAGGAGACTCTAACTTAGTCATAATCTCTCTAGTAATCTTCTGCCCTTTGTTCCATGTCCTTCATGCAGTATTTCTAAAAATGAAATGCCAATGTAAACTTCATAGGAGAAAACTATTTCTTAAGAGGTTTCAAGCAGAAAATTGAGACTATGAACCTAATGATAACAGAAGAACTATCAATTCTAATCAGCTTGAACCAAGAGAGACAGGTGTGGTGTTCGTAACTGAGGGATTTGACAACTAAGAGAATTCATGAGAATTTTTAGAAGCAGGTGGAGAAAACAAGATGTTCTTGAACAGAACATTGAAGCCTTCTTTTGCCTAGAACTTGTTAAAGTACTTCTATCAATTAAGAGTGTTCCCAGCGGGGAGCTACCCACATACCAAAAAGCAAAAAAAAAAAAAAAAAAAAAAAGAGTGTTAATCACCCCACATTGTTCTGTTTACAGATAAAATGTGAAGGAGAAGGAAATACTGAACAAATTACCTCTTCACTGTTTAGGAAATTAAAATGACAAAAGATGCCTTAGGTCCCCTGTGACTTCTGTATAATAGAAAGGATGAGGGAGTTCCCTGATGGTATAGTGGCTTAAAGCTTCGGCGCTGGCGGTGTCAGCGCTGCAGCCTGGGTTCGATTCCCAGTCAGGGAGCTATTTATAAATAAATAAATAAATAAAATGATGTTTTAAAAAAAAGGATGAAAAAGCAAAGTTTAACATATTATGCCATGCTTAGGACAAAAAAATTAATATGAAAGTTATTGTTTAATATGCTGAATTTACATTGTATATGAGGGCTGTCCAGAAAAAAATCCAGTCATAAATAACTCTGTTTTTCATATTACATGGCTGGATACTTTCCAGACAGCCCTCATATTTTGTTTGTTTGTTTGTTTGTTTTTTGTTGTTGTTGTTTTTGTGTGTGGGTAGTTCCCTGGCCGGGAATCGAACCCAGGCTGCAGCTCTGACAGCGCCAGCGCCGAAGCCTTAAGCCACTACACCATCAGGGAGCTCCCCCTCATATTTTTTTTAAAAGAGAGCAAAAAATAGTTTAAAAGCCAGCCCCAAATTTACCAGAAAGAACAAAATTAGGAAATGGAAAAACCTAATGTAATTGTATTGGTTATGTGCTGTGGCTTAACAAATTACCTCCAAACTCAGTGGCTTCAAACAAACATTTATTTTCTCAGTTTTTGTGAGTCATGAATCTGGAATGGGAGCAGCTTAGCTGAGTAGTTCTGGCTCGGGGTTTTCCTTCTAAAGACTTAACTGGAGCTGGAGGATCTTCTTCCAAACTCACTCATGTGGCTGCGGTCTGGAGGCTTTAGTTCCTTGCTGGCTGTTCACAGAACCATCGTGTAGATCTCTCCATGGGCTATTGAGTGTTCTCACGGTAGAGCAGTTGGCTTACCTCAGAGTGAAGAATGAGACAGAGAGAGAAGAGGAGAAAGAAGTTAGGATGCCTTCATGATCGAGTCACGTGTCTTGACTTGCACAATATTCTATTGATTAGGTAACAGTCATGGAGTCAAGCCTCAAGGCGAGGGGAATTCACCTCTGCCTTCTATGGAGTGCATGATGGGATAGGGACAGGCGCAGCTTCTAGAACAGAGGAAGAAAGCTATATACACAGGAAAGCTCAGCTCCTAACCTCCCTGCCACCCCCAGAAACTTCAGAAGATACTCAACAAAATCCTGAGGATTCTCACCAATACTCCCAAATTTGAGAGAAATGTAGGGAGTGTCTATGTGCATGACTTTCATCTTCTGACTGAGGAATGGTGGGAATGAACGTAGAGAGAAAGGGATAAAATAGAAAAGGGAGCAGTGGTGCTGACTCTCTCTGGAAAGCATGGGAGGCTCCAGGGTTCCGGGCTAAATTCGGGAAACAATGCAAAACCTAATGTATCTACCAACGCTCCCTCAGCATTCACGGTTATTATGTTTGCTTTCAGGCTTCCAATAACAAGCACAACTCTCTGAGGAGTTTTTGGTTTTGTTTTATTGTTTTATTGTTTTGTTTCATTTGTTTGTGTTACCAGCATAGCCAGTTGGCTTCTTGTGGGACAGGCAGAAAGTACTGGTCAGTTAAGGCCCCAACCCAGCAAAGTTCAACCAATGACTGACAACAGATGGGATATGTATTTATATCCTCTAACTCAATTGTGCTAGCTCCAATATAGTGTTTTCCAGCCTTCTCTGGTGGGATCGAGCTCCAATTACCTACACAAGTAACTTACTCCTTACGTACATTTTACTGGCTTTCTTCCCTTCCCTTCCTCACTTTTTCTCTCTCCTATCAGTGCTTCCAAAGCATCAACTCCCAAGTAAACTACTTCTACATCCCCTCATTTCCTTGCTTCAGTTTCTGCTGCTGTGGAAACCCAACCTGTGAACCATTGAAAAAGAATGAAATACCCACCCAAATGAGAGGTATGAATCCTGGCATGGAACAATCAACGAAATCTCAGAAGAGAGACAAAAGTCCAGGTAATGTCAAAGATAGCATGCCCATCATAATAGTATGATTCCATTTTTATAAAAGTATTCCTCTCTTGCTCTCCATTCAGCCATGCAGCAAACCAATCATCCATCCATCCATCTCTTGTCCACCTATCTATAGACATGCATAGAAAGAGGTCTAAAATCATGCCCTTCTAATGTTAAGTTTAATTACCCTAGATGGTACAGACTGAGGTGTTTTTAATCTTTAAACTTGTCATTTTCTATAGTGTATACATTCTTTAAAATAAGCATGTGCCATTTTTGCAAAAACAATAGTGATTTTTTTCTTTAAAAAACAAAATCTAAAAATATGCCAAGAAGTGAACAAGAGTAGTTCATTCTAAATCATGTGAATATAGATTACTATAATTTTCTTTTTTGACTACTTGTATGTTTAATGAGATATTATTTTCTCTTCCTCATCCCTATCAAATCAGGAATGAGTTTTTACCTTTTTTTTTTTATTTTTTTTAATGTGGGTAGTTCCCTGGCTGGGAAGCGAACCCAGGCCGCAGTGCTGACATCACCGAAGCCTTAAGCCACTACACCACCAGGGAACTTCCTTTTGCTTTTTTTTTTTTTTTTTTTTTTTTTTTTTTTTTTTTTTTTTTTTTTTTTTTTTTTTTTTTTTTTTTAGGAATGAGTTTTTAAATTGAAAATATATGGTGTTGATGAAAGGAAGCAAAATAGGCAGTTTTACATATTACAAGGGAGATAGGAGAATACTTTAAAGCAGTGAATTGGTAAGTTGGTGAAAACTTTCAGGAAGGTAAATTAAGAATATAAATCAGAGGCCTTAAAAGTATCTGTGCTTGGGGTTCCCTGGTAGTGTAGTGGCTAGGCTCTGGTGCTCTCAACACTGTGGCCTGGGTTCAATTCCCAGCCAGGGACCACCAAAAAAAGAAAAAAAGAAAAAAAAAATTTGTGCTTTAATTTATTAATTCTGCTTCTATGTATTTAGCCTAAAGGCAGTTTCCTAAAGCTTGATAGGAATCACTTGGGCCCCTCCAAAGACATCTGAATCAATATCTCTGATTCAGACTGAGATCTGAGAATTTTGCATTAACAAGTTCTCCTGATAATTCTTATATACATTAAAGTTGCAACCCTGCAGGCCTGGGCAGAGGAGAGATGCATTCATTCATGCTTATTGAGTCCCTACTAAGAATCAGACTCTATTCCATGCACTGGGACACAGCCATAATAACACAGAAAAACTTTATGTGCTCATGGAGCTTATATTTTTACTCAAAATGTTTATATAAATGTATTATACTATTTTTTATGATAAAATAAGAAGTAATGAAAATACTCAACAATATTTCAAAGAATGGCATGAGAAGCTGCTCACCACATGTCATCAAATGGGAGTAGCTATGAACCTTTTGTCAAATGTACGTATATACTGATAAAAAAACAGAAATATATACACACAAAAATAATAATCTTAGTTATCTCTGGAAAACATTGTTTTTATTTCTTCTTCATACTTTTTGGTGTTTTCTAAATTCCTAGAATAAAATGAATTACTGATAATTAAAAGAAAATATGTTTTAAAAAGTTGATTTAAACACTGGAGAAAATGAGCAATGTTCAATACTAGGTCTTTCTTTTAAAATACATTTTGAGTTAATAATATCAGTACACAGTTACTTTCATTTAGAAACTAAACCCTCGAACTTTTTATTCCATTTTGGGAGCTGTTCGTTTCCAATTTCAATCTTAAGGAGATGAACTTTCAAATTCTCTTTGAAAGAAAGGTGTTCGACTAGCAGATGAACCCTAAATGCTTTCCAGTTTTTCCTTTGACTGTCTTAAATTTTCTAGGAAGACAATAATATTGTTTAGTGATCATGACATTTTGTATCTTTATTCCTAATACTTTTCATACTGTTTCTTCCTATTGTCTTAATGTTTTAACTAAGACTTTTCAGAAGAGTGACAAATATCACCAAGCATGGCTGTTTGTGTAATTTAGATAAAAGTTGGTCTTGTGGGTTCTGGAGTTATTGAGAGAGCTAAGTTATCTAATTAACCTGTGTGGAATGTGCCTATTCTCAAGCACCACATTGCTTTCTCTTAACCTGACAATGCACCTTGGAGACTGGAGAGTTCAAGGTGGATATTGTTAATTGCAGACAGCAGAAGCAGAATGAGGTCATGAATGCACTTTCATAGATGGTACTAATTGGCAGTTTCTAGCCTCAGACAGTCCTATTCAATCCCCAATTTCCTATTTCTGCTACCTTCTATCACAAGAGAAGAAAACAAATAGGGAGCCCTCAGGTTCTGCTGTTTTCACACCGATCGATCGTATGCCCTGACAACTCTACTCCCAGCTGGACAGTGGTAACTTAGGAAGGTAGAGCGGCAGCATCAAGTAAGTAGCAAAGGTCTTACTTGGATACCTAGTGTCTCTCCAGGTGTTTGTTGGAGGGAAACTAAACCTAAAGAATTTAGTAGAATTACTGATATTATTAAGCTGACTTAGAAAATTGCTTTAAATTGAGTGAAGGAACAGTTAATTCTTTTAAAATTCTTTCCACTTATCTAAAAATCAGGCTAGAAAACTGGAATTATTATGGCTTCAGTGGGAGAGGGGTAAGCAAAGATTGAGGTCAGCACAATTCTGTCAATAACCAAGTTGGAAAAGTTGGAAAGTTACGCTGTCTTTACTTAGTCTCATCTTGTCCTCCGTAATTGCTTCCTTTCAACCATAAAGTTGTTTAGGGTAGGAGAAATATTCCAAGGCTTCTCTTTATATTCATTGCAGCAAGATCCCATTTTAGCATAATTACAGTCTTGGAGTTGCAGAGACAGGCTCATTCTATCTAGCTCTGCAGCTGGCTTTCTCAAATGACAATAGGATGCTCACCAGCTTAGCAACATCCAAGGCTGTGAGCCAGTGGGAAGGCCCTGATACCAAAATTTTGCCCTTGCTTTGTCTGTATTTCCTCCATGAACATGGGGAAATGGTTTAGAATTTTTAAAAGCACAAGGTTATTTTTACTGTCTTAGGACTTTTAAAGGAACATGCTGAGCTTCAAATGCAGAGTTCAGAATCCCAAATCAGAGATAATTCATCTTTACATCTAAAACTGATAGTAATTACTGAGTAAAAACAGTGAAAAAAAAGAAAAATACATTTTACAGTGCTTTTCTCTTCTCCTTGTCCTTCTTATATTTCTTTTTTCATTTTTTTGAGAAGACTAAAGAAAGTCTAACTTTGTCTGCCTCCTTTACCTGCAGGGTAATTCCACATTCAGCTTGACTACTTACAAAAGAAATTCTTTTCCTGGTTTGAAATCATCAATAACTGTTTGCACTCAACCCTCAGTTACCCACTTAGACTTCTGCTTACATCTGCATCTACAGAACTTCTCCACGAGTCCCCTCCCCACTTTTATCCAGCTCACCAAAATGTAGTGTCTCTTATGCCTAAATTCTGTTCATTCTTCCTTTACATATTTTTGCATACATACCCTTTCTATTCCACTTATCAAAACCTTAGTTGAGGTCCTTTTTCTGAATTATTAAAAAATCTTCCTAAGTAGTTCATCTACTTCTAGGGTCTTCCTAAATAAACCCTTTTGAAGGTTTCAGATCAACTTTCTTACAGCACCATTCAAAAGTAATGAGCAGAAAAGACTTCTAAACCATTCAGATTTACATGCCAGGTGACAAAACCGACACTTGGAATACTTAGACGAAAAGACAGCTTCATGAGTGACTTTTCTGCTCTGGACAAACTGATGTCTTTCCTGACTCAGGGACAGGTTCCATATATCAGTTCTCAAATGGGGGTGGAGGTTATTTTGCCCTTCAGGGGACATTTGAAATTTCTGGAGATGTTTTTAATTGTCACAACTGGAGTGGAGAAAGGAGTTGTTTTCATCTAGTCCATCGGTTTCCAAGTGGTGATACACATACCCCAGGGGTACATGCTGGCCCATTCATGGGTACACAAAAAGCAATCAGTAATAGTGAAAAAAAAACAAGTAAATTTTAAAACTACAAAGTATTAGTTATGGAACAATAAATGTGAAGTCTGAATCACCGTTAATGGACACACTTCAAAATTAGATCACATTAGTGAATGACGATTGGTGAGGGCATGGCTATGAACCCTTCCCCCAAATAACTCTCCTACCAATCATTATGCACAGTTTACAACAATCCATTGTTGTAAAGTTTCTAGAACTTCGCCAAATATATAAATACATCCCTAGCCAGACTGTTTGATCAGTTTAGCTATTGACCGAGTAAAAGTTAAGTGTGTATTCAATCATGATTCTTTTCAAGTAGTTTTTTAATTTAATATTTAAATACTTGATTATCATTATCAATATTTAACTGTGTTACAAATATTGTAAAATTAAATTCGTGGTTTGTACTTTTAGTGTAGTCATTTTTCTTTCCTAATTTACTACCTCATTTCCACTATTTTACATTAAGATAGGCACTGAACAGTGTCATTATTTAAAAACAGCTGTTTTAAAAACAAGAGGTGCAATTTATAGAAATAGGTTTAAAAGGGGTACACAAGTGGAAAAAGGTTAGGAGGAACCACTGATCTAGTGTACAGAGGCCAAGGATGCTGCTAAGCACCCTGCAATCTAAAGGACAAGTCTCCACAACAAAAACAAAATATCAGTGGTGCCAAGGTTGAGAAACTCTGCATGCGTTAACAGTTAACTCATGAATTGCCCCTTTAGCTCAATGCTTCTCATTCTCCAAAGTTGCTTCAATTCCACCTCTCCCAGATCTCTCTCTGAATTTCTAATGCATTTTTGTACCACTCAAAGTGAGTGTACAAGCATCATTTTCCTTTGGAGACAATGCTCTGTGTCCCATATGCTCTATCTTGTAAGGACATTGCTGAAAGTCACTGGGCCATATTCTACTTTATTTTCCATAGCAGCAAACACAGGGCCTGCATATGTTACACAATTAGCAAACAGTTATAACACAAAAGATGAATACATCAGCACAGAAATTGACAGTTGAAGTGGTCAGAGGAGAGTCTGCTGCAGAGTGAAGATTAGGACAAGTAATCTGCAACAATCTTATTAATAGCAAAGCTGAGACAAATGAGAATATGGAGAAAGAAAGGGACAAGGACCTCAGGATACACTGCCCAGGGTACGAGAGTCAGAATATACACTTAACCAGATATTTTTATGTTGGTGAAATGGACATAACAAAATGAATCACTTTAACTATTTTCAAGGGTACAATTCAGTGATATTAAATACATTCATATTGCTGTGCAGCCATCACCTCCAAGCAACTCCACAACTCTTTTCGTCTCATAAAACTGAACTTTATTACCTTTTCAACACTAACTCCGCATTCCCGTTTCCCCCACCCTCTGGAAACCGCCGTTCCATTTTCTGTCTCCATCAACTTGCCTGCTCTAGGAACCCCGTATAAGAGGAGTCGTACAGCATTTACTCTTTTGTGACTGGATTATTTCACTCAGCTTAATGTCTTCAAGATTCATCCATGTTGTAGCATGTGTCAGTATTTCCTTCCTTTCTAAGGCTGGACAGTACTCCATCGTATGTACTCGAGTAGACCACATTTTGTTTATCCAGTCATCTGTCAGTGGACACTTCAATGCTTTCACTTTTGGCTTTTGTGAATAATGCTGCTATGAACCTAGGTGTATAACTGTCCATCTGAGTCCCTGATTTTACTTCTGTCTGGAAACAATTCAGCTATAAACGCCTCTATATTTCATATTATGTGACTGAATACTTTCCAGACAGCATTAGAATATCCAGAAGTGATATTTCTGGATCATTTGGTAATTATTTTTAATTTTTTGTGGAATTGCCCTACTGTTTTTCACAGCAGCTATGCCATTTGGCATTCCTACCAACATTCACAATTTCTTCACATCCTTTAAAACGTTATTTTCTGTTTTGTTTTGTTTTATTTTGTGTTAAACAAAACAAATGAGTGTGAAATGGTATCTTTTTGTTGTTTTGATCTGCACTTCCCTAATGACTAGTGATGTTGAGCATCTCTACATGTGGTTACTGGCCATTTGTATATCTTTTTTGGAGAAATATCTATTCAAGTTCTTTGCCCAATTTTTAATCAGGTTGTTTCATTGTTGCCGAGTTACAAGAATTCTTTTCTGTATTCGTGGTATCAATCCCTTATCAAATATATAATTTGCAAGTATTTTCTCCCATTCTGTGTGTTACCTTTTCACTCTGTTGATAGTGTCCTTTGATGTATAGCTGTTTTTAATTTTAATGAAATTCAATTTATCTATTCTTTTGTTGCCTGGGCTGTCATATCCAAGAAATTATTACCCAATCTAATATCATGAAGAATTCCTTTTATGTTTTCTTCTAAGAGCTTTGTAGTTTTAGCTCTTATGTTTAGGTTCCTTTTATCCTTTTTTTTTTTTTTTTTTCTTTTTGTATGTGAATAGCTCCCTGACAGGGAATCGAACCCAGGCCACAGCACTGACAGCACCAGCGCCGAAGCCTTAAGCCACTACACCACCAGGGAACTCCCCTTTCATCCATTTTGAGCAAATCTTTGTATATGGTGTAAGGCAGGGGTGTCCAACCTTTTGGTTTCCCTCGGCCACATTGAAAGAAGAAGAATTATCTTGGGCGATACCTAAAATACACTAACACGATAGCTAATGAGCTATTTAAAAAAATCACAAAACAATCTCATAATGTTTTAAGAATTTATGTTGGGCCACATTCAAGGCTGCCCTGGGCCACATGTGGGTCACAGGCTGTGGGTTGGACAAGCTTGGTGTGAGGTGAGGGCCCAACTTCGTTTTCTTATACACCAATATCCAGTTTTCCCAACTCTATTGATTCAAAAGACTGTCCGTTCTCCATTCAATGGCCTTGGTATTCTTGTTGAAATCATTTGATCATATATGAGAGAGTTTATTTTTAAGCTCCTATTCTATTCCATTGGTTTATATGTCTGTCATTATGTCAGTACTGCACTGTTTTGATTACATGAGACCTCCAAATTTGTTCTTTTTTCCCCAAGATTGTTTGGCTATTTGGGGTCCTTTTAGATTCCACATGAATTTTAGCATGGATTTTTCTATTTATGCAAATACTGTTAGAATTTTGATAGAGGGTGCATTGAATCTATAGATCATTTTGGGTAGTATCAACATTTGAACAATATTACATCTTCTATTCCCTAAGCACTGTGTGTGTTTCCATTTATTTGTTTCTTCTTTAACTTCTTTCAACAACATTTTATAGTTTTCAGTATACATGTCAATCAAATTCTTTATATAAAGAATTTATTTTTGCAAACAATATAATAACAACAGTATTGAAAATTTTTAAATAGAAATCATTCATCTCAAATCTTACTTCCCTTAAAATCATTTGGCCTCATTTTCTCCCGTATCTTCTCATCTTATCTACATGTGTTATAATCTTAATATAATGGCAATCATTACATGAATCCAATTTTGAACCTTGGTTTCTACTTACTATTATACCCTACTCATTTTCCATGTTGTCACAGCCACTTTAGAAGATTCTGAGGGTTCTGTACTAATAGTGGACTCTGTCTGGGATGAGGAAGGATAGCCAGTGCCCTGGGCTTTGGAGTGGAGGTAGAGATGGAAATTCTCTTTCTTTCTTATTGTTTTTTTTTTTTTTTAACTTTTATCACGTGATGAAAATAAAAACTTTCTAAGCACAAGGGGAAAAAAGAGATTTAGAGGTTTCTCTAGAAAACCGGTTTTGGTGCTTGAATGAGAATAGTCACAATTCAAGAAAATATATTGACTGATTTTATTGGTGCCTCCTCTGAATATTCTAAAATGCAGCATTTACCATTTGGAATCCATCTTGTGAGACAACAATCCAAAGCATCAAGAACATTTATTTGTTACACTTATCACAGTGGATGATTGAAATATTTATATCCATCTGTAACTTTCAGTTACTCAGTTTTCAATCGCTGTTCAGAAATTCCATGAAACTAGATAAAATGCAAATAAGATTTTTTATATGAAGAGCCATTTTAGTAATGCTTGATTTTTATCACCTTTTTTGGAATGAAAAACTATGCTGACAGTGTTGAGTGTTCAACGGGAGGGATGAACAGGTTTGGAAAGACTTGCCTTGTCAAAGTTTATAATCAGGTGAGTGAACATGCCCCTACAGTGAAAGCAGTCTGTCTCCTAGAATTATCTCTCCTCAAGCAGTTAGAAGGAGCCTGTACATACTTGATTGCATCAATGAAAACCCACAGCTTACCTTGCCTTTTATAAGATTTTTTTCTTGGATGAATTTGAGGACTGTTAAAATGTAAGCATGGGTCTTGGATTCTCTCTCTCTCTTTCTTTTTTTTTTTCTTTTTTTTTTTGTATGTAGGTAGTTCCCTGGCTGGGAATCGAACCCAGGTCAAGAGTTGACAGTGCCAGCGCCAAAGCCTTAAGCCACTACACCACCAGGGAACCCCTTGGATTCTCCCTTTTCCCAGCTGTCCTTACCTTTTTTCCCCTTTAATTTAGGGACTGTGTATTTTTAATCAAACTTACTAGATATTTTAGACAAATAGTTCTACTAAGTACGTTTTCCTCTTCCTTCTCTTCTTCCTTCATCATCATCATTATCATCATCATGAATTTTTCTCCAATATTAGAGCTATTTATATAAATGTCTTCAGTCTCATTTTTCTACTGTCACCACTTTCTCTGGGTTCAGGGATTAAAACATGGGTAAAGCACTCACAATGTTCCTTTCAATTAACTTATAATATTTGTTTTCCCACTCAGTTTAAAAATGGAATCTTTTTTTTAAACTGGGATATAGTTTGACAGTCTTGGATTAAAACTTTTTCTTTAACTTCTAGAGACCAGCCCTGAAAGATCTGAGACCTTACTTTAAAGAGGTTAAAATAATAAATACCCCACTGAACAGCTACTTGAGAACTGGTTCATTTAACTTTTTAGGCCAGGTGCCCGGGGTGGGGGGGGCTGCTTCCATCTGTGGGGCACACTCACCTTATTGTACAGTGCAGAATGCACACATTTTAGCCAGTCACTTTCAACATGCACCAGGGAAGTACATAGCTCCATTAGGCAATGTCAGAGAAGATAAATGTGTCTAAATTACTTGCCAAAAATGCTTAGTGAGCATCAAAGAGATGGGTTTTGCTTTCCAAATTATTAAGCAGACTATTCAAAAGTACTGAAACATTCATTTTTCATTGCAAATTGTTAACCAGAAGCAGGGACAGCTGTCTTCTTGTGATGCCCCATGGTGACACCCACAGGAACTTTTTCCCTTCAGTATACAGCCCACTAAAAGGTGCGAAAGGAGGTGCACCATTTAGCATTTCTCACATCTAGAATGTGATTGAGGATTTTATGCAGAGAAACTCATGGATTGTGGAAGGTTAATTGTCTACCTTTAGATGAATTTGTTTCAGTAATATCAAATTGTCTGGTTTTTCTCTGCATAAAAGTATTAAAATAAATTATCACAGTCTGTACATGAATATGTACTGTAGGTATAAATGTATCATAGTCTGTGTGTATACATTTTTCTGGGGGGGGGTGTAGGACCTCAGTCTAATCCAGGATATGAGGGGGAACCCAAAAAACCCCAGAATCTATTTATAAAAAATTGTGTATTTGTTCTTACATGTTTAAACTTCAGTCATCTTCAAAGTACTCTCTGTGTGATGCAATGCACCTATTGAGACAGTTTTTCCACTGCTCAAAACAGTTTTTGAACTCATTGATTTTGAATGCCTTTTAGTGTTTCTGCCTTTTTTAATTTTGCCTCTTCCACATCAGCAGAACGTTTCCCTTTGAGGACTTTTTTCATCCAGGGGAAACAAACAAAAAAAAAGGTCACTCAGGATGAGATTGGGTAAATGGGGAGAGTGGGGCACAAGGATCATTTCATGTTTGGTAAAAACAAACAAACGAACAAAAAACCTGCTGAACACTCAGGGTGCTGTGGGCAGGTGTGTCGTCGTGGTGGAAAAAACAGTCATCTGTTTGGCACAACTTGGGGATGTTTCTTTCACAAATTGTGATGCAACCTTCTCAAAACTTCCAGATAAAAACTTGGGTTGACTATTTGACCTGGAAGAACAAATTCTGAGTGCACGATCTCTCTTACATTAAAGAAAGATAATTTCAATTTGGGGGGGTCCCCCTTTGTGTAATTAACATGTGGAATTATTCTTTGATTCTACAAAAGGTAGAATGGAGAAGTCAACCATCTCTAAAGGACTGTGTTTGTAATGAGATCCTAGAACTCTCTGCATCAGAATTAGCTGGCTTTTTTTTTTTAAATCCAGATTTCAGACTTTCATCCCAGGTAGGGCATTTAGATGGCTGAATTATTTTCCTCCACAGAACTACTCACAGGAAAGAATTCAGAGAAGTTAGTAGCATCAATTTGACATCTGTCAACTTTGTCATCTTCTTTTCTTGTTCTGGTATTTATTCACTTTTTTCCCCATAGTGAAATGAACCCTAATGCTCTAGATGTGGGCCCTCAGGCTCTCTTATTTATTTTTACGTAGCTCACTAAACAACAGAGAGCTATCCACCATCATCGCTGTGTTTAGGGACCAATTCAATTATCAAATGATTATTCCTTTATTAGTAACTAATAGTAAATACAATTCAAGTTAGATTTTTTTCTTCCGACCACTAGAACATTTTGAAGAGAAAGCATACAATATGAGGTATAGAAGAGTATAGGAGGTATAGGAGCATTCTGTTTGCTGAGCAGGCTGAGTTCTTTAATACTTTTCTCATTGCTTTAGAATTCCTCCACCTTCTCATCAATTCCTTTGGTGAGAACACTTAGCTGTCCCACTCCTCCATTTGTCATCATCACCCAGGTGACCCTCATCTCCACTAAAGGGCTTCCAACTAAAACTTTCTCTTCCTTCCTATACACTAGAATTTGTTCTCCTGTCAAACTTTGCCTATTCACTTATTATTATCAAAGTAGAACTCAAATAAGATATTATCAAACAGCACATCAAAGGCATAACATCCCAAGGCCAAGTGGGTTTTATTTTAAAAATGCAAAAGTAGGTCAGTTTTAGGAACTGTATTAACTTAAATCATTTTAATAGATCTTAGGAGAAAAGTTGTCTAAGATCATCTTCTGTAGGTGCTTAAAAAGCTCTTGAAAAATATGTCCATCTATTCTTCCAAAAAAACCTTCCAGTCCTTAACATAATTGAGTACATTTTCCTTAACTCAAAAGATATCACCATACTTAATGGAGAACCACCAGAAACATTTCCACCAAAATCAGAAACAAAAGGTATTTATTCACTTTTACCTTTTTTAAGAGGCACGGTAGTAAAATGGTAAAAGTTGAGGACTTCGGTATTCAGCTACTAGGGTTCAAATCCCAACTTTGCTACTTGGACCTACGTGATGGTGGGCAATTTATATAATATTTTTGTGCTGAGTTTCCCCTACTAAAAATGAAGGAAATGATAATAATTTTTAAGGTTGCTTGCTATGAGGTGTAAATGGCTTGATAGTTGCAAAGTACTTATACACTACAAGGTATATAAATATTCAATACATTTTAACTATTGCTGCTATTATTTAACATTATTTTTAGGTACTACACAAACCAAACAGATAAAAGAATGAAATTACAGGTATTAAAAGGAGAGATAAATTTATTTATCTATATTTTCAGTTGCTATAATTATAAAACTGGAAAATCCAAAAGAATGTACTGAAACTACTACAAATAATAAGGAAATAAATAGAAGGATATAAAATTCAAATTCAGAAATCAATAGACCTCACATATATGAAGCAGACCTGAATAAAATGAAAGGCATGCCATGTTCCTACATAGGAAAATTCAACATCATAAAGATGTTAAACTCAAGTTAATTTATAAGTTTGACAATGTCATTAATAAAATGCAAAGAATTTTTTTAACTAAATAAGTTGATTCTAAATTTCATAAGCAAAAATAATCATGCAGGAAGTTCCAGGGAAATTCTAGAAAAGAAGATAATAAATGGTCATTTATTCCACCAGATATTAATCATTAGAAAGCCTCAATTTTTTAAAAAGTATATACTAGCACACCATAGACAAATTAACTGACTAGAATATGAGCTTAGAAATGAGCTTCAACATAAGAATTTAGTATACAACAAAGTTGTTATCTAGAATCAGTTGGGGAAGGAGAAATTGCCCCCCCCCACTCCACCCCACCCCCCAAAATGGTGATGAGGTAACAATTGCCATCTAGAAAAACAGAGGTAGATCTTGTCAAGAACTAGGAGGAGTCTGAGATTTTACCCTGCTTAGCCTGCTCGGATTTCATAGATTCTTCCAGAAGACATAAGGCTCGTAGATCAGAGACAAAAGGTTTTATTATTCATAGGTAACAAGAAGCATGAGTTCCATAATTGCATTAGTTCCCCTGGCTTCCTAAGTACCTGTGAGGTGATACAGAGACTGGCCCAGGTAGACGCCTCACACATGGTGGGTTGTGTCACAGTTGAAGCACTATGACCTTAGAAATCCGTCCATTTTATAAGGGGACTGCTAGTAAACATGCCCCAGAGGGAAACATTATCTTTTTTATCCTGGACAGCAAACAAATTTGCCCTGTGACCTGGAGGGAGACACTATCTCTGTCTCTTAAGGGTGATCATTATACAAACATCCTTGAAAAAACAGTTCAGTACAAAAGATGCACAGAAACAGGAGAGCGAAACCGAGAACTGACTCCCAACAGATCCGTACCTTTCCATATATACCAGGATAAATTCCAGATGGATCAAAGAATTAAATGTTTATAGGAAAGTAAGCAATAAAAGAACCAAGAAAATAGATAAAGAATCTTCAGAATGGCAAAGACTTTCTAAACTATGACAACAATAGCACATCGTTTTTTAAGTGCATGTTAAAATCACCATAGACAAAGCCAAGAAACAAACTTGGAAAAAGAATTTGTAATTCATATCAGGAACAAAGAGCTAATTGACTGAATACACTCGTAGCTGTTACAAATACAATGCTAAGTGAAAAATCAAAGCCCAGTAGAACAATGGACAAAGGAGGCAAACAGTTCACCAGAAAAGAATATAAATGACTTTTAAACATATGAAAAAAGTTTCAGTTTTACTTATAATGAAAGGGGGGAAAGCCAATTAAAGTTACAGCAGCATAATATTTCTCACCTATTAGGTTGGCAAAACCATGAAAATCTTATAATACACTGTTGGTGGAATGGAGAAATAGGCACTGTCATATGTTGCTGAAGGGAAGATAAATTGGGACAATCCCTATGAAGGAGAATTTAGCAATATTATCAAATTACCAATGTGCATGTTACAGATGTGGAATATTCCTTGCCCTATCAATTCCATTTCTAGGAATTTATAGATATACCAGTACCTATGCAAATGTATGCAAACTATATATATATATATATTTTTTTTTTTTTTTCTTTTTGGTATGTGGGTAGCTCCCTGACCAGGAATCGAACCCAGGCCGCAGCGCTGACAGCACCAGCGCCGAAGCCTTAAGCCACTACACCACCAGGGAACTCCCGCAAACAATATTTATTGCAGTATCGTTGGTTAAAAGAAAACTATTAGAAATAACAAATTACCGCCAATAAGGAATTTATTAAATACATTTTGGTACATACATATAACGCAGTATTCTGCAACTATGAAAGGGAATTAAGAAGCTCTTTACATGCAGATACGGAAAAGGTTTCTAAGATATGAAGTTTTTTTAAATTGATGCATAAGAATATGTGTTATATGTTACAATGTCTGTATTTTAATACGGAAGGACAAATTTTGTTTGATTATATTTACAAGGGATGTCTGGAAAAAACTCCAGCCATAAATACCTTTATTTTTCATATTACATATCTGGATACTATCCAACAGCCCTCGTATATAAAATACCTCTGGAAATATATAAGAAACCAATCATCGTGATTGCCTTTGGAATGGAAACCGGGTGGCTGGGAAAGGCTGTCTTTCCACTGTACACCTCAGTCAGTCAGGATTCAGCTGCAAACACTAGAAAACTCTTTTAAACAGAAGGGCCTTTAAGACAAGGATTTAGATTCTTACAAAACTCACTGGACATGGTGGAAAAATGAACTCTAAAACAGGCAAACACCATTCTAGGAAACTGCTACCTCTTTCACTATCAAGAAACTGAGATGAGGGGAGTAAAGGATAAGAAATTCACGGACTTGACTTCTGGTTCCCAGCATATCCAACTTAGTTTCATCCCAGAGATCAGCAGTCAAGGTCAGAGCCATAACTGTTGGTTAGAGGAAAACTTTGCCTTCACTACAACCCAGGAATCAGCTAATACCATGAAACCATTCTCATCAACAAAATGGGTGACTTCCATGCCATTTCTTTCCCCAAATAACTTATTTCCAACTTCAAATTTTATAAAAATATATCTGATAGGTACATCTAAATCATAACTGGAACCCTAGTTTCAAGAATATATTTAAATGTAGTTTTTGCTTTTCGTCCTCTACTGGATAAAAACTTGGTGTACATGCTGAACAAGCTCATCTATTGGATTTACTTAAAATTGTTTAAATCATGAGACTGTATTAGCTATTTTAAAAATTAAGTTAAAAAATTAAAAGCTTATCAATTCTGTCTCATAACAGCTTTATTCGTAATCACAAAAGTAAAAACAACCCAAATGTCCCTGTATTGATCCGCTCAGGCTGCTATAACAAAATACCGTAGAATGGGTAGCTGAAAGAGTACACAGTTCTGGTGGCTGCGAAGTCCAAGATCAAGGTAGCAGCCAATTCAGTTTCTTGTGAGGATGCTCTTCTCAGTTTGTAGATGGGCCACCTTCTCTGTGTGCTCACATGGCCTTTCCTCAGTGCACGTGCTCAGAGACAGTGTGGGTGTCTCTTCCTTTTCTTATAAAGACACCAGCCCTATCAGATTAGGGAACCACCCTTCTGAACTCATTTAACCTTAATTACCTCCTAAAGCAGTGGTTCTCAACCCTCCTAATGCTGCGACCCTTTAATACAGTTCCTCATGTTGTGGTGACCCCCAACCATAAAATTATTTTCATTGCTACTTCGTAACTGTAATTTTGCTACTGTTATGAATTGTAATGTAAATATCTGATATGCAGGATGTATTTTCATTGTTACAAATTGAACATAATTAAAGGATAGTGATTAATCCCCAAAACAATATGTAATTATATATTGTGAAATATTTGTTTCTAATTACAAATAAAAGAAATTTTGTGTTGAAGCATGGTGTAGCATGAGTAACAGTCTTAATATAACAACAGTAAACTACATTGCTACATTTTGCAACAGTATGCGTAAAAAGCCAACGTCAGTGTGAAATTTGCTGAATATAAAAAGACCAATCAGCATCCAGATTAAGTTCCCATGGTACAGATAATTTTTTTGCAGTAGTTGATGATTTTACAGTACTTTACCCAGTAATTATAATTCATGAAGTGTCATTTTACCTCCAATATTGCTGCTTGCAACACAGTAGCTACATTTAACAGAGTAGCTGCTTTCAACACAGCAGCTGCTCTCTACACAGTAGCTGCTCTATATGTGTGACTGGTCCGCATAAGTACATTATGGCGCCAACCCTGTCACATACACTGTAATTGTATGGGGTGTACGTGATGGGGTTGGTGCGATGATGTCATCACGCTGGGTACTTGTATGTGGGCGTATCTGCATGTGGGCGGACCCGCCTAGAGACGGATAGAAGAGCAGTGTCTTGGTTCCTAAGACCCCCGGAAATACGTGTCACGACCCACATGTTGAGAACCGCTGTCCTAAAGGCACTATCTTCAAATATAGTTACAGTTGTGTTAGGATTTCAGCATATAAATTTTAGGAAGCATACAATGCAGTCCATTGTAGTCCCTTAACTGGGGAATGAATAAACAAAATCTGCTATATCTATTCAATAAGATACTACTCAACAATAAAAAGAGACAAATTATCGAAACATGAAACACTATGTATGGATGAATCTCAAATGTATCATGCTTAGTGACTAAAGCCAAACTGAAAAGTCTATATATTGTATGAACCCATTTATAGGACGTTCTAGAAAAAGCAAACATATGGGAACAGAAATCAGATCAGTGGTTGCTAAGGAATAGAGAAGAGTTTGACACAAAGGGATATAGAAAATTTTTTTGGTATGATAGAATTATTTCATATCTTGATTGTGGTGGTGATTGCATGACTGTGTTCATCAACACTTGCAAACTGTATACTAAAAAGGGTTCATCTAGATTGATTTAATTTTTTTAATTAAAAAAGAAATTCTATTCTTTGCCCTATACCCTATCAGGTAGTTCTATTTTAAGGTAATACTGTGTAATACTAGTATAATAGTTCTTCTTACAGTAAGTATTTTTTATTTTTGCTTTTTGAATTTAATAGAGCCTACCAGGAAAAGAGAATGACTTAATTAAGCAATGAATCTCAACAAAAGTTTAGGGAAAGATTTTTTGTTTGGATTAGCACGTCCTTTGTATAAACCCACAAACAGAAAACCACTTACTGAGCCTCCAAGCCACAAACAAATAATATTGCTTGCAAGGGCACATTTGGAGTCTTTGGCAACAGCCCTGCTCTTTCTTCCTTGGAACCAGCTTTCTAAAGGAATGGACAAAGGCATCAAAGGGCATCAGAGAACACGAACCCAACATGCTGTGTCTTTTAGCAACCCTTGCTAAAAGAAGTAAGATTCCATTTCTCAATTGATGTCCTCCACCATGTCCCCTGCCCTCTCTCCATTTTCCTGTCTTCTTCCCAGTGTCTGCACAGCAACCAAATATCATTTCTACCACGTTTTACTACCAAAAGAAAAATAAACTGGTGAGCCACGCCCTTGGTTATAGCAACATCAGAAATTTGTTTAAGCCCCACCAAGCAGGAAATAACAGATGAAAGCCACAATCGCTAATGGAACTTCTCCTAGAGAAAACAAGTAGCATGGCATTGACAGGCTATCAGTTTGATATGAAGTGAAATTTGTTTCAAATGTTTTTAGGGAATCATCAGACTGGAAAGGTCAACCTGTCCAGGATGAAAACAAAAGCTATCATGCTCTGAAATGAAATTTCGCTTCCTGCTCCTCAACACTTAGTTTCCTCTCATCACTCCCACCCTAGTCAGCTTTACACACTATGAAAAGGTGTCAGTCCGTTATCTAGACCTTTCCCAAGCTAGGGGATGAGTCTGGGAGTGGAGGTGGGGATGTGCAAATGGGCACAGTTCCCGGAAGAACTGTGGACTCACATGCTCCCCTCAGGAACGGAGCCTCAAGCCCTTCCTGTACACGTTGGGTCTGGAAAAAAACTTGACCACTGTCAAGAATAGCTCTACGACCAGATAGTGGGGACTCAGACTTTCCTGTTCATGTTTGTAGCTCTATTTCTGCAGCTTCGGAACGCAGCTCTGCACTCCCTTTGTCAGAGCCTGCACTGCCCAAGGAAACCCACAGAAACATCCACTCCTCCCTGTCCCTCTTAGCCAGTCATTCATCCCTATTTTTAGGATTCCCTAGCAACTGAACAGCCTGTTATTCCAGAACTAATATTTTGCATTCCTAAGTCTGTTACTACACTTATCATACACCTCCTCCCTTCCCCCAGATGTATGCCTTATTGTCCTTGCAAATTCTCCCCTCAAGTGTATGTTGTATTGTTACTGCAAGTTCTCCAAGGACAGGAAAAACATTCATCGGAATCTGCTCTGTGCCTCATAACTCCTGGATTCAGGAAAAATTCTTCCTATATCTGCCCTAAATTCCTTCTAATGAAGTTGAATGCTACTCCTATCTCTCCACCTTCACCAGAGATAAAGAATAGCTAATCAACATTCTTTGTGTAAGCTTTCCTTTTACTTTATTTAGAAATAAGAAATGCATGACAATTGCTTGCTTTTGAAAAAGCCATAGGGCAAGAGAGCTGCATCCAACCCACTACGGCCCTAGTGTGGGAGGAAGACGTTGGAGAATTTATTTTTAGTCTCCAGGCCTACAGAATTCTGCCATTTTTGTTGTAAGTCACAGAAGCCTTTGTGCTACTCTTGTAAGATGTTATCAGGGACTGGGAGACTCAGCATCATTTTTAATCATTTGGTCTTGGCAGGTCTAGTTCTTATCCATCACAGCTTGGTCCTATTCTCAGTTTGGTGGGAATGTTTGACTATGTGATATATTTTGGGAAAATCAGCTACACATTGAATGCACAAATGAAGGAGCTCATTTTATAGATATTTAAAGACAGATACTGCTAACCTAAAAAAAATGAATCTATCTTCCACAATAAAATCCAATTCTAAATGTATTACATTTATAAACAGTATATGAACATTTTTTTCTGATAAAAAAGAGATTCTATTTTTTTCTTATTTTTACCACAAGGACTTGACAATAGCTAGTTCTACAGCGAGCTTTCAGCAAAAACCAAAGTACTTTCAAGTTCAACATTGTGGATTCTAGACTCACTGGTATGGACTCTGCTTCTACTCTCCTGTGGCAGCTGGTTTGCTCCATTGAAGAGTTTGTCCTTGGTGGAGCCTGAAACAAGACACTCCTTGGGGCAGGCCCTTCCTTTTCTTGCCAGCTATTTAAAGTTTTGTCTGCCCAGTGCAAAGCTCCTATCAATCTGGTACTTAATGGATTGACAAGATGAGAATGTGGGTAATTTGCATTAGTATGAGCTCTGTGGAGCCATGATTTCTCAACTCTTTTAATAAACAAAGACAAGTTGATAAATTTTGCCTCCACTTTAGTATTTTTTTTTATTACATTAGACATACCTGGATATAACTGGCTCTGTGTAATCACATGGTATCTCCCCTCCATCATTCTTAAACTTGCACACACAGATGCCTACATTTTTTCACTAAGTGTGCATTGAAATGGAAGAGTGTTCAGATGTTCGGTTCAAACAGCATGCTGTTACTGAATTCTGAACAGACAAAAAAGTCCCTCCAATTTTTAAAAAATTTTTGAAGGGGAAGATGAGGACTTCTTAAAGAAGATCATTATAGGTGATGAAATTTGGGTCCATCATTATGACCCAGAGAGCAAAAGGCAGTCTATGGAATACAGAACCAGTTTTATCCAGATATGTCTAATGTAACAAAAATATTACAGTGGAGGGAAATTTTATCAGCCCGCCCTTGTAGAGCATAATATAACTTGTTTTGACATTAACTTCAGCCACATATATAAGCCAAGATAGAAAATTAAACGAAGATATTTTGGGGTTCAGGGCAGGTCAGAGGAACTGATTGTTTCAACAACCCAGAATATTACATGCCTCCTAACAATGCAATGGAGTAAGTCACCATTAGGACAGTTTTACCCCTGAGGTGAAGGTACCTGCAGATTTCACACTTCCACAATTTTTCCATCAGAATCTGTCTTTTAGACATTGTTACCTGTTCTTACTAAATGCTATAGTTAAATGTATTCTAGATTAAAGACCCTCACATAAGATCCAAAACAATAAACTGTATAGAAGAAAACATTGGTACTAAACTTATAGACCTAGGGCTCAAGGAGGACTTCATGAACCTGACCTCAAAGGTAAGGGAAGTAAAAGCAAAAATAAATGAATGGGATTATATCAAACCTAAAAAGCTTCTGCACAGCAAAAGAAACCATCAACAAGGCAAAGAGACAGCCAACTGAATGGGAGAAAATATTTGCAAATAATGCATCAGATAAGGGTCTAATATCTAAAATACATAAAGAACTAACAAGACTTAACAAAAAAACAAACAACCCAATTGAAAAGTGGGCAGAAGAACTAAACAGACACTTCTCCCACGAAGAAATACAAATGGCCAGCAGACATATGAAAAAATGCTCATCCTCATTAGCTCTCAGGGAAATGCAAATCAAAACCACAATGAGATGCCACCTCACACCTGTGAGAATGGCTGTTATCAACAAGACAAGGAATAACAAGTGCTGGAGAGGATGTGGAGAGAAAGGAACTCTGGCACACTGCTGGTGGGAGTGCAAACTGGTACAACCACTGTGGAAGGCAGTGTGGGGGTTCCTCAGAAAATTGGGAATGGAGCTACCATTTGACCCAGCAATCCCCCTTCTGGGGATCTACCCAAAAGCCTCGAAAACCTTTGTCCGCAAAGACTCATGTACCCCAATGTTCATTGCAGCACTGTTCACAGTGGCCAAAACATGGAAACAACCAAAGTGCCCTGAGACAGATGACTGGATAAAGAAGCTGTGGTACATATACACAATGGAATATTACTCAGCTGTAAGAAAAGATGAAATACTGCCATTTATGACAACATGGATGGACCTGGAGACCATCATGCAAAGCGAAATAAGCCAGACAGAAAAAACCAAGGACCATATAATTTCACTCATTTGTGAAACACAAAGGTGAAAGCAGCAAAGAAACAAAAACTCATGGACACAATCAATAGCTTAGTGAGGGAGCTCCCTGATGGGGTAGTGGCTTAAGGCTTCGGCGCTGGTGCTGTCAGCGCTGCGGCCTGGGTTCGATTCCTAGTCAGGGAGCTACCCACATACCAAAATGCAAAAAAAAAAAAAAAAAAAAAATAGTTTAGTGGTTAGTGGTCATCTGAGTGTATAGGGGAAGGGGGTGGGAGAGGAGGGACAGGATCTCAAATATATGGTGATGGAAAGAGAACTGGCTCTGTGTGATGAGCATATAACACAACACCAAGGTGATGCACTGTAGAATCGAACACCTGGAACTCATGTAATTTTTACTAACCAATGTCACCCAATAAATTTAACAATTAAAAATAAAAGCCTTATACCTAAGATACACACACACACACACACACACACACACACACACACACAAATGCATTCTAACAGCTTCATCCATATTAATATATTTTTCCCAACCGAATTATTTTATTTTTTATATATTATTATTTATTTATATAATGTTGATTATATATAAAATAAAATTACATATAATATAATTAATTATTATATTACTCTCATCTATACATACTAAATGATGTAAATAATTTCTTTGTTATCTAAGATAAGCCAAAAAGACACATTTGCATCTGCCAGCTATATGTTTAAGCAAAGGTTCAATTTTAGCAGAATTAGTTAGACTGTTTATCTCAATTTTCATGATCAGTTTGATCCAGCTGATGCTCTAGTGGTTTTACTCAAATGCTGCTCTGTATGACGCCACCCAAGTGGTTCTCTGGAGACCTTAAGGACCCAGAGGCCTTTGGTCCACTAAGTACATAGGGAAAGCTTTCAGTCAGGCAGCTGGAGTCAGAACTGGGAGACTAAAGCCCACCATGCCATTGTCCTGGCTGTTGCCCTTCTCTTTGAAGCTTTTCAGTCCAGGACAAGAGCCCATCTGAGAGCTGGCTGTCTCCTTTGTTTCAGAAAGCACAGAGAAAGAGAAACTCCATGCCCTCCTGGGCTGCTTTTCCTAAACTCCTAGCAGCAGGGTTTGGAGGTTCTAGGTAATGTAGCTTTCACCCCTTCTTCCCCTCCCCTACTCCTTTGTGCCTCTGCTAGCAGGAGCAAATACCAGGTATCACATGTCTCCAAACTCAGCCACAAATTAAATCCTGGTACCCAAAGGGGCCATTTTGTTCTTTTATTAAAGGCAAGTCCCGCATTTTCTTTGTTTAACACCTGAAAAGCCAGTTTATAATAGGGATTCATGGGTGACACCCCTAGGAAAAACACATAGAATAAATTCCTCCTAGTACTTCTTTATGGGTAGATTTTGCCAAAAGGTTCTACTTTATTCTTACATAACTCCTATGGGCTAATTTGTAAAATAATGATTTTTGCCCTAAGCACACTTCTTAGAAGTAAATAAGAAATTTAGGTAATAGTATGCAAGTTACTTTGAAGCTACTACTCTGTATTCCCTTCACTATCAGTTTAATAACTGTTTTTAAAATACATAATTTAAAAGGTACTTTGTTTTTCTCAGCTCTTTCTCTCATCTGCTACATTTCATAACAAAGCCATAATCAGTTGCTGTGGAAATTGATTTAATGCTATATGCTACAGCATTATACTGAGACAGCAAAGGGGTTTGAAATATAGGTATTAAACTACAGTAAGCAGTTGAAAAAGTAAAATACTTAATAAATAGAATCAATTTTAGAATTAATATGTACTCACATACTGCTTAGCTGTAGGTGCATTTTAAAAGACTAGGCCAAAGCAAATTCTATTTGAAAAAAACCTATTGTTTGGGAAATGAAATTGCATACAAATGAAGAGATGAGGCTATTGCATTTTAAAAGGACCTCCACTGCATGTCCCAGCATAAAGTATTTTTACAAAGATAATTGACCTCTCTCCCTCCTCAGAATACTACTACATTAGTAACGTGTATTTTGAGGGTGGGAACTATGATGGAGGAAAGACAGAGTTCTGTAATATGAAACACTCCTACCTTAAATAATAATTTTCTTAAAGCCTTTTATTCCTGCCACTAGAGCAAAGGAAATAATGCCTTGCTTTCCCATTTGCTCGGCTACCACCCCACAGCTCTCACTTCTGTCCTGGTCGACTGTGTTGACACTCACTACCCTACACAGCAAATGACTCTCCCCTGCAACGCCCAGGTGCTCTCACCCTCTTGGATTTTCCCTTGGGCCAAACGAGAAAAGACTTGGATCAGAAACTTCTCGTTGGCAATAATGTTAGCTTTGACTAATGGTAAAGGATAAAACTGAATTGAGAAGGAAAGTATCTAACAGCAGGCTTGCTAGGGCAAATGCTTATTATACAGCTTTTTCCCATCATCACTGCTATCTCCTTCCTGCTTTGGGCACCACCAACTTTGCTCATTACCTCATCCCTGCCCTTGATTTTGCACAACGCCTCTTTGCTGCCTGTCGCCACTTTGTCCTCTCAGTTGTCTAAGGAGAGGGGAAAGCAGTTTTTTGTTTGAGAAATTTGACCTGGATTATTTAGCAAATGCTTTTCATTAGGATATATTTGCACGTCCCATTTCTTATCTCCTTGTTTCCTTCACTGAGCTTCTTGAAGTAAGCGCCTGTCTTCCAACATATTATTTCCAGGCTGGCACTTAGCATACCATCGTGCTTAATAAATGTTATTTTTTGGTCATATAAAGATAATTTATGGGATGTGTAATGTGTCCTAGTCTCTGAAGAGGGTGTGTCATCATTGGGCTATTGTCAGCTGGGGGAAGTTGAAAAGTTCTGGGGCCTCTGAGCCAGCTGCTCAGATGGGTGAAATGCGCCCAAGGGCTCCAAGTGTGAATGACAGAACGCACAGACACTGCTCACACTGTTTACTGAGCTCACATCTGAGTCATGTTGCCGTCCACACCAGGTACATGATTTCAGACTTCAAAGGGAGACTATGGCAATATAATGGATTTAAAATTCAAAATCTACCAAGTGGGAAAAAGGGTATTTTATACTGCTCTAGAATGGAATTCAACTTGACTCCAAGCCCCCATTTTAATGATAGGGAAACTCAATCTTGTCACTCTCAAGGTAAGTGTATCATTGCAGTTTCAAAGTTAGTCTTTTGGAGTAAATATCCAGTCAAATTAAAGATTTAAATTTAGTCCATTTAAAGCTCTCATCCGATATCAGAGCTGTTCTCCACTGTACAAGGATTCTTCTTTTCTCTTGCCCTCAAATGTATCTGGGTGCAGGAGAAGAACCACGGGGGAGGGTCTGGTTGTGCCCCAGGTGCCTCTGTCCTTGCTGTAGCTGAAGCTTTTGCCCCTGAATAATTTGTAGTCTGTCATCTTAATACAATAAAGGTCCCCCACTCCCACCCACTTTAGCCCCTCCTGGCTCAAGGGAAGCTTAGAAATTCATCCTCATCGTGATCCTCTGGGCTGTGTACCTTAGAGCCGTGGCTATAGGGTCGCCTTGCCCCAAGGCAGGATAAGGCCGATTGGAGAGCTCCGTGTTCAGGCTCTGAGCACTGTCTCCAGTTTTCTCTTAACTCGCCACGCTGCCATTTCTACTGAGGGCTCCAGAGAAGAGGGTCAAAGTGCACTCTGCTCCAGGGCTTCCAAGCTTCTCCAGGGGTCTCTATGTTCTACAGAGATGAAGGAGAGATGTCTGAAACTGTCGTGAGGGTGAAGTAGGAAGAAGTGAACCTGGGAGCACGTGAATGAATATTCTCAATCATACTTTTGTGCTCTCTTCTCTTTCCAAGTTCCTTTCCTTGGCTTTTCTCTCTTTTCTATGATTTGGAGGTAGTTCAAAGACATATTATCTTAGCACAATTCATTCTTTATTTCAGAATCAAGTAAATTTGTAACCACTCCTTCAAATACAGGGAGCGGATAGGTTTTAGAGCAACCTTACAAATAAAATAAAAAATCAAATTGTAATCAGGTACCATTTTTAAAGTACTATTCTTATCCTCAGTAATAAAGACTGAAATCCAAATTCTAACATTATTCCTAACAAAGTCTAGTATTTTCTTTGTTGAGCTTACAGATAACTTCGAAGCTTCAAATTCTATTGTTCTTCATGAGCATTGAGGACTCACGCAGCAATTTGTTCTTACTGGCCTTGGCTTCTTTTTTATGGGTAACGGGTTAGCAATAGATCATTCCAGCAGCTCTATCCTTCAGTTCCCATGCAGGTTCTCTAGAAGGTGCTCCTGTAATAGAAACCCATAACCTGGGAACGAGATCTAGGTGTTTCTGGCATGTGGGGGTGAGGGCTGGCAGGGGACACTGAGCCTGGAAGACACACTTTCCTCAACAGTGAAGAAGCTAGCTAGTCTGGAAGGCCCTCCAGTGCCAGTAGGAGCTGTGTTTCCTGGGAGTGGTGACCTGGGACAGCCATCTTTACTCATCTTGGAGTTCAGTGGGGACTTCATGAAGTATCTTTGGTCTCCAAAGCTGGAGGCACAGAACACCTGTGACTTTCTGCTACCTCCTCCCCTTTCCTCCCCTTCCCCTCATCACTGGGGGTGTTGTGCAGATGACCAGTGATAGCACTGACACCTGCTTTACTTAATCTGTGCAGTATCTCAGGACTTCACTGCCACCTTTGTGGTGTTTGACATCTCTGGACGTGCCTGAGTGAGATTATATTGCAAGAATAAGCAGGAGCTGCACGTGTGCCCTTCATGACCCTCTCATGGGTAGCTCAGGACTGAACTCTGCAACATCCAGTATGTAATGACTGGTTCTTGACACACAAAGAAGAGCCGGAGGGTAACCTCTACTTCAACCCAGATATAAAAGCCTTTGGCCTATGGCAACAGAATCCATACTAGCATTCAGCCTCCACCAAGAACCTGGTCAGCATTTAGTGATGCTACCACTGCTGTCCTTTTGTGGAGAGGGGACTTTCTTTCTTGTCCCCAGGACCACACCACAATTCTCCCTGGGCCTGGGATGAGGGCTTTCCCTCAGTGTAAAGACTACATTGAGGGCCTGGAGCATTGAAGAGTCCCTATCTGCAGAAAGATTGACTTCAGATGAGAATGAAGAGAAGGGAAACTGAACTTCTCAGGTATGAGATGCTGTGCCTTTTTCTACTCCCCACTCTGAATTCAGTTTTTCTACCCTGTACTCTGCTCGTTGTCTGCTCTGTGACTCTAAATATTTCTCTCTTCCAGCTAGTGTGATGTTGTTTGTCAGTAGAGGAGTCGTTCATCCAGGAGCTCACAATCTAGTGGGGAACACAGACACACACCTACAAGACATGAGGAAGATGGAATAGGACAAGAATCCAGACAGAAGAAACTGAGGGGACTCATGTCAGCCTAGCTTTCCTGCAAAAGGTGATTTTTCCAAAGAGAAATGAGAAAAAGTTCAGGAGGCAGAATGAATTTAGGCCACAAAAAAGATTTTCTGGCCCTCTGCAGGAACCTGAGGAGGCGTACTAAGTGGCCTTCTATGGAGACATAAAAAGAAAGAGGCACACACTGCTTTGCATCTCATAAGAACAGCTGAAATTCTCCAAGTGAGAGGGCAGGAATGAAGCCCAGAAGTTACAAATAAGCAATCAAAGTATAGGCCTCCGACCAGCTCTTCTGGTGAAGGATATTAGAGAGACCCTGAATTGTGAATCCAGCTCTGCCTTATCAAGCAAGGATGAAAGATCCCAGGCACCTAGAACTGTCCTTGTTATCCTGCAGCCTGGAGAGCTCTTTTTTTCAGAGCTCCCTGTCCTGCCACAGGAAGGCATTCCTGGGAGGTGACCCGACCCTGTTTATCAATCCCTGTTCCTCATTCCCCTCTTACACAGTCCCCGGTACTTTGAGTTAAAGGGCTTTTTGTGCCTTACTTTTCTCTCATTTCTCCCTCCATCCTTCTTGATAGGGAGACTGGAAAAGGTACAATACAATTCCTGCATACAATTTTCTTTTTCTTTTTTTTTTTTTATATGTGGGTAGCTCCCTGGCTGGGAATTGAACCCAGGCCGCAGCGCAGACAGCGCCAGCGACGAAGCCTTAAGCCACTACACCACCAGGGAACTCCCACAATTTTCTTTTTAAAAAACCCACTGTAGCGGGTGGGAGAGGAGGGAGGGTAAGCTAGATATAGGGTGATGGAAAGAGAAGTCACACTGGGTGGTGAACTTATTATACAACAAGCTGACAATGCACTGTAGAATTGTATGCCTGAGACCTATGTAATCCTTGCTAACAGATATCACCCCAAAAAGTCTATCAATAAAAATGAATTTTAAAAAATAATAAAAATTAAAAACCCACTGTAAATAATTATGAGGTAGAAATCACAAATGCATGGGTTTAGAATGAATAAAAATGTCAACTACTCTAATGTGATGCAAATAGGTGCTTGTGGCTTATGAGAAAACTGCTGAAGTCAGCTTCATGCAGCAATTCACAGAGTGTTGTATTTCAAATAACAGAGCTGCTGATATGCTCTGAAAAAACTAGGTTAGAAGACACAAGAAGTGATTCTAGTGTTGACAAAGATTCTAACATAGATATGTGTGAAGAACTTAAGTAAAACTATGCTGTGATACAAAAAGAAAAAAACAATATTCCCAAATGTATATATCATTTCACATAATACAGGATTTTTATAATTACTAATTATAACAAAGTTGTTTAAAAAGAGACATTTGACTGCTTTATCTATAGCCCTAGAAGTGTATATTATATTGAAGTTCACCTAAAATAATTAAAAATGTTTTAAATTATTTTATTGAAAAGAAAATAAGAGATCTCCTTATATTCAGGTGTATAAGGTATACACACTGAGCGGAATAACTAGTACTTAACCAAAAACTTATTTTCTTCAATTCAGGGTAGAACAAGACTAAGACTGAGCCTCCTTCCAAGCTTGCTGCTTCAGGATTTTACTAAACCCTGGGAATTGGTGAGGATGCTGTTTGTGCCCTGATGAGTTACTCTTTTCTTCCCCAGAAAAGAGTAATTCATAGCCCTTGACATGGAAGGTCTTTTTCAAAATCCCAGCGCAAAGACAATTCAAGAAAGAAAGGAGAGTCTTCAATAAATGTTGCTGGAACAACTGGGCATCCATGTGCAAAAGGGAAAAAACACCTCAGCCCTTATCTTGTACCATATACAAAAATTAATGCAAAACTAGATCATAGACATAAATTTACAATCTGTAACTATAAAACTTCTAGAAGAAATCATAGGAGAAAATTTTGTGATCTTGAGTTAAGCAAGATTTCTTAGATACAATGCCAAAAACAAGATCTATTTAAATTGAAACAGCAGATAATTTAAAATCTCTCTTCCAAAGACACCGTTAAAATAAAAATATAAGCTGCAGCCTGGGAGAAATTATTTGTAAAGTGTATATCCATTAAAAGATGTGCATCTATGACATATAAAGAGCTCTCTAACTCAGTAATTAAAAAGAAAAAACCAAACGTGCCACTACACACCTATTAGAAAGGCCAATACCTGGAACACTGGCAATACCGAATTCTGACAAGGACGTGGAGCAACAGGAACTCTCATTCATTGCTGGTGAGAATGTAGAATGGTACAGCCCCTTTGGAAGACATTTTGGCAGTTTCTTACAAAACTAAACACACTCTTACCTTATGACCCAGTAGTTATGCTCCTTGGTATTCACTCAGAGGTAAAACTTATGTCTACACAACAACCTGACACAGATGTTTATAGCAGCTTTATTCATAATTGCCCAAACTTCAGTAGGTGATGGATAAATAAACAGTGGTACATCCAGACAATGGAATATTATTTAGCATTAAAAAGAAATGAGCTATCAAGCCATGAAAAGACATAGTGGAATTGTCAATGCATATTACTAAGTGAGAGAAGTCCATCTGAAAAGGCTACACACTGTATGATTCCAACTACACATACTTTGGAAAAGGCAAAACTATTGAGACAGTAAAAACTTCAGTGGTTGCCGGAGGTGCAGGGAGATGAACAGGCAGAGCACAGAGGATTTTTAAGGCAGTGAAAATTCTCTACGATATGAGTATCACGGATATAGTCATTACACGTTTGTCTAAACCCATAGAATGTACAACACCAAGAGTGAGCCCTACAGTAAACTATGGACTTTGGGTGATTATGGTGTGTCAGTGTAGCTTCATCCATAAGAACAATGTATGTACCACTCTGGTGAGAAAAGCTGACAATGGGGGAGGCTATTCGGTGTGACGGGGGCGGGGGTATATGGGAAATCTCTGTACCTTCCTCTCAATTTTGTTGTAACCTAAACCTGCTCTAAAAAAAAAAAAAACGATCTTTAAATAAACCAACCAACCAACCAAGTGGAATTATTCATAATAATTTTGAACTGGAAACAACCCAAGTGTTCTTTGACCGGTGACTAGGTTACACACTGTGGTACTGTGTACGGCAATCTGTATGCTGCGATAAAAAGAAATGAACTACTGACACACGCAACAGGGGGAGTTTAATCAAAAGTCTACATACTGTATAAGTCCTTTATGACATTGTGGGGGGAAAAGGGATGGGAAACTAATCAGTGGTTACTAGTAGCTCAGGCTAGAGCGAGGGGTTGAATTTTGAGGCATGATAGAAATATTCTATAACTTGATTTGATGGTAGTTATATGACTGTATGCATTTGTCAAACTCATAAAACTGTACTCTAGAATGGCAAATTTTACTGTATGTAAATTATACCTCAATTTTAAAATGCTAATAACAAACAAACAAAAACTTAAAAAAACTCTGACCCAGAGTCAGCAGGGTCCTTGACGGAGACTGCTGGCTCCTTAGTCCCTATAAGTGGAGTTGTCAGCTAATCCCAGGCATATTTGTGACTCCAGAAATACTGAAGGGTTGTGCGATCATTTGTCTCCCTTCTCCTAAACAGCTGCTGGCTGATTATGAAAGATGAAGAGAAGGTAGGATAGACACAGGGCACAACGGAGAATTTTCTCTACCTAATCTTTTCATTCTCTTCTATTCTTCGGCCATTTTCTGCTTCCCCCAACCCCCAGCTCTTATTTTTCTTTCACTTCCTTTCCCTATTTATCAGTTCATGCCTAGCTGAAAGGAATCTCTTGGATGCTATGACAAATGAGGCAAAAGGAAGCATTTGCTCTGAGCAGTAGTGTATTGGTAAATGATTAACGACTAGCTCTCTGAAACACACATACACATGCACAGGCACAAGTACAAGTTCATTTTTAATTTTACTAACATAAAAAGTATAGAGCACAGTTTATAACTAATAATAAAATATACAATATTCCTTTATGTGAATTCCATATAGCCAATTGAGTCCCACAGAATGTTATATTGATTTTTGCTGAGCTTTTGTATTTGTACTCAACCTATCATTGTAAATAACAAACAAGTGTAGTTTAGACAAGAATATTGGCTGATTTTTTTTTATGTTTAATGATTAAGATGAAAGTGAAACAACAAAGATATGTTTTGGAACTTCACTCATTCAGCAATAACATGAGTGACTTGAATAAATTTTATAATAGTTTTTGAATACTGGAAGAATATTTCCATGCTCTTTGTGTTATTCACAATGTAGCAACTATAAACATGACACATTTCTTTGGTTTAATCTACAGTATTAACATTTTCTCCATCACTGGACAATCAACAAAACAGTAAATGAAGCCCAGATTTGAAATATTTGATATTTGAAATGAAATATTTCTTGATTTCTGTGTTGTAAATATTCACCCTGTCCAATTTCAAACTACTAGCATGAAATCACTGAACACAGAATTATAAAGGGATATGCCCAGCACAACATTATACAGTATTTCCACCATAGAGATATAATAGAATAGATAAAAACATCAGGAACCCAGTCAATAGCATAATTTTGTCAAATGATTAAAAAGTGATATTACTTTTATTTTGAAAAATTTAATTATCTTTATATCATTTAATTTTAAATAACAACTGTGTTTAATAACCAGCTCACAAAATTCCTGAAATTTAATAGTTGGCTATCTTACTGGGCTGGATGCAGCCCAGTAACGATTCTGGTACAAATCTGTGAACCCCTCCCACACCACAAATTCTGGGGCAGCAGTGGCAGCATGAAGGGAGAGTGGGTGCAAACATCTGCTGTTTCCCTGAGCCCCATTACTCTTGACATGGTGCCAAGACTGCTTTGGCCTTATGGGGCATTTCCCAGAGCTATTCATCCGGGTTGTTAGGACTGAATTATCAATGTCATCAGCCACACCATAAACTATATTAGAAAATGGATGTGAGTGGGTTTCGGTAAAATAAGGGCTTTGGCTTTCTTCATTTCATTCATTAAAATATTCTGTTGGTTTTTTTAAAATGAGGATTTATTGTTGATGGAGAAAAACTGTTATTCTAAAACTCCTTTTATTTTTAAAGCCAAATTTGGAAAGATATTCACCAAAATATTAGCAATTACCTTGGATGGTGAAACTTTTCCCCCTCCTTCCTCTTGTGATTTTTCAGTAGCTTCCAGATTTTCTACAATAAATATGTAACACTTTGGTAATATGAAAAAAACTGAGACCAATTTCGGTTACTTGATATTTAAAACTGCACTGGTGCTGTCCTTTTAAAGACTAGAAGAAAACATAGCATTTCGGTAAAAGAATGCCCAGGGAAACAGACATTACTATGTTCAATTTCATTTAAAAGCCAGATGTCCGGAAATTGGATATGGCCAATTATCAATTTCTACCCAGATGGAGTGTTTTCTTTTTTCCATCATTAGATGGAAAAGCACAGCATCTCTGGCTGCTTGTTTTATTGCATTCAGTCACTTTATTTGGAAAGCTTTAAGGAATTAGTGGAGCTTAGAAGAAGGGCACTTTCATCTATCATGAAGGAAAAGTTGAAGCAGGTATAAGAAATAGAAGAAAAAGAATTAAGATGTGTGGTTTGTGATATGATGAAAGATTTTCAAGCTTGTTCTTCAACCAATTTCAGCAGTTAGAGATGAATTTCATACATTCTCATGTCTGCCTTCCTATATTACTCTATTGCTCTATAACAAATTACTCTAAGATTAGCAGCGTAAAAGAAGCAATACCTATCATTTCACAGTTTCTGTATGTATGTCAGAGAGTCAAGCATGGTTTAGCTGGCTCAAGGTTTCCCATAAATGTTGAACCAGCCATGGATACCTGGAATAAATCCTACTTGGTCATGTATATTTTTTTAATACATTGTTGGATTTGATTTACTAATATTTGGTTGATAATATTTGCATGCAAGTTTTTGTGGAATATTGGTCTCTAGTTACTGCATGATCTCTGTCTCATTTTGATATCAGAGTAATACTGGACTTATAAGGTAAGTAGAGAAGTATTCCCTCCTTTTCCACTTCTCTGGAACAGATTGTATAAAATTGGTGCTAATTTTTTCAAAATATTTGATAGACTTCTCCAGTAAAACCATCTGGTGATTTCTCTTTTTCCAGAGAATTTTAAGGGCAAGTTCAATTTCTTTTAATGGACACAGGTCTATTCTATTGCGTCGTTTGAGCTCTATGGTAGTTAGTAGTTTTTGAAGAATTGGTCCATTTCTTCTAAGTTAGTGAGTTTATAAGTGTAAAGGTGTTTGTGGTATCCCCTTACTATGCTTTTAAAGCCTGAGGAAGCATAATGATATATTGTTTCATTGCTATTATTTGTGATTTGTGCCTTTTCTCTTTTTATTTTGTCTTACGGGAAGTCTATTAACCAGCGTTTTGTTGCATTAGGTGTTTAAAATTGTTTTATTTTACAATTTCACTGATTTCTGCTCTTATTTTTATTATTTCCTACTTTCTGCTTGCTTTGAGTTTATTTTGCTTTTCTTTTTTCTAGTTTCTTGAAGTAGGAACTTAGATTATCAATTTGAGAACTTTTATAATGTGATTTCCCATCTTTTCTGATGTAATAATTTAATACATAATGTTCCCTCTCAGCACCACTGTAGCTGCAACCCACAAAGTTTTATATGTTGTATTTTCATTTTCATTCACTTCTGTGTTTTTTAAAAATTTTCTTTGAGACATCTTCTTTGACTAGGTATTATTTTTAAATGTGTTGTTTAATTGCCAAGTTTTTAGAGATTTTTTTCCTGTTGCCTTTCTCTTATTGATTTCTAATTCAATTCCATAATGGTTAGTGAACATATTCTGTATGATTTCAATTCTTTTAAATTTGTTAGCATTTGTTTTCTGGCCCAACATGTGGTCTATTATGGGTGCTTGGAAAAAAATGTGCATTCTGCTACTGTGGATGGAGTGTTCTTTTGGACAATTGTGTTGTTCATATCTTCTCTATCTTCTGTGTCTTTGCTCATTTTCTGAATATTACTTCTATCAGTTGCTGAGAGGGGGATGTTGAAATCCCTAATTATAATTTCAGAGATCCTTGTTTTATGAGAGATTAATTTTAGCATCTCAGTTTAAGAGAAAAAATACAAAATTTGAATACAAATTTAGGTAAGAAAGTGAATGTTTATTTTGAATAAGAAAATAAATCATAACAAATTACAAGTATTAAAATGTTGACACAAAATCCACAAACATCACAAAATCCAGAAAACAATATGTTTATTATTTTACTGCTTGATGTATTTCTATCATACTTTTTTCCTACATTTTTGTGTTCAGATGCTTTTTATTTGGTTCTTTATATTGCAGTGATTTTGTTTTATCATGTTTGTAATAGATTGACTAGAAAGATAATTTAATCTTTCTTCAAGTATAGTTGATCAAAGAAAATTTGTTAATTTTTTTTTACTTTGACAACTTGTTATTAGTGATAACATAATTTTTAAAGATTGTAGTCATATTTGGGGAAACTTTTATTAGGTTTATTTATGAGCTATAAAATTTGGAAGAATTTTCTATAGACTAGCTTCTAATTCTGTCCATATTTCTGGTACAGGTAACATAGAACATGTTCATATTGCAACACAATTTCTGGCCCTGCACCTCTGTGTTATTAATGCTGGAAAGGCCAGAAAATGGGATGTAGGAGTATTCCTAGGACCTATTCCAGGTTAGCAATGAGATATTGCACACAGAAGTGACTATAAACCACATAAATAGCCTCCCATTAAATTCAAACAAATTGTGCCCTAAACTCAACTTCCCTTTAAGGGATCCCCAAAATGACTACAGCCACTCTAATACTACCTGACACAAGTAGACATGTGACAGTGGTGAAATCAGAGTAGAAGGAGACAATGCCCTGAACCAATTGTGACTGAAATATATTACACATGCAGTTTTTACAAAAACTTATGAACATGTGACCATATCTCTAAAGCACTTTCAGAAGCTTAGAAAGGGCCCATGCAAGTGGGGGGCCTTCAACATAACTGTGATTAGTTTTATAGAAAATTGGGAGTTCCCTGATGGTGTAGTGGCTTAAGGCTTCGGCGCTGGCGCTGTCAGCACTGCGGGCTGGGTTCGATTCCCAGCCAGGGAGCTACCCACATACCAAAAAGCAAAAAAAAAAAAAAGTTTTATAGAAAATTAAGCTTTGCACACATGGATGATAAAGAACTCTACACCTGGCACCTACGTAACTTTGCTGACCAATGTCACCCCAATAAACTTAATAAAAAAACTGAAAAAAAAAAAAAGAAAATTAAGCTTTGCAACATTTTAATGGGATACAAAGAGAAGGAAGGTGAATACTTACTCCACAATTTTGAAGCAAAAGATATCCTTCTTGGATGTCTTTTTTAAAAGAAACTTTTTATTATCAAAATTTCCAAGCATATCCCAAAGTAGTAAGAATAGTGTAATGAATGTTCATGTACTTATCATCTAGCTTCTAAAATTATCAAATTTGGCTAATCTTATTTGTTTGGATATTTCCAGTTCAAGGCATTGTATAGGATAGATGCAAAGATGAATGAGACATGCTCTCTGCTCTCATGTCTGTAACTAGTGAAGAAGCGTAAACCCAATCATCATGTCCTACTACCCAAAGGAGAACTCTGGACCATAGAAGGAGAGATCTCTAGCCAGGAATGACCAGTAAATAAGGAATAAATGGGTGATTTAGGAAATGAGTATATATTTTACCTTGTTCAAGCTAAGGCAGAATTGAAATATCTGAAATATACCATATTTTGCACACATTTTTTGTCTAAATTTGTGAGGGAAAAATAAGGATGTGCATTATACGTGGGTAGTACTAATTCCATATCTATATAAATGTTTTTAATTCTTTTATTTGTGCTTATGAATTAGAAGTGTAACTTTAGAAATCAATAATGATATCTGTATGCAAAATAATACCGTGGGATATGATCATTGTTCTTGTGCCCATTCTTGTGTTTTGTAATTATTTGTTACATAAAATTTTTTGTACCATAATATGTTAAAAAATAAATGCTAAAATTCCTTTATAATACAGAAAACAAGTACCTAAACATAAACAAATAAAATTTTTAATTAAAAAATTAAAGAATGTTTTCCCCTGGAAGTTTAGGGTCAAAATATAGGTGTGCACTATACATGGGAGTACATTATATAGCAAAGTACAGTGTATTTTCTGGTTTTTTACTTTAGAATGTACCTCTCGGATTTTGGGAAGTAGTTCAGCCTTCTAGCTGCTTATTTACATCTCTAACCAGATACCCAGATTCCTTCAGATTTAATTAATATTTACTGAGTGCTTGCTAGGTGGTACCCATTTTCCCATACACTATTTCATTTAATTCTCATAACAACCCTGAGAAATAGATATTAACACCCCCATTTCTGAAGGTGACATGAGAGATCCAGAGAGACCACTTGCCTAAGCCTGCACAGACAGAAAGCTCTCACTAAAATCCAGAACTTCTAATTCCAATTCTAGTGTTCTTAACCCTTTTCTCGTTGGCCCCGAGAATACTCACCGGCAGCTTACTGCTGCAATGTTACACCAAGATAACTCGCAATTACAGTCCTAACCTTACCCTCAAAGTTCTGTGCTTTGAAATTTACCACATGAAAAAAATATTGTTAAATATTGATCATCATATACATTTCTGTTACATTAGAATTATAGACAAGTATAGACAAGTTCTCTTTAAAAATAACTCCAAGAACAGTTTTTTAATTTTCTTTTCACATTGAAACCCATGTTTGTGTAAAATTAAATGAACATGGCAGCAAGCTGTGTTTTTTTTCTCAACATTCTATCTCATGAATTAGATCCACACCACATACCTGGCGCCTGGCCTGTGCTAGGTTATCTTCTCAAAAGAAAGTGCCTTTCTTCCCAGCCACACTGTGATTCTTTGTCTTTTGCAAAATTGTTTCTTGGTAACTGTCTGTCTTGGTCACAGCTTCTCTGGAGGAGTGCTTGGTAGTTATCACTGAAGATCTCTGAGGCAGGCAGAGCAGCTCTCCTTATCCCTGTCCATATGGATGAGGAAATTTGCTCAGTGATGTCAAGTGACTGGCCTGAGGTCTTGCAGCTGGTTTGCTGCCAACTGGGACAGCCCAAACCTCCTCACTACCCACTCTTATCCCTTTCCTCTATTTCAGGCTCTGCCATGTTCCTAAGATGATGGATGTATCAGTTTCTAGGGCTGTTATAACCAAGTGTCACAAACTTGCTGACTTAAAACAATGCAAATTTATTGTCTCATAGTTCTGGAGTCTATAAGTCTGAAATCCAGGTATTGGAAGGGCCATGCTTCCTCTGAAACCTGGAGGGAAATCCTTGCTCGCCTCTTCCTAAATTTGATTAGCCAGAAATCTTTGGTACTCCTTGGCTTGTGGCTGTGTGACTGCCTCTGCCTTTGTCATCACAAGACTTTCTTCCTGTGTGTCTCTTTCTTCACATGGCTATCTTCTTATAAGGATACTAATTATTGGATTAGAGTCCCTCCTACTCCAGTATGACCTCATTTAACTTAACTACTTAACTACTAATTATATGCTGATTTTCAACTGTGCAGGAGTTAGGCACCCCAACCCCCACATTGTTCAAGGGTCAATGATACTTACATCTGCTATGACCTTATTTCCAAGTAAGTTCATATTCCTTAGAATTGGAGATTAAGACTTCAACATATCTTTTTTCTTTGGGAGGGTGGAGGTCGGGGGGATATAGTCAACCTATAACTAATGGTAACCACAGAGGAGAATACCATAGTGAACGAAGAAATTGTCTTATTTCCAGGATGAATTACATCACAGTGTGGGTAGAGGTGGGGAGAGCCTTTTCAGGTGTATCTTCCCACCTACTACTTGGTTTGCATATAGACTAACTGGATTTGTTTGACAAGTGTATGTTTTCATGATTTAGAATATATCGCCTCCCTCATACAAGGACTGAATGGCCCCCAATGTAAGACACCAACTGCATTCTTTTTAATAGTTCTCTCCAGCTATCCTGAGGCAGCTTTCTTGTTTAGAGGGAAATGATGGCGTGTAATTCTGATGAGTAAATGGCATAAATGATTGTTGCGGTGAGCCTCTCACTCTTTGCCAGAGAACTGTCTTTGATGTCTAAAATATTACTTGAGACATAGATGAGAAAGCTAGTCATATGGTAACAAGCCTAGCCAAGGGGATGCAGCTAGCATTTATGATATGCACCCATTTTTCTGGTATCTCCTCTTTTCCTTTGAGGAAACATACATGTTATGAATTAAAAAATACACATTTTAAAAAAATATGAAAAGGAAATGGTAAAATGAGCTCTGCTTGAGTCCAAAGGAAAAGAATGAGAACAGTTTCCAATTAAGCCCTTTGTTGAGCATACAAGAATACCAATGTGATTGGGATTCTTAAATGACAGTAGCCTAACTCTCTAATGAAAGCTTGCTAATGACATGGAGTCAAATCACCATATAAACTCAACTCCAAATCCAATTTCTCTAGATGGGAAGAGCACGGGCTATAGGGTCAGTGCTCTCTCAATATATGACCTTGGGCAAGTGATTTAATCTCTCTGAATTCTCCAATGTATAAAAATGAGGAGTACTACCTGCTAGGGCTGTAACAGAGATTAAGTACTTAAAATAGCGTGCAGCACATACGTGTATAATAGGTGCTCTGTCAAACTGAAGCCTTTCTTCTCCCTGTCCTGTAAATATATGCAATACAATCTCTGCCCACCACCCCACCATCACCTACTTTTCTCCATTTTATTTCCACCTCCGCTTTCCAAAGTTTCTATTTATAATCTAGTTGAGAAGACATATTAATAAAAAACAACTTGCATTTAATTTATAAACCAACAAGTAAATAACAATGTATATTCCACCAACTACTTAAAGATGCTGACAAACTTCCACCTTTGTTAATTCAATAAACATTTATTGAGTGACCACACATGCCAGGCACAGTGCTGGACATGGGATAGTTATTGATAAACAGAACGTCTTCCCTCCCTCATGAGTGCCATAAAAGAAATGATCAGGTGCAATGATGGAGACTACAGAGAGGGCAGGAGGGAGACGTAGTTGAGAAGGAATGCTCTTTCTGGGGTAACATATAAACTGAAACCTGAAAGGTGATAAGCTAGACATGTAAAGAACAAGAGTAAGCGTCTTCAAGACAGTGGAATCAGTATGTGCAAAGCAGTGAGGCAGTCAGGAGCTAGAGATGTCTTAAGAGCTAGAGGTGGAGAAGTGTCAGCAAGTTAGATGGGCCACTTGAAATAATCCAACTTGTACCATAGCTTCAGTGTCCTACCTTATTTGGCCCTTGACTCCTTGAGATCTCATCTCTTCCTACTGTCCATGCTACCTTTTCTGTCTGCTCCTCTAATGTTCTGGTCTCATTTCCACCCCAGGCCTCTTCTTTTGCTGTTCCCTCTGTCTGGAAGGCTCTACCCAAGATGTTCTCATAAATCCTGGCTCCTGTGGTTTACTCTCTTCCCATCCCTTACTACGATCAAGTATTATTTTGTTGATTTATTTTAGCCATTTATTGTATTTTCTTTTCAAGTAAAATATAAGTTTCATGAGTTATTACTTACTGCAATAAACCTAGAGCTTAGATCAGTATCTAATACAGTGGTACCCTGGTACTCATTATTAATTGGTTCCCAGAGGTGGGACACATACCAAACACATGACGAGCACAAGGTCAAAATTTTTGCATCAAAATGCATTGAGTACCAAATTCTACGAGTTTCAAAGCAGTTAAGTACCAAGGTCTGACTGTACATATGGAAACTCAAATACTACTCGTTGAGTGAAATTAAGCTAGAGGTAATGCAAGGCAAAAAACTGATCAAACTGTGTGAGACAAACAAGAACTCCCCCCAAATCATTTTAAATTAAAATTGTGGGGGCGGGGGAGGGCGTGGTGCGCTGTTACAAAACGGTAATTTAGGGAATCATTCATCTGCAGTTTAGGAGCTCCTTTAGTGATGGAGCCAAGTTTCATTTATCCTTCCATCATCAGCGCCTCATCGGGGGAATGCCACGAAGGAGGCATTGGGTAGATGTTTCCCGAATAACTGATGCTGGGTTGCGCTGAAGGCTCTATTAATTTGGCTGTAGCACAGTTCAGGAAAGGGGACTCCGAGGTTCAACTCCAAGGAGCAATCGCAAACCAGCAAAAATGAGTGAAGCTGGACCCCAAGGCCGGAGCCCAGCGGCCAATGCGGCTGCGCATTAGTTCCCTACTTGCAGCGCAGGGGGACGCCGGCAACCTCCGACCACGCATGCGCACTGTATTCTTCCCACCTCCAACAAGATGGCGGAGGCCAAGTAGCGAGGGGGCGGAGTGTTGCCGCCGGAAACCCGGCCGCTGCTGGGGGGGTGTTGCTGGCAAAGGCCCGGGAGCAGCGGGCCGAGGTTGGCGAGATGCTGTTCCTGGCAAGCGTTGTTGGGTACCGGTGAGGAAGGTGAACACGGATTTGCCTTCCCAGGTCCCCGGTGCCCCCTATGTACGCCTCCCTATGCTCGGGGCCGGTGGCCACTTTGCCCGCCTCTGTACCACTCTCCACTCTCGGGTCTGGAGCTCCGGCGGCGGCAAAGGCTGTGTCCCGCAGGAGAGGAAGTTCCCGGGCGGCGTCCGTGCTTCTGGCCGTAGGGCGAGCGTCTAGCAGGTGAGTGAGGCTGCAGGCGTTAGCGTCTCTTCCCGCGGCAAACCTAGAATCTGCCCCGCCGCTGCTCGGCACCTGAAGTGGTGCCCGGCCCGACTCTGCGGCTCTCTTGTCTCCACGTCCCACCCCCACCCCGCCCCCGGGCCCCCTTTCAGGCCTCTAGTTGGCCCCTGGCTTTGCTGGTCCTCCATTCTCGCCCAGCGGCTGGGGGTCGTGACGCCTGCCGCCCTCCTCACCTTCCGTGGTTCCTGATGAAGCTTCACCCCTGCAAGCGGTCCTCGCGTTGGGTGGGTGGGAAGTCCACCCCTCCTATTTCAGTCGCCTTCTCATCTTCCTCGTTTCGACCCCATTTTTCCTTTAAAAGTTTTTAACTGTCTGGGAAGATTACCCATATAGTGTTACAAAGAAAAGCCTGTTTGTCAAGGGGCCAGTGAATTTTGTTCATCTTGAGGGAAGCAAGATGCCAGGAGACCGGGATAGTTTGGGAGACTTGGACTCCTTGGCCCGTCGAACTCTTGCAAAGTAGAGGAATGGTGCCTGTGATGGCAAATGATTGTTCACCTAAATTAATCGCTTTCTGACTACAGTAAAGCTTTAATCTCGGAACTTTTGAGGCGGGGGCATAAAATTTCTAGATCTAGTGAAAGAATTGAGAAGTGTTCGTTTTATTTAAAAAGGCCTTATCGATGTGAGGTATCATGTAATGAATGGCACAAGAAAAGATAAGTGATTTATTCTTTTTATTCAGTGTTGGCTTAAATTACCCATTGAGGCAATAGAATCTCGGATTGTACCAGCCTTTTGTTGTAGTTAGAAAAGACTAACATGGAGAAAAGCTTTTTAAACTCAAAACTTCTCAGATTTCTTGGTTTCACCATCGTTGCTACTACTTGACAATTCTTGTAGCCCTTGGTATTTTCTGTAATATTTAAGCTGTGCCAGTCTCAGTTGTCCCTGCTTTTTTACTGGGGGAATGGGGAGTCAGAATTAATAGTATAAGAAACTGTCCTGAATAACGTGGTACCGCGCCAGAGTTTGTAAGTGCAAACTGAAGAATCGTAGTGGAAGTAGTGGAGGAAGTTGCCATAGCTGAATTCTCTCATCTTTTCCTATAGTTAGAGAATGTGTCAAGAATCCCATAATTGTAAAAGTGGGATTATAAATAAAATGGTAGCATGTTCTTTGAGATTAAAAATGGGTGGACTCTTTTTGTTACATTAAATTGAGCAGTATCATTTTGTTTAAGCTAGCTCCTAGTGCCCTCCAAAGTTATTAATGCACAAACTATATTATTGCCCTGTTGGAATTCTATACTAAAAATCTTTAACATGTGAGTTATAATTGGCCTGACAGTTTTGTTTACTTTTCTTTCTAGCTCATGACACATACGTTTTCTCCTTTGCTGTAAACTTTATGACCTCTTAATGAATTTCTTAAATTTATAGATAGACTTGTTCAGTTTAAAAGAAGGGAAGTTATTTTTGTTTGATTTCTGTTTAGGCTAGTTTATTCATTTGCTGCTAGCCTTCACTTTTCTACTACCAAGGACTGCATGTTTTTGGACTTGGTTGTCTCTCAGTTCTGTGCTTTTGGCTGAAGAATGGAGGACTTCTTAGCCCCAATCAATGGCTCACTGCCTCAGGCAAGATAATTTGAAGCATTGTGTCAAAAGACATCTCCAGCCACAAACTTTCCTTAAAATCTTTCACTCTTCCACTCGCAAAGAACCTATTTTCTCTCTGTCTCTCACCCTCTTGTTATGAACCTGTGTTCATAGAATCCACTAGTCTACTGCTGATTTCATTTGCTTCCCTGTGTAACTGGCATATCACAGTCTTTGGTTAAGTTCTAACTGATGCCCTAGAGTACTTTACTTTCTATAGATTTACCTATCCTAGTCCCCAGTACTGAATAAGCCTCATCACTAGCTTTGTCAGTTTGACTTGTCTTCTGAAATCCTAAAGATGCAAGAGACAGTTATTAGTTTTCATACCAGTTTGTGCTCTGTTCTCAGCTGCTTCTTTAATATTGATTGTGTTCCTTTTTGTCTCATTTCTTAAAGGTTTCTGTAGCAAATAAGTTGATCTCTCCCTTCACTGAGAGAAATCTCAACTGTCTGGGGTATACTTCTACTTCCCTCTCTTCCATCTGAGTATCATTTCCTTATTTACTCATATCTCAGAAGAAGAAATGTCCTTCCTTTTTTTCGAAAGCAACCCCCTCCAGATATGTCCATGATCATCCTTTCCCATCTTTGCTTTTCTAGAACTGTTCATTATCACGCTTTCATTCTCTCCCTTTTACCCTACATACATGTTTACAGCTTTTCTGGGGCTGCCAAATACACATACAGTGCTGTGTGCTGTGCGTCTCAAGGAAGCCAGTCTGAATCTTGAGCCTGCTTGTGCCACTGTATTTTTATTCTTTAAAGATTCATTTTTCATCCCACTTTCCTGATATAGTAGAAAGAATATTAACTTTTGAGCCAGATAGATTTGGGTTTGAAGTCTATTAAAACCACTTAGTGGCTATGTGGCTGGGCAAGTTACTACTCAGACTCTATCCTTTATCTATAAAGTAAAATGTTATAGAGTTGTAATTAAAGGAGTTTAACACATGTTAAATTTCTATCCAAGTGTTTGGTACATTATGGAGTTATTAATAAATATAAATTATTCTTTCCACTGTACTCTGACTTCCTTTACTATTTCAGCACTGAAATTGCTACTTAAAAGTCATTTATGACCTCCTGGTCACCAAATCTAATGGTCTTTCCTCAGTCACCTTTGATTTCCTTAGATCATTTGTGAAATATACTCTATAGAAATAAAATGTTCTGCTTTCTTGGTTCTTCTACAGTCTCCTGATGTTTTGAAAGTGTCTCCACATTTCCTGCACTGTCTTGCTTTTGTTCTTTCCCCTAAACATAGCTGTTTCTTACATCCATTAGGGTGCAAACCGGATTTAAAAACAAAAGAAATGTATTCGTTCATATAATTGGCAAGTGCATGGATAGAATTGGCTTAAGAGTAGTTTTTTTCATAGGCATTTACCATCAGGACTGAGGTTCTATTTTTCTGCTGTTCTCTCAACTTTGTCCTGTTTGGGCTTCATACTCAGACTGGCTTCCCTCTTAGTTAAAAGATGACTATCAGCAATGTTCCTATTATAACCTTCTTTTTTTACTTCCAAAGGGAGAGAGAAGATATTCTTCTACCACACTTTTCCCCCAAAGTCTTAGGCTCTTCTGTGATTGAATGAATGAAGAAAATCTGGTGCCAAGTCTGTCACAACATCTTTGTCAAGAGAGATGGAATTATTCTGATTGCCCTAACCAGTGGAAAAATTTCATCTAAAATAAAGGAGGGATAGAATGAATCCTGGAGCAGTAGCCAGTGTTGTCAGGGGTTTCTGTGCTTTTCACTGTTCTTTTGGTGATGGTATCCTTTTTCTAATCATATAAATCATCATTTTTGTATAGATGATTCTCAGTTCTGTAACTCTGCTTCCCACTTCCACTGCTTGCTATATTTCTCTATCTTAGACGTGCTTTTGTAAGCTTAACTCATAACCAAACTGAATCAATTTGATTTTCATCCACTTCCCCTCAGCTAGTGTGTTCACATGTGCACGTATGTATATGTCTTCCTCTTCCTGATTCCTCTTTTTTAACCACCTTTCTTTCACCTACCCAGTCTTAAAAACTTGCAGTCATCTTGGTTCTTCTCCCAATTTTATCAGTTGTCACATCTTAAATACATCTTGTATTAGTTCAGCCCCAGCTTATGTAATACCCAACTAACAGTGATTTAAACCTATCTCACATAAAAAGAAGTTCTGGGTTGGAGGATTCCATGGCTAGTCAGTTGAGCCGCACTCTGATGTTTTCAAGCATCCAGTGCTTTCCATCATTATCCTTAGTGTGCTGACTTTTGTGCTCAGGCTTGTCCTCTCATGGTTGCAGATTGTTCTTTCTGCTCTTAGCTTCACATTCTCACACAGACACCAAAGACAAGAGGAAGTTCACCCTCCCATCTCTTCATTAGGTAAGTAAACTTCTTAGAGAAGCCCTATATCAAATGTTTATCCTGGCACACTCATACCCTGGTTGCAAGGGGGCAGGAAAATCTAATATCTGGCATTTCATTCTAGGAAGAACTTAGGCATATGGCTGCAGGGATGGTAACCAAGAATGTCAGTTACATATCTCCTTAGTATTATATGGAGAAATAAACTTAAATAAATAGAATTTTCAAATAGTAGTAGCAAACTTAAAGCACTGCTTACCCCAAGAGTTGACATAAGCTATACATGGGATTTTGGCCAAACATTTAGATAGTCATAGATGACTGGTTAAAATTGGATTATTATGTAAAATTGAGATATTTGAGTGATATATCCCAGTTCTTTTAAGATTGATGTTAAGTACATTTAAGTCTACCTCATGGAGCCTAGTGAAAAATTGGTACATATATCAACGATTAGGAAGTAGATTTGTGGTCCCCCTTGGGGGTGGGAGGCATTTGGAAATATATGGGTATGTTTTCAGTTGTCACAGTGATTGTGAGGTCCTACTGTCAGTTAGTGGGTAGAGGCCAGATACACTAAGCATCCTGCGATGTTTGCTCACAAAATAAGAATCATCCCTCAAAAATGCCACTAGTGTCCCTACACACTCAAGTAGGCAAATGCTCTGCTTTTTCAAAGAATTCACTGAGATTTATCTGTATTCTTACATTACAAGTAACAGAAAACCAGATTCAAACTGCTTAAACAATAAAGGGAATGATTAGATCTTGTAGTTAAACTTCAACTAAGGCTTCATCTGGGGCTCACATGAAATCATCAAGTACTTGGATCAATTTCTCTGATGCATTCTGCTGCATTCCCCAGGCTGTGGTTTCATTCTCAGGCTGGTTTATCTCATGCTAACAAATTACTGCAGAGCTTTCAGACTAAATATGCTCATTTCACATATAAAGTAAAATGAAAAATACCTTTTGTATTTGCTTTTGCACGTATTTGTTGAGCATCATCACTGCTGAAAATCTTCCCTAATACCTACCCCTAAAAAGTTGATTAATTCCTCTGTCATTTTTCCTCTACAATTTTACAATCTGTATACTTCTATTATGTCATACTCTATGGGTATTATTTTTATATGTCTAATGCATTACCTTGTCTTAAGTACCTTTGTATTCTTAATGTCTGGATACTCTGTGGGTTAGTGGTACACATTAACTGTTTATGGAAGGAATTAGTGAGTGACACAGAAAGGAAGGATTTGGCAAGGGTCAGAACAATACAAGAAGGCCCCATTGCTTCAGTACTTGTTACTGAACCTGAATTCTACTCTATCACCAAACCATGTATGTGATGCTCTTGTGGTTAATCGAGTATAAATTCATTGGAAAGCCTTACTGAATTCCAGTAGTGTTTTTGTCATTATTTTCATCATTTACTCAATCAATACATGGTTTTGAGGGCCTGCTCTGTGCACGTAATGTGGCAACCGTGGTAAACAAAACAGAGCCTGTGCTCTATTTGAGCTTAAATGCTAGTGAGGGACATTGTCAGTAAACATTGTGTGTTGTGTTATACAGGTATGTACACGCACGCATGCGCACACACACGCATGCACACATGCACACACCTGCACACATCAGGTAGATGGTTAATAGGTTTGGAAGTAAAATAAAGTAGGTTTTCGGGGGACAAAGAGTAAGGGGATGCTACTTGAGACAGGTTGGTGGTGGAAGGACTTGTTGAAAAGGCCTCTGAGCTGAGAACACCTGAGTGAGGTGATGGACCAAGTCATGAAACTGTGGGGTCGGGGAATGTTTAGGTAGAGGGAGCAGCAACTTTAGGATGGAAGTGTGTTTGGCATGCTGGAAGAATGGCAGGAGGCTTGCCTGGCAGCCACCTAGTAAAGGGGGAAGTGGGAGGGAAGGCAGTAGAGCTGATGCTGGGGCAGGTGGGAGGACGGGGGCAGGGCCAGGTGAGGGAGTAGATGGGAGAACAGGTGGGCAGAGGCTAGATCAGGTAGGACACTGAGGGTCCTTTAAAAACTTGATTTTATTTTGGGTGAGATGGGAACTGTTGAAGGGTTTTAAGCATGGGGCCATCTAATTTGACTTGTTTGAGAGGCTTACTCTGGCTATGAGTGGCAATCGATAGTATGCAGCAAGAATGGAAGCAGAAAACCAGTTTGGAATATCTTACAATAATCTCAGTTGGAAAAGTGGTGCTTGGAAAAGTTGGGTGGTGGAGGAGCAAAGAAATGGTTAAATTGGTGATATATTTAGAAAATAGAGTAACTAGAATTTATGGGTGGATTAGATGTGAAGTGTGAGAAAAAGAGAGGTAAAGGATGACTCCAGGTTTTTTGACATGAACAACTGGATGAAAGGTGGTACATTTTACTGAGATGGGACTATGGGACAGGAGATAGGGGGATGGTGGGGCAGGATTGCAGGCTTAAACCAAGAGTTTTGTTTCAGAGGTGACTGTGTTTGACGTACCTATCAGGTATTCAAATGGAGACATTGAATGGGCATATGTATTTGGAGTTTAAGGCAGAGGTGGAACTAGAGGTGTATGTTTGGACATTATCAGTGTAGAGATGATATTTAGGGCATTGGAGCAGATGATAATCACCTGTGGAGTGAACTTGGGATGTAGGAAACATTTTGATATTAAAAATTTTTCTTATATCAAAGATTGGGAGCCACTATTTTGGACAATAACATTAATAGTTATGCTTTCAGAGCATGGTGAGGATAGTTAGTAGTTCTCTGTGAAAGGTGGGACTTGACCTGGACTTCAGAGGACAGAAAAGGTTTTTCCTTCTCTCGTGCCAAGCACAGTTGCTGCATGTAGTGAGTATTACACAGGTAGGTGCTGGTGAATGAGCAAAAAGCACTTAGGCTGGGGAACAGCTTGAGCAGAGGTATGGCAGCCAGTGGCAAAGCCAGGTGTTTTGAAAGACAGGTGTTTTGAAAGAAGACAAACTATCTTCTTGGAGAAGATACTTTGTGCTGGCAAGGAGTGAAAAGATTGATTAGTCTAGTCAAGGCTTTACATGTTAAAATGACAGATATATTTAATCCAATGATCTAATGATTTTCAACTCTATTTCTGTTGTTAGCACAGCGTGTCTTAATTCTTGGTCTCTGGTAGATTCTCAGTAAATATTGAATAAGTGAATGTGAAATTCCCAACATGTAAGATTTATCTTTACGGTGTTCTCTCCCTTGTAAAGTATACTGAAATGCAAACTATGTCAAGTTGTATAGGGATAACCTTATGTTTGCTTCAATTTATTATTACTTCTAATGATAAGCATTAAAAACACATGCTTTATTATTGATATCAAATTATATCAATAATATCAATTACTTGATACCTACCCCACAACTGGTCAGAAAATACCAGCGTATTCACAACACTACAGTTGAAAAATGGCTGCTCAAGAAAGAGAGAAGCCAAAACAATCTTTATTCAGAGACTAACAGTTACTTTGTTTTTATAGGAATGACTACTTGAGAACTGTTTATAGATCATTTTCTCCTTTAGCTGTCAAGGAGCAAAATTGTTTAGAATTATAGGAATATTAGCAAGAAAACTGGAGACAATATCTTTGGAGATCTAATTATTATTATTATTATTTTAAAGTTATATCACTTTAAATACTAAATATAATTAGAAATCATCTCTATTCTAAATAATTAGTATATCAGAGATTTATACAGTTTAAATATTAGAAAATAATTTACCTGAATAATATCATACTGACATAAAAATTGATTGAAATTTTAAAGTTACATTGTGAAGTAATTATTTTTTTATATTTAAGATATATTAAGTTTGTGAATACTTTCTTCAGTTCTTATGATATACTCCATTATTAAAGTTCTAAATAGTCATTAAAGAAAACTCAAGAAATGCATTGAACAGTACAGATAACATCCCTAAGCTCATCAAATAAAACTATTGCAGTTTTTGTTTTCTCCCTCTCATCCCTCCGTCTCTCATTTTCTCTTTTTCTGCTGTTTCTAGGACTCCCCCCCTTCATCATAGTATAAATATATGTGTATATAACTCTCTAATTTTTTAACATTAGGTTGTTTATATTTCTTAGAATATTTTGTAAATTGTATAATTATTATTATTATTGACTGTATAATAATTTCATTGAAAGAATTATTTTTCTTAACTATTCTGTATAGTTGCTTATTTAGTTGTTTTCCACTTTTTAAATTGTATGCAATGAACATCTTAGCAGATTATGGATTTTTTTCCTCTTTATTTTGACCTTTTCTTTTAGGATAGGTTCATAGACAGTGGAATTAACTGGATTATATGACACAAGCATTTTTAAGGTCTGTAATACACATTGCCAGATTGTACACTATGCACCTATGCTAGTGCCTAATCTACCATTCAAAGCAGTTTTGGAACTTTTTTTCTGGAACGACCATCAGAGCTGTTGTTTTGCCCAAAATCTGACAATTAAGTTTGCAAACTTGACACCATGTGCTTATGTTGGCAGCACTGTACAAACAACTCAGTAAGGCTTCATTATCTTAGTACATCTGTGTCTCACAGCTGTTTTCAACATGTGGTGTTGTCTTGCTGAGTGGTGTTCATTATTGTTGTTTTTGTGTGACATCGCTAGAATGTCAGAGTTTGAATTAGAGCAATGAACAAACATTGAGTTTCTTGTTAAACTTGGCAAGAGTGGAAGTGAAATCAGGGACATGTTAGTGCAAGTTTATGGGGAGGATGCCATAAAGAAAATGGCAGTGTACAAATGGATTAAATTTTTTTCTGAGGGGAGAGAAAGCGTCACTGATGAAGGGAGGTCAGGGCGGCCACTAATGAGCAGAACTGATAAACACATAGCTAAAATTCATTAAATTGTGCGTCAAAATCGTTGACTGTGAGAAGCACGGCAGACCAAGTAAATATTGATAGAGAAATGGTAAGGAAAATCTTAACTGAAAATCTTGGCTTGAGAAAAAAGTGTGTGCAGAAATGGTCCTGAAGGAGCTCACTGATGAAGAAAAGCAAAGGAGAGTTGAAGTTTGCCAAGACTTTTTGGAGAGGCAAGACAATGTTTTGGACCTTGTTATCACTGGTGATGAAACATGAGTGTGCCAATATGACCCTGAAACAAAGCATCAAAATGCACAATGGAAGTCAGGCAACTCTCCACGATCAAAAATGTTCTGTCAATTCAAATCAAGAGTTAAAATGATGATGCTAATCTTTGATATCAGAGGGTTTGTTCATTATGAATTTGTATCAACTGGACAAACAGTCAACCAAGTTTACTATTTGGAAGTGTTAAAAAGTCTGTGTGAAAAAGTTAGACAAAAATAACCTGAACTTTTCACCACCAAAAATAACCTGAACTTTTCATGGCTCTTGCCTCACAACAATATACCAGCTTACGTGGCACTGTCTGTGAGGGAGTTTTTAGCCAGTAAACAAACTGTATTGGAACACCCTCCCTACTCACCTGATCTGGCCCCCAAAGACTTTTTCTTTACCTGAAGATAAAGGAAATTTTGAAAGGAAGACATTTTGATGACATTCAGGACACCAGGGGAAATACAATGATGACAGCTCTTCCAGAAAAAGAGTTCCATAATTGCTTTGAATGATGGACTAGGTGCTGGCATCAGTGCACAGCTTCCCAAGGGGAGTACCTCAGAGATAACCATAGTGATATTCAGCATTGAGGTATATAGCACTTTTTCTAAGATGAGTTTGCGAACTTAATTGTCATACTTCATGTCATTAGTTAACATATGCCTTAATAATTATTCCCTTTTCTCTCCTTTCTTGGCTATTTTGATGAGTTGGCTATTTAATCATTCAGACTTCCCTATTATTATTTGGAAGTTATGACCTCTTTTTCTTTTCTTTTACTAGTTACTGTAGCAATTACAGTATGAATCTTACAAAGTCTAATATTAATCGATATCTTTATCTTCTTCTGAGATGATGCACCTTAATTCTGTTTACCAGCAGCCCTACTTATAGATAGTACTGTTGTTAATTGTTTTATACTGTCAATATTCAGTTTAGGTTAATGCATGTATTTACCGTGTTCTAAAGTTTCCTATGGTTTTTCCACTTAAGATCATTTTTCCCTTAAAGAATCTAAAACATGCTTTTAAGAACTTTCTTTAGTTTGTTTACCTAAAAACACTTTGTTTTACCTCACTCTTGAAGGTTAGTTTTGCTAGGTACAGAATTTTGGGTTAGCACTTACCTCAGCACATTCTGGGTTCGTAGTTACTTTATTTCAACACATTCCATTGCTGTTGAGACCTCAGCTCTTTGTGTTTCTTTTTCCTTTTAAAATAATCTATCATTTTTCCTTGGCTACTTTTATGATTTTTATCTTTGTATTTGATTTCCTTTTGTTTTACTATGCTGTGGTTAAGCATTGGATTCTTTGGGGTTCATCAACACATGGATCAGTGTCATCAGTCCTGGAAATTTCTTAGCCATTATTTTTTAAGACTTTTCCTTTGCTCCATGTTCTTTCTCCTGTTCTTTTGGGATTCCAGGTTAATGTATTAGACCATCTTATTCTGTCTTGTACTCCCTTTTCTGTTCCTTTTCCTTTTTTTATCCCTCTGGTTTTCATTCTGGATAATTTGATCTGACCTATCTTCAAAGTTCTAAGTTTTTTCACCTGTTTCTAATCTGTTAACTCATCCAGTAAATTCTTAATTTAAGTTATTTTACCTTTCAGTACTAGATTTTTATTTGGTTCTTTTTTTATATCAATTATGTTCCTTTTTATAGTTTTCAGTTACAAGCAAAAATAGTTAAGCTGTCTTTTACCTCCTTGAATATAGTAAGCATACTTATTTTTTAATCTGTGTGTGATAATTCCAATATTGTCAGGTCTCAGATAGTCTGATTCTATTTTCTGTTGTAGAAATAATTTAATATATGAGGTGAAGTTAATTTTTTCTTTGGAGAAGATTTTCATTTTGTTAATTGAAATGAAATTGCCGAGTGCCTGGGAGTACCAGACCATTTTAATTCACTTTCAGATTTTTAACTTTTCTGAACCACCCTCTAGTTCCTTCTTACTTGGAGTCTCAGCCCAAGATCATGAGTGTTTTTGCTATAGGCCTTACCCTTGATGGGTCCCAGTCTCTGACTTGTCTCCTTGTCCTGCAAGGCAGGCAACAAATCATGAAGTTCAGACTCTTAAATGCTCCCTCTTTGTTGGCAAACCCACAAAAGGCAAAAGCTGAACTCACCTTTCTGGGTTCGACTTCTGGTGAATTTGAGCTCGGAATTTATTTCTTGCTATGTTAGTAGTTATTTAATGTTCTTAAGATTATTTTAATATTTTTGACTAGCTTTTAAAATTGACTTCAGAAAAATAGTTGGTCTTGATTGCCCAGTCTGCTATTTCTGCAAGCAGACGTCCAAATATTTCTTTGATTAACTTGTTCAAGGAGGACTTAACGTTTCTACATTAGTCAGGCTTCTTTTATAGTGTACAAATGGAATTCCTGGGAAATATAAACATTAAATTATGTTTCCTTTTAATACTTCATCAATTCCTTTTACTTTGCAAAGGCCCAAGGAAAGTAGGCAGAGGATATTTTATTTGATGGTAGAAGTCAAGAGAAATATTTGTAATGTGTGGGTAGTGCATTGGGGTAGCAATTGTCCTTCAAGTGAGCACAGAGAATATAATGTGGACATTTTTGAAGTGGAGATGTGTGAAGAGGGAGAGAGAATTCACTGAGCTGAGGAGGGGCTGCAAACAAATTTGTTCCTTAGTATTTTTGAGTGGAAGTGGATTCATTTCCAATAATTAATGTGACAGCTCTCTTATGTGCCATGTGGGTATTGTGATTTTTAATTTATTTAATTTTTAATATTGTTTGGTATATCTCAGGGACAGAAGATGATTTTTAAAGCTTTTTTATCTACATCTATTTAAAACATTATGTGTATTAAATCTGTTACTTTACCTATTAGGTAAAGTAAACTGTAGCCGTCTTTTCATAAATTGACATTCTTCTGTGGGTAGTGGGATGTTGAAAATTTAATATACCATATCAATAGATTTTTGTTTTAAAGACATTTGATTTGAGTTAATCACAGCTGTAGCATGAAATGCCATCCATCACTTTGTGATTACATGATGCATCAACAAAATGCAAAAGCAGCTCCCTTTTAAGGAAGTGTAGAATTCTTATGCAGTAGACTCTCAGTTAACCAGCACCCGTGGAGATTGGTAGATGCTAGATAAATGTATGAGGGCTGTCTGGAAAATATCCATCCATAAATGCCTCTATTTTTCATGTTACATGACTGGATACATTCTGGATGGCCCTCATAATTAGACTCTCCATTAACCAGAACTCAAGCAACCAGCAAAATCTCAAGCAACCGGATGCTTGAGTTCCGGTTAATGGAGAGTCTAATGTATTTGTTTACTTGATTCTTTTTTTTTCTCTCAACTAAAAGAAAATACTAAGTTGGAGATTGTTATTAATACTAATTATAGTCCCTTTATGTCCCTTCTGTGTTAGATTTAAACCTCTCTTTATTTTAAGTTTGCTCACTTCCCTTCAGAAAACTGAAGGCTAAAATGAGTTCACAGAATTTTAGCACTGGAAGAGACCCTAGATGTCATGATGTCTCTCATATGCCTTTCCTTTCTTCCCACCTCCCACTTTAAATATGTGGAAACAGAGGCCCAAGGAAGAGAAGGGTAACTTGACTAGCCTAAAGTTAATCTGAACTAAAATCCAGATCTCTTCCTCTTCATAGTTTCCTGAAGTTCTTTTCAGCTATATGATGCCATTAGCAATACAGACATAACTAACGTGGTGATTTATCAGTAACCATTAATATCTAATAAAATGTTATTGTATCTTGATTATCCATATATTTATTATAAATCCAATTAATTTCATACTTCCTGAATCAAATTTGTAAATCTAGTGTTTAACTTCTTAAATTGCTGTCTGTGATTGAATTTAGATGTCAGTACGTCTTGGCATTGACTCTCAGCATTTGTTCATGTTTGTGCTGTTCCTGAGTTGGACTCTTATGTATGTTTTCTGAAGATTTTTACTTCAATACTGTCCCCGATAAAGCAGCTCTTACATCAGACTTAAGTACTTCAGACAGTGGATGAATGATACTGTTCTCTGTTAATGTTTAACGTATTTAGTCAATATGCTTATTAACTTTTATTTCTAAAATATTTCAGTGCTTGCCACAAAATGTAACCATATATTTTCCCTGTTATAGTCTTCCATGTTCATTAGGTCTTGATTTTAATTCTTCTGTTTAATTAAGCCTATAGAACTCTAAGCTTTCCCACTCTACTCATTCTTTCATTTTCGTTTTTTCTGTCTTTGTCTTTGCCATAGTTTCACTTCAGAGACTGATATTTTTTTCTATATTCAAAAACATTTCTTTTATGGCTTCTTAATTCTAACAAGAGTTTTCCCTCTGCCTTCTCTAACAAACATCAATTTACACATTAGCATCACTAAAAGATATTAGCCACCAGTTAGGAAAATTAACTTACAGGTTGAAAAAATGGTCACACTGGACAGAATCTACAAATGTATTTTAATTATTATGCTCATTTGGTTTAACACTCACTCATATCACATATATTCTAATGAATTATTGAGTTGGATCTCAGTTAAAATTAAGTTATGGATTTTCCCAGAAATTTAATTCTAACTCAAAAACTGAGTCATATGGGAAAAAAATAATTTCTGTCACCAATATATTTTGTCAGTTTTGAAATCCAGTTATTGCTTCACTTTCATAGAAGGATTTACACACTCTTTTGGAAGTACATGTTGGTAGGATTTTTTTTCCTCACACCTAATGATGTTTTATGATGAGTTGTCACATAGTATAATTTCTTACTTATTTATTTTATTTTGTTTTGTTTTGTTTTGTTTCGTTTTTTTATATGGGTAGTTCCCTGGCTGGGAATCGAACCCAGGCCACTTTGTTGACAGCACCTAAGTCTTAGCCACTACCTTATTTATTTATTTTGTATTAATGAAATTCTTGATTTAGTGTAGAATTAGATCTTTGACAAAAGGCTTGCATCTCAATTCAGATTAATAGCCTGCTAATTAAATATCGTTATTAAGATCTAGAGGACTTGACTTGAACCATGACTGTTTTCTTGCCAAGGTGTTAAAGGTAAGAAATCAAAAAGAATAACTAGCTGAATGGGACAAAAAAAGGTCGTCCCCCCGCCCCCTTCAGTAACCAGTATTTGGTATACTGCTTTATATACCTGGAAAAGAAACTATTGAGTGTGATTTTTAAAAATTCTACTCCAAATCTATCTCAGTGTTACTCAGTTACAAATTAAAATCTTTTATTTGTCTTTTAATTGGTTCTTGATGAAGTTCCTGAGGACCCTCTATAAACCTAGTAGTTGAGGTTTCAGGTTTTATTACTTATTACCTAAACTCAACATTTAATTTAATTAGGGTATTTTACACAGTTTTTTAATACCTGGCACATGTATCTTTATTACATTTGTCCTTTATTTGGTGAAATTAAGGCTCAGTCACTGCTATAGGAAGACCTCTCTGTTGAAGATGTATATATTTAAATTTCTAAATCAAAAATAATTGGCTTTGTTTTAGTGGAAAATGCAACCTAGATTCAAGGCTTTGGCTCTGTCTTAACTAGGTAAGGACAGATCACTAAAAACCTTCTTGTGGTTTAGCTTTTATGTCCACAAATTGAGAACTTACTATGTTTTAACTGTGCTTTTGTCCAATATTTTTTTGAAGTGATATAGGGAGCACCTATCTCAGATAACTTTTCTAAAGATGGTATACATACAAAATTTTAAAATTTATATTCTGCTTTTATGTTATTAAAGCCAGATTCTTTCTTGTCCTATCATCTTGGTTTCCAAAGTTATAAACCATAACTTGACTTTTAGTCTCAAATGCAGGCTTTAACGAGATACTGAGATAGTATCTTACTTGGTAGACCAAAAAAAAACAATGAGCATGGTTTTGTTGACCTTAAAAATAAAGGTCACTGGGTGGTAAACACATAATGCAACACATAGACAATGCACTGTGGAGCTGTACACCTGGAATCTATGTAATTTTTGCTAACCAATGTCACCCTAATAAATTTAACAATAAATAAAGTTATTTTACTAGTAAAAGTGGGTTTATTCCAGAACAACAGAGAATTGCAATTTGGGACAAGTAAGCTATGGCAAAAACCATAGACAATTATAACAACAAAAGAATGTTATTGTATGGAGAAAAAGGAGGAGGAAGTTTAGGGTGGGATGTTTGAAAGAAAGTCCCCCGGAGAAAAGTGAAAGTTCAAGGAAATGAAAGTTTCGCATTGGCTGAGTTGCTGGGGTATTCAGTTTCTTGTAAGAGATGCCATGTACATCTTTTCCTTTTTGGGCCTGTAATTGATGATTCTTTCCTGTTGATGATTCTTGGGTAGGGGTCTGTAATTGACCATACTTCAGGTGGTACTGTGTGGGAGCTCCCCCTTCTGGCCTCTCTATTTCATTTTAGTGAGGTTTGCCTTTATTAATTCTCACAGTTTTCAGTAAGTACTAAAGTTGTTTTAGGTCTCTCATTTTAAACATAAAAAATGCAGCTTTGCAGGAAAAGAGATTTAAAAATACTGTATCTTGGAGCAGATATTACATCATTTAATACAGATTTCAAGAAGTACAAGAAGTAAAATGAAAATTAATCTCCTACCCCTGTCCATCAGCCACGCACATTCCCTTCCCCTCCACAGAGGCAGTCACTGTTACCATTTTCTTGTTTAGCCTTTCACATTTGCAGTCCACAGAATCTCAAAATTTCACAAACATATCTATGAATATTCTTTAGGAGGGCAAATAAATATACTGTTATGGTAGAGTCTAATTTGTGTTGTCATCAAAAATCAGCATTCTGGAACATGACATTCTTAAGAATTTATAATCATAATAATTCGTAGTCAAATTTGAGAATAGTTTTTTACTTTAAAAATTACAAATTGGATATTGGAAGAGGATAAACCATTTTTTCCTGACATCTCATTATCTGATACGTTTAACAAAAGTAGTCCCATGATTAAAGGTAATTTGGAAAAATCTAGCTAGGGTATCTCATTTGCTAGCCACACAAGGAAATGGTTGTGAGGAATTTTCATTGTGGATTACAGCAAGATGAGAAAATTTGTGTATTTTACTTATTCTGTGTCTACATGAGCAACGTTTGTTGACTTGATGGTGGCTGGAGGATCTGCCTTCAAGGTCACTTACTTATTTGGCTGGCAAGTTGGTGCTGGTCTGGGCTCCATATTGACGTTTCCATCAGATTTCTTGAATATCCTCACAACATGGTGGCTGGTGCCAGAGTAAGCAATCAAGGAGGCCAAGGTGGAACCTACTAATAGTGTCTTTTTGACCTAGACTCAGAAGTCACACACTTCTGCATTATCTTATCGGTCACACAGACCAATAAGATCAGCTCTATTCAGCATGGGAGAGCATTATACAAAGGCTGGACTACCAGAATTTAAAGATGATTGGGAATTTTCTTGGAAGGTGTTTGTCATACCTCCTAACCATATCCCCCCACCCATTTAAATAAGGATTAGATCATCCTTCTTATATTTGGTGTTTGTGGTGACCTCAAGGTGACTTTATGCAAAAGAAGCCCAAGGCGTTCTGAATGCTACACACCTTTCTATTATTTAGGCATTGCTTAGGAAAATGCTTGTTTCATTGCCAGTCTTTTTGCAGTGATTTATTTTTTATTATGTTCGATGTCTGATGAAAAGAAAACTCACATAAACTGGTAATGTATCTTCCTCTTAGAAATTGTAGCATTCACCCTCTAGCTAGCTTTAACAGGTTTGTGAAATCTTGGTTACCCCATCTATAGATGTACTACTACTTTAACCTAGCTATTGGGTCCAAAGTATCATTCAGAGAGGTATGGGTTTCTTTCATTTACAAAATAGTGAATTCCATCTGTACTCAGAAATTTAAGGTGCTGGCATTTTTATGCTGCTGGATAGTATGGAAGAATAAGGCTGCTACTTACTATATAATGAAAACTGAGCAAAAAATTGCCTATGTGTTATATTTGAGGATGATCTTTAGAGGAGTAAGAATTTGAAAGATTCACTTCTGGTGGGGAGGGGACGGGAAGATTTATGGATCAAGTGTCTGTTTAGTTTTAAATGTCTCAGACATCCAAGTGAAATATCAGAAAGATAGTTATTTAGAGGAGAGAGTTAGGATGGAGATAAGAATTTGAGATTTAGCATCATATAGATCAGCAGTGTCCAACCTTTGGGCTTCCCTGGGCCACATTGCAAGAAGAATTATCTTGGGCCACACATAAAACATTAACAATAGCTGATGAGCTAAAAACAAAGGTCACCAAAAAATCTTATAATGTTTTAAGTATTTGAGTTGGACCGCATTCAGAGCCATCCTGGGCCGCAGGTTGAAAATGGCTACTGTAGATCTGTTATTGGAAAATGGGGTCCTCCTTGGCACAGTGTCCAGGTCCTTGGTATCTTGAGCAAAGAATTGTATGAGACACACACCAGAGTATAGAGATGAAACAAAGAAATAGTTTATTGAAAGAAAATACACTCCAAAGAGGTAGGAGCAGGCCTGAGCAAGGACAGTGGCTCAAGGGCCTCCAATGGCAAGGGGAAAGTACACTCCTAAGTAGCAGGAAAATGGCTCAGGAGCTCTGATTAACGAGGCTTTAGTACTTTAATTTTCTTTAGTTGTAAGGGGTTATGCCCATCTGGGTGTGGGGCCTTTTGATTGACATGGGGCCTATTATATCACCCTTCTAACTGCGCATATTCTTTCCCAGAGTTCAGTCTGTTATAATGATATTAATGAACTTCTGGGCATTTGTATGATATTACGATGATGGTATAATGAGGTTCAGGTGCAGTGAAGGTCGTTGTAACTCTCCCTGCACAGGCGTTAGGAACTGGCTCAAACTGGTGGGCTTCTTGTGTCCTCTGACTTCCTTGTATTTGTCTGGAACTTCCTCCTGTGGCTGCCTAGCCTGGGGCAGGGATTACAGGTGAAAGGGTGGTATCAAGGCAGTGACTATTCCAGCAGGGTGAATCTCATGGGAGGGATCCCCAAGATCCTCCCTATTCTATCTGCCTTCCTCACATTCTCTTGAGACGTGATCCCCACAAATCTCTATGGAAAGCTGAGAGACTGGAGGTCTCAACTTCTATATCTGCTTCCTGCTGAGAATGGGCATTATCTGTACCTACTGGGGATCCACGGAGCTCTCACCCTATCTGATCTAAAAGGAAATGTGGTCTCGAGATCTGCAATGTTGACTTCTTTGGTAGAGATGGGCTGGAAGCCTTGTTGGGGTATTAATTGTATCCCAATGGTCCCTAGATGAGGAGAAATTAATTCAATTAATAGTTTTAAAAGCATTGGCCCAAGAAAGGCCCAAGAAATAGTTCCTGTCACTGGGTAGTTTCAAGATGGAAAGTCCGTTGAGCCTGCAGCCTGTTGACTTCTGGCCTAGCTGGTCATTCAGGTGTTATCACCTGTCCAGGTCTTAAAAGGCCTGGAATGGGTGCTTGCCTGCTGTGATTGTAATCAGCAAGCTGGAGACATGAGTTACAAGTTTTGGAGTAACTATCTATGGGGGACAGTCTGTTGCTCAAGGTGAGGAGCAAGAGAAAATTGATCAAGGAGGTGATTAAGATTTATGACTAGGGAAAAGATGAAGCTGAGAGCTAAAAAACTAGGGAAAAGGTGGGGGGGGGGGCTCCTTTGTTTGGCTCACATCAAATGATGTTTAAACCCATAAAACTAGGTGAGAAAACACTGGAGAAAGCAGTCCTAGAACAAGCCCTGAGGCACTCCATCTTTTAGAGGATTGGAGAGGCAGAAACATTAAAGGAAATTGGAGGAGGAAACCCAGGAGAAAATGTCATGAAGGCCAAGAGAAAATTTCTGTTTCAGGTAGAAGAGAGTGATGAGCTTTTTCTAATACTACTTACGAGGTTGTACTAAAATGTGGGCAATAAAATTTGGCCACATAGTGGTTATTGGTGACCTTGACAATTGAGCTTCAAGAAATTGTTTAGGATTGGAGTGTGTTAAATGGTGAATTAGAGGTGAGCAAATAGAGAAATGAATGCCACTAGATAAAGTTTTGCTGTGAGTAGAACAGAAAAATGGGGTCGTATCAACTGTGTGTGTGCATGGGGGCAGGGATTTGTAAAGAATGATACGAGAGCATGTTGGTGTGTTCATGAAAATGAACAGGAGAAAAGGAGAAATTGATTGATTATGCAGGAGAGAGAGGGACTGATCAAAGGTGACTTATTGAAAAGACAAGACTGGTTGGAATTCATTGCCCAAATGAGGAGCAGGGTGGGGTGCTTTTTCCATTTTAATAGAAGGGAAGCATTGTAGGTTTGGTAGGAAAATATGAGGGAATTTCTCCCAAATGGAATAAAGTTAAGTCTTCAACTGAGTGTCATAGGTAAGAAAATAGGTGTGATACAGGTTTGAAGAGAGAAAACCGGTATGAAGATGCTAACTTGAAGATTGGGAAAGCAGACTTTGTTGGAAAGATAGTAGTCCTGCCAGGCAATGTTAAATATCCCTTCATGTTTATAGTTGTGAGTTTAAAGTGAAAGCAGCCAGTCCTATTATTTTAGTAAGGGTTGTGATGCAGGTATGTGACAGTGGAATACTTCATATCAACCAGAGTTGGGGTTTTACCAGGTAAATGTAATAGAAGGGGCGAGGAATGAAGGGTGTGAGTTATTGAATGGGAGTAGTTTTTGTTGGGTGTAAGGAGAAAAATAAAGATGAAAGTAATGGATAGTGAAAAATGATGAGAGTGAAGAGCTGAATGAGGTAAAAGAATATCATGTTTGGAGATAGTATTGTGAACTAGAGAGAAAAGAGATGTACTTCACAGACTGGAACTTTGGTAATAGAGATTTTTTATTAAGATTTTGGTGTTGGTACAGTTATTGATGATGACAAGGCCCTGAGTGTGATCATGGGAGTGGGTGTTTGGAGGTGAACAAATTAAGAAACAAAGAAGCCAGGGTGTTGGATGAGTAATCCAGACTTTGAAGTCACTGGGAGGGATGACTGAGGTAAGAATGGAGGAGTGCTGGGGACAATAGTAGTTGCATAGGTGAATACAGTAGTTTGTTTAAAAGAGTAGGAAAAATGGTTTGGAAATGGTAATTGGATGCAAGGAATGCATTCTTCCCTTCACCCAACTCCTCCAACAGCCCACCATTTGTAAAGTGCAAGGATGTGAGAAGGAAAAAGTCTCCCCTTGAGAAAGTTGCAAAGACAGTGGTATCATCAGATTTCAACTAAGATAAATAGGTGAAGAGGATAGTCATTGAAGAGCTTGAAGTTCTAGGGGAGTTAGTTAATTTATTGGCACACTAATCTCTTATATTTTAACACAGTAGTATTAAAATATACTCTTGGCTTATGTGAGTTAACATAAATTTATGTGCTATTATGTTATATATGTTAAATGCTATGTCAAATCTGTTGTGCAATTCAGGTTTTCTTTTATAGGAGGGGGAAATATGAAAAGAGGAATATAAGGGCTGTGCAGAAAGTATCTAGCCATGTAATATGAAAAATAGAGGCATTTATGCTGAGTTTTTTTCTGGACAGCCCTCATATGCAGCAGTTCAAAAATCCAAACATCTGGATAGTCCCCTTGGGAATAGTGTTGACTATATTGATTATGTCCCCAGCCCTGCCCACATACTGTTCAATTCATCTGTGCAGTATTAATTCCCCTAACTACTATATGTAACATTGAATAACACTATTTCTATAGAAAAATACATTCAACTTTTCAATTTGACGTATCAAAAAGTTTTCACCTTTCCTTGTCGCCACGGAGTAAGAGTTTCTCTCCTTACCTTACCATTACCAATCCTATTAAAATTCCCTGCTTCTAAGCTACTAGTAGGGCTCTAATTTAGTGGTGTCAAAGGAGTAATTGTTAGAAGTGAGAATAGAATTTGGATGAAAAGGGGAGCAGAGTTTAAGGAAGTCAGGGAATAAGAAACTGACTGAGGAATAGTTTAGTCTTTTACTGGCTCCCTATCCCTATTCCTGAAACAAGCACAAAATGTTTTTAGAGCTTTATGGTCTCTTAGTATTAATAAAAATGGAGAATAAGAAATGAGCAGGGTATCCTATACATGATTGTTTTTTTCACTTGTATTTTTTAAGGAATATTCTTTTCATTCACTCAGCAAATATTTAATTTCTACTAGATACCCAGGACAGTGCTTTTGTAGTTAGGAAGAGGAAGGCAGAGCTCCTTGCTCAGAAGCTCAGTCATTAGGAAGAAATAGATCTAAGTTGAGTTGATAATTGATTTAAATGTAGAGGCGAAAAGCATCTGACTACATGGGATAGTTAGAGATAGCTTCACCGAGTTGGATCTTGACATATGAGAGATAGTTCATTCATATTACACAAATATTTGAGTGACTACTTTGGACCAGGCCAAATACTCGCTGTTGAGAAACATGATAACATATAAAACAAGAGCCTTGTCCTCAAGGAGCTTAGTGAGAATGATCACTAAGTAAGTAATCCCAAGCATGTTGTAAATGAGATAGCTGGAAAGCTCAGCAACCTCTGGAAGCATATTATGGGAGAAGGGATCTCACTCCCTGGTAAGAGGACTTAGAGAAGGCTTTTGGGAGATGTCCTCTAAACTGAGTCCTAAAAAATGGATCAGCTTTAGCTAGATGAAAAGGGGCCGGAAGGGTAGTGGTGGTGAGAACCTTCCAGGAGACAAAATAATGAATATAATAAGTTGGTGGTGAGTGCACACATGCCCAAGTGGTTGGAGTATAGGTGGAGTAGTTGGGTGGCCATGGGTAGAATTGGAGCGGTATGAAGCTCTCAGATCATAAAAGACCTTACATGTAGTGCTCAGGCACTTAGACTTCCATTTTGTCATCTATTGAAAGCTATGAAAGGTGGAAAATGCTAATCTTGAAGGATATTTCTAGAAGCTGGCAATTATGGATAATGTTTTGTTAAGTATAGCTTAGTGCTGGTTTGGTTTTTGTTTGGTTTTGTTTTTTGTTAATGTAAAAGTAGTACAGATCTCTGTTAAAAATTTAAACACTAAAAAAAGTGCCACTCACTTTTACTACTCCCCAGAGGAAACCACTAAGTTTCTTGAGTATTTTTAAAAAACATTTCAAGCATCATAATGTTCTTAATACCACAATTTCAAAACAAGTGGGGGGTTGGGAAATCAACTCTCCTAGCTTCCAGGCAAATAAGATTTTACATAGATTGTATAAAATAAATGGTTGCTAAATCCAGCCAAGTTGTCTTATCACTGCATAGGAGACTTTTTAAAAAAAGAATTTTGTGTACTCCATTATAAAAGAACATGTATCAAAACGATACCTTTTCTGTGAAACTCCCAAGTGTTTCATTAAGCAGATCTATTTGTTTGAGGTAAATAGTAGACCTTCTTTGGGAAAAGATTAAGAAAATGCCTTTATTATATTCTGTTAAGTACAGAGTAATTGAAATCAAAATGCTTATTGATTGCTCATGTCTGTTGAATAAGGTATTTGAATGTGAAGTGAAATTTAGTTCAGTTTTTAAGAAATCTTTTTGCATCTATAAAAGCTATGTGACACTTGAGACAATTCTAACCATTCTTGGAGGACTGGTATGACTTGGCAAAGAAAGTTTTAAAAGTGTTACAAATAAATAAGAAATTTTAGTTTTAAAAACAATCCATATTGAAAGAAGGAATTAGTTTTACAGTACACTATCAGTTAACCAGCACCCATGGGGATTGGTAGATGTCAGATAAATGTTAAGATTCAGTTAACCAGAATGCATGCCAGATAAATGTAGTATAATTTCTTCTGTTTTTTTTTTTTGCTGGTTGCTTGAGAGTGCCAGTTGCTTGAATTTCAGTTAACAAAGAGTCTATTATATTAGTTTACTTGATTTTATAGTCTGTACTTTGCCTTATATGTTCAAAATTCCACATAACACAAGAAGAAGGGAAGACACTCAAAAAAGAAAGAATATGGTATAGAATTAGGCACTGTCACCTATAATTGGTATATAGAGTGTTGAAAAAGTGATTATTTTCACATCCACGGTAAGAATTTCTATATACTGGTATGAGAATAAAATTCTTGACCCAAGGATTTGGTTTAAGATTCAAATAAATAAAGTAAGGTCCATTGTTAGATCATCTGTTTATTCTTTCATGTACACCTAATTTTGTCTTTAACATCAATTAAAATTGGGTTTTCCCAATACATCAGTGCTGCTGTATTTCAAGGGCTAATTTGTGTGTTATAACTTGGTAAGTGATTTAATAACTAATTTAGATATTTTATGATATTTTAAATGTTGTGAGGGTAATTTTTAATCTTTTCCTAGGAGAAAAACTTTTTTAAAAAACTCATTGTTTGTGTTCCTCTTTCTCAAATTCACAATGATGCCATAAGCATTTGGTGCTGTTTTGGTGACTTTATGTCACTAAGCTCTTTAATGTTAAAACGACACCTTTATGAATAGGTTTTATAAGTTTGTACTGTAAACTGTACCTTTGGGAACAATTTTTATCGCTGTTTTAGGCTTTCAGTAAAGATCAAAGTTTAAAACATTAAACAAGGCATACTTTAAAAAAACCACAGCCTAGCATAAAATCTTTTTTTTAAACATTTAGTTTTTAAAAATTAATCAGATTTTTTTTCCCTTAATGGATGTATAGTTTTAAATATTTGATACCCTAAAACTGGAACTTTACCAGATAAGGGCATATTAAGAATTTAGAAGGAAAAAATTTTTACTTATACACAAATATTTGAATATCTTATTAATTGGGTAAAATGGTTATCAAAGGTGATTTTGGTTTTTTATTAACATAAAATTAATGAATAACTGTTGTCAGAATTGCCAAAATAACACCAAGTAACACAAAATTAAATCCTTTATAGAGTATAAAATTGAGTGCTTTTTCCTGTTATCATATTTTCCATTGAAAAAGTCTTTGACCATTAAATTTGGCTGTAAATTAATAGTAGTATGGATATTATTTCCAATTTTTCCTCTTGAGAAGGAACTAGAAACTAGTTCTGTTAATTTTTGTGGATCTTGCTCTAATTGTGTATCCTTCCTTATTTGAAACATTTGCCTATAAGGTAAAGTCTAAACTTTTTAACTTAACAGACAAAATGGAAATCTCTTAAACATCTCTCAAGGCTAGTTCTGTTGCTACTTTCTCTCTAAAATCATTCTTGATTACATAGCTGGAAAAAATCTAATCTCTCATCTTTTGGCATATGTTTTCTTATGTTAAAATTTCCATTGTTAATGTGTTAGGTCCTCTACTAGACTGCATGTAGTTGATGTCTTACTCATCATTATATGATCTCCATTTATACATTAATCAAAATGTATTGAATGCTTATTGTGCACCAAGTACTTTTCCAGGTGTGAAGGAAGCAACAGTGCACAAGAATCTAGGTTCCTGTCCTCATAGGATTTATATTCCCATTTAGAGAACAGTGATGAGGGAGACAGAAAATTAGATACATAGAGGCTTTCAGATCTTAAGTGACTCTAGGGCAGACCAAGCATTATGTGATAGAAAGTTTAAGGATGGTACTATTGTTGATAAAGTGATTATGGAAAGTCTCTTTGAAGATGTGACATGTATGCCAAGACCTGAATGATATGATGGAGCAGTCATTTGAAAATTTGGGAGTTTTTTGAGACTCAAGGAAAGGCAGTGACTAGACATAAAAAAGAGGGAAGGGACGGGGAGTGGGAGCAGGATCTAGGTTATACAGTCTTGTAAACCAAGGTAAAGAAGATTGTTCTGATTTCATTGGGAAGCCAGTGAATGGTTTGAAGCTTTTAAGCATTCCCTTTGATTACATTGGGCCCACTCAGGATTATCTCCCTATGTTAAAGTCAACTAATTAATAATGTTAATTACTTCTGCCAACCATTTTTTTACTCTGTAATATAGCATATTCACTAGAGTGACACCAAAGCATATTCAACCTAATACACATTTTACATATTTAACATCATACAAGGACAGTAAAGTAGAATTAACTCAGACAGAATAGCCATTATTGAGTTATTCATAATTTTTCTGATTTCTTCTACCTTTACTGATATGCCCACTACCAAGCATTACCTTGTATTTGCCACAATCCTACCTTCTGTTTTTTGTTTTTGTTGTTGTTGTTGTTTTTGACAAAATTAACATAAAAATGCCTCCTGAATTTAAGGAAATTTTGTTGTAGTTATTGTTCCAGAGAAATCTGTGGTTATTCACTGATAAATATTTATGGGTAAAGGGTATTTATCATGGATTCCAAATAGACATTTTCAGATCTGTTTGAGTTTTCTTGTTTTCACTATTCTGATTATTAAAAATGCATTCATTCAATAAATATTTGTTGAACATCTACTACTGTTAAGTCAGGCACAGCAGTAATCATTAGGATGATAAATGAACAAGTAAATTTTTGAGGTATGAGGCTCTGAAGAAATAAAAGCTTCTCTGGGAGATAACATACTTAGATATAACTTAGTAAATGGAACTGCTCATGAGAACTGGAGGGTGAGACAGTTTCATCAACATTGACTTAGAAATCAGACTGCCACTTCACTGTTGTGTGGACTACATAAGTTTTAAATTTTCTCTGAGCCTCAGTTCTGTGTGTGTGATAATACTAATCTTTAAAAAAAAATCTTTATAGAAGTTTTATTAGGGTTACATGAGATAATAAATTTTTGCCTAACATAATGTCTATTACAGGTTTGCAAAGGGGTTTATTATAAAACTAATGAAATATAATACACCTAATTGCATGGGCCTTTTCCATGCCCTTTTGCGGCAGCCGTAGCAATTTTTATTTAATTTGGATTTTCTTTAAGGATGACTCCCTCACAATTTATTTATGCTCCTGGCCCCCACAAATTCTGAATTTGCCTTTGGCCAAAGGATAGGTAAGAAATAAATGTTAATTTCTCTCTGCTTCAAATGTTGAGATTTCAAATTGTGTCCAACTTAGAAGTACTTTGAAAAAAATTCTAGAAATAATATGTTATGTTGTGGAAATTTCATAGATTTCTGAAAAAGTTAAATTTCTATGATCCCACATGCAGGGATGATATTTGATATTTTAGTTACCTCTTTCTGGTCTTCTCTGTGCATATAATATAATTTTTTAAAAAGGGAAAGCTAGTCAGTATCATATTAAGCATATAGTATTCTGCATTTTTGGTTATTATATGAATTATATATCATAATTATCTTCTGTGACATTATTTTTGTTTGTTTCTGTAAGTTGACTTTTTATTTGGATTCCACATATATAAGTGATACCATACAGTATTTGTCCTTGTCTGTCTGGTTTATTTCACTTAGTATAAAGCTGTCAAGGTCCATATTATTGCAAATGACAGGATTTCCTTTATTCTCATGGCTTAGGAATAATGCTGCAATGAGCATGGGAGTCATGTATCTCTTCTATATCGTTTTCATCTTTTCTGTAAATGTATACCTAGAAGTGGGATAGTTGGATCATACAGTACTTCTACTTTTATTTCTTGAGGAACCTCCATACTGTTTTCCATAGTGACCGCACCAATTTATTAGGTTGTTACAAAAGTAATTGCGGTTTTGGACCATGAATTTTAAGTCATTACTAGGCTCAAACATATCTTTATTAATCAAATACGAACCATTACAATCAACACATTTTTGCCAACAAGAAATAAGTTTACTTTTCTTGTAGTGTAAAAATCCGTGATTTAGGATTTGATGAACTCTTGGAAAACATTTTCTGCATCTTGTTGGTTGGAGAAGCGTTATCCCTGCAAAAAGTGAGATGCTTGAAGAGGTGGTAGTCAGTTGGCGAGAGGTCAGGTGAATATGGGGGAAGAAGCAAAACTTCGTAGCCCAGTTCATTCAACTTTTGAAGTATTGGTTATGCGATGTGCAGTGGAGCATTGTCATGGAGAAGAATTGGGCCCTTTCTGTTGACCAATGCTGACTGCAGACGTTGCAGTTTTGGGTGAGTCTCATCGATTTGGTGAGCATACTTCTCAGATGTATTGGTTTTGCCAGTATTCAGAAAACTGGTGGATCAGATCAGAAGCAGACCACCAAACAGTGACTATGACCTTTTTTTGGTGCAGGTTTGGCTTTGGGAAGTGCTTCAGAGCTTTTGGGTCCAACCATTGCACTGGTCTTCACCAGTTGTCATATAAAATCCACTTTTCAGAGACCAGCAACAAAATGACAGTGCAAGAGGGACCTCTGAAAAACTCCTATGGAGATTACAACCAATGAAACACCTATACCTCCACCAAGGACCCTCTACACAATGCATAGCCACAAATAAGAAACCCACTTGTCTCATTAAAGTACCTGAAGGTGAGCAGAGGGTTAAACAAAGGTGAAATAAAAAGGGATGAGTGGGGACACAGTGGCGCGCGGGTCCCCGCTTGGAACTCTACCACTGGGGAGGGAGGAAGAAGTGCAGTGATGGACCTCACTCAGTCCTTGGGACAGAGGAAAGGGGGCCCAAAGGCTGGGGCATGAGATACCACAACTACCTCACTTTGGCTCCAGGAGGTGCAGACCTGGCTGCAAAACACAGTGGCTGGACTTCTCTCCTGTTCCCAGAGGAAGGGGAGTGAGTGGGCGGTGAGGAGCCACAGCACAAATGCTCTGGCCAGGAAGGAGGAGAGAGTGGGATACTTGAGCATTTCTCAGCCCACAACCAGCACAATCTGAAAGACCAGCAAATAGAACAGCTGACCCCAAGGCTCAGGGCAGAGTCCGCTTGTGGAGCAAACCAAGAACAGAAAGGCGCAATCACTCCCAAACTCCCTGCATGACCCCTGGAGCCACAGGGAGAAAACAAAGCTGCAAACGCTCCTTCTTCACAGATCTCTACTCACCCAGTATCAACAGCGAACTCCAAAGAAACTGCAGGAGCGAGGGTCCAGAGAGGTTGTGAAAATTAAAGAAATGAGAACAGATGACTCATCAGTAACAGAGCTCAAAGCAATGATTATAAAAATGCTTAAGGAGCTGAATGATAATTTCAACAGAGATAGCAAGCATGAAAGAAGACTTATAAGCCATTATAAAGGATAAGAGAGAGATAATGATTGCATTAACTGAAATGAAGAATGGAATAAAAGTCACTAAAATAGATAAAATGGAAGCACAAACCAGTGAGTTGCAGGAAAAGCCAACAGAAAACACCCAACCAGATCAATTAGAAAATTATTTCCAAAAAAAGGAAGATGGATTGAGATTCCCCTGGGACTGTATGAAACGTAAAAATATCAGAATAATAGGAGTGCCAGAAGGGACAGAGGAAAAGCAAGAGATCAAGAAATTATTTGAAGAATTAATGACTGAAAATTTTCCTAACCTGATGAAGGAAATAGACATACAAATCCAGGATCCACAGAGAATTCCAAACAAGATGATCCTAACCAGGAATACACAAGACACATGATCATTAAAATGGCAAAAGTTAAAGAAAAAGAGAAAATTCTAAAAACAACAAAATATATGCAAGTAGTAACTTATCAAGGAACACCCATTCAACTTTCAGCTGATTTCTCATCAGAAACTTTGCAGGGCAGAGGGATTGGCAGAAACTATTCAATGTGATGAAAACCAGGGATCTACAATCAAGAATAATGTACCCAGCAAGGCTAGCATTCAGAATTGAAGGACAGATAAAGAGCTTCTCAGATAAGAAAAAGCTAGAGGAATGCCTCACCATCAAACCAGTACTACAAAGAATGTTAGAGGGACTTCTTTAAGATGGGAGGAGGGATGAGAAAGTGTGTAAAATAAGGAAAAGAATTGGAAATTTTTAGTTTGATTGCTAACAGAAAATTGAGAGCAACAAAACTCAGGGACACATGTGTCAATAATTTAGTGGTTACCTGAGGATAAGTAGGGAGGTTGGTGGGGGAGGAGGGACAGGGACACAAATATATGGTGATAGAAAGAGAACTGACTCTAATACAACACATAGAAGATATAATATAGAATTGTACACCTGGAACCTATGTAATTTTTACTAATCAATGTCACCCCCATAAATTTAATAAAAATTTTAAAGTCCACTTTTTGTCGCATGTCACAAACTGATTGAGAAATTGTTTGTTGTTGCATAGAATAAGAGAAAGCAACAATTCGAAACAATAATATTTTTTATTTCTGTTAAGCTCATGAGGCACCCATTTATCAAGCTTTTTCATATTTCCAATTTGCTTCAAATGCCGAACAAGGGTAGAAATGGTTGATGTTGAGTTCTCTGGCAACTTCTTGTGTAGTTGTAAGAGGATCAGCTTTGATGATTGCGCTCAATTGGTCATTGTCAATTTCTGATGGCTGGCCACTACATCTCCTTTGCAAAACTTCTTGAACCACCACTGCACAGTACGTTCATTAGCAGTTCCTGGGCCAAATGTGTTGTTGATGCTGCGAATTATCTCCGCTGCTTTATGACCCATTTTGAACTTGAATAAGAAAATCGTTCACATTGGCTTTTTGTCTAACATCATCTCCATAGTCTAAAATAAATATAAAATAAACAGCAAGTAATGTCATTAGCGAAAAAACATAAAGTGAGAAATGCACATTAAAATGATGTATAACATAACCTCATTTATTTAAGAATGTATTTCAATATCAAATAGCAAAATTCAACAATGCAAAAACTGTAATTACATTTACACCAGCCGAATATCTCCACTAACAGTGCCCAAGGGTTTCCTTTTCATCACATTGTTCCCAACATTTTTAACTCTTCTTTTTTTTTCATGATATCCATTTTAACAAGTGTGAAATGATATCATTATGGTTTTGATTTGCATTTTCCTGCTGATTAGTGGTGTAAGCATCCTTTTATGTACCTGTTGACCATTTGGATGTTTTTGGAAAAATGTCTCTTCAGTTCCTCTGCCCATTTTTAATCAATTTTTTTTTCTATTTGAGCTCTTTATATATTTTGGCTCTGTTGAACCCTTAGCAGATATGATTTGAAATATATTTTTTAATTCAGTAGGTTGGCTTTTCATTTTGTGATGGTTTCTTTTGCTATGCAAATGCTATTTTGTTTGATGCACTGTCACTAGTTTATTTTTGCTTTTGTTGCCTTTGTTTTTAATGTCAAATCCAAAAAGTCATTGCCAAGACCAATGTCAAGGAACCTATTCAATATGTTTTCTTTTAGGAGTTTTACAGTTTCAAATCTGTAATTTAGATCTTATTCTATTTTGAGTTAATTTTCATGTATGGTTTAAGGTAAGAGTCCAGCTTCATCGGTTTGCATGTGGCCGTCCAGTTTTCCCATTACTATTTATTAAAGAAACTGTGCTTTCCCCACATGTATTGTACAGGATCCAGCAGAAGTAACACCCCTTTTTTATGAGCTGGTAATCTATACCAAGATCATAAGCATATAATTCTGTAACATAACAATATCATAACTACAGTAATGTAACTACTTTTAAAAGGGCATTATTTCTGCTGGACCCTGTACTCTTATCACATCAGGGTGTGAGTTACGTGCCATTGAGTCGGCTCTGACTCCAGGTGACCCTATGAGTGAGTGATATCCACAATGTTCTGCCCACAACAGCCCTCATATTTGGTCTTCCTTTTTTCTGCTGCCTTCTATTTTCCCAGCATTATTGTCTTTTCCACAGAGCCCTGTTTTCTCATGATATGCCCTGAGTAGGATTCAGTTTTGTCATTTTTGCCTCTAGTGATATTTCAGGCTTAATTTGTTCTAGAACCTAATTTGCTCTAGTATCACATTAAGTTAAAGGCAGAAAGCTCTATATTTAAGGTGATTTTTAGAAATGGCTGATGGTCTAGTTTGACTAGATTATTATTGGATACAAGTTCTGAAGTAATGGATCCCCAAGGATGTTGTAATCCCCAGAATCTGTGAATACGTTAGATTATGCAACAAAGGGGAATTAAAGTTGCAGATAAAACTAAGGTTACTCATGAGGTAACCTGAAAGTAGGGAGATTATTCTGGATTGTTGAGGTCAGCCAGTGTAAGTATCTTTAAGATAAGCTGCTTTATCTTAAAAGTGGAAGAGGGAGACAGAATGAGAGTCAAAGAATGATGTGATGATATAAAGCAAGGTTAGAGTGCTGCAAATCGGGCAGGAATCAATTCACCCTTGCTAGCTTTGAAGTTGGAGGAAGGAGGCTTTTAACCAAGGGATGTAGTTGGTGTCTAGAAGCTGAAAAGGGCAAGGAAACAGATTCTTCCTTAGAGCCTGCGGAAAGGCGTGCAGCCCTGTAGATAACCTTGATTTTTAGCTCAGTGAGACCCATTTTGGACTTCTGAATTACAAAAGTAGAAGATAAAAATTTTGTTCTTATGAGCCACTAAATTTGTGGTAATTTGTTATGGCAGACATAGGAAACAATAGATGTAAGACATCTTTTAGTGTACAAAGACTAACCGACATGCCATTCAGCACCCTCTGTAATTAAACTCCAAACTATCTCAATTCTAGTATCCAGCATTGGAAAGCCATGAAATGAATGGTCTTTAGCAGGGGCGTAAAAAAATTTTTTTTGACATCTGCTGATTAGAGAGGAGAAAAACTAAGATTCTGTTATTGGTGCTAGAAATAATTCTTTTGAGAAATTTTTGTCTTTGTAGGTAATACAGAACACACAGGTAAGGATGACTTGTAGAAGACTTGAATATATCTCCCACATAGTTTATACTTAACTAAAATTCCCACCATTGTAACATTTCAGCTCTTTCCTGTGTTCCAGAAAACTACAGAAAAGATCTTTACAACCAATTTGACCATGGAAATCTGATCTATTTTATTCTCTTGTGCTTTTTCATCATACCATAATACAATATAAATCTAAAGACTGGAAGGTTTCTAAATGAATTTGAGATTTATTTGATAACTTAGTACCTGGAAAACTTCTTAGATTTACATTAACATGTTTTTTCAATGCATAATTACTATTTTTAAAGAAAAAATATTTTGTTGGTTCCTTCGTAGGCATAGATCTATTCTACTGTATCTGAAGTCTTCAGTAAAGAGAAGTATTGACAAAGCACAAGAGTCAATTAACCCCTTGACGTACGAATTAAATGAAATTCTATGTGATCACACATAGAATTTCCTCAAACCTTAGGTTGTCCTGCATAAATTTTTAAGTGGGTGCAATATCCAGTATTGAATTCACATAACTTGTAAACTTTGATTACAAATCTGGCACAAACAGTACCTTGGGTAGGGCTACCTTCACTTGAATTTGAATCTCCTGTTGAATAGTCAGCTGTACAAATTTGTTGATTATCAATCTCGCTGTTTTCACTCAGTTACCGATTTGCCTTTCATTGTCACTTTTGTACATATTCAAAACAGACATCTTAAAGAGATTATTTCTACAATTCACACTTTAACACTAAGTACATATAATTTTTTCTTGATAATATTTGCATTATAACTTCTCAAAGCAAATTAAATCTGCACAGGTCTCAGAGACATCAGTGTTTACAATGGCTTAAGAAACACATGATGTATCTGAGATATCTTTTTATGTCAAGGGGTTAAAACAGGTAAAAGGACCACTTATTTTAATTAATTCTATACTAGTTAACATTGTTGCTCATATTTTTTTTGTCAGTTTTTAAAATCGTAAATCTTAAATTGGGCCAAACATGTTTATGTTAAAATGGAATGTGAGATTTAAGACATTAAGAATCCTATTAATCCTATTTAGTCTTTAATTTATTTTAAGCTGAGAAGGTTCAGAAGTGTTGTTGTGTTTTTCAGGTGGACTCTATGTTCATATTTAAACATTTACTTATAAACATTTACTAAAGAGTCAAGCTGATCATAATGAACATAGGTATTTGAAATCAAGGGTATGTTTGTCAATGCCATCTTACAATAGCCTTAACATATAATTTATTTCTGTATTTAATTTTGATCAGGAAATATTTTTAATGCTTACTGTATATGTAGTGTACATGATAACATTTTTAATGAAATACGAATGGCAAGAGCTTTATTCTAAGATATGTACAAACCTGGTAGCACAAATTAATACTTCAATGATATTGATTGTACTCAAATTTGGCCCAATGTATTTTGATTGTATATATTTTTAATTATAGTTTTTATAATAGATAGATTTTTAAAATAAAATTCAAATCAAACTTTTATGGGATTTCTGAAGAAACTGGTTTGAAAATCATACTGAATAATTCAATTGGCACCATTGTAAAATGTAAAATTTTTAGATTGGCTTGCTTTTAGATTTGAATCATCGTGATTAATGAGCATGTAATGGTCATAGTTTTCACAATTTCATCATTTGAATCACTAACTTCTACAATACATGTAGGAAAAAAAAAGTAGTAACAAATATTTTGGCTACAAACTGATCTATTAAATAATAGCTTGAATCATAGTCTGAGTCAAGAGTAATAGAGTTCTTTCTTAGGGTACGAAGAAGTTAGATTTTTGGAGCTTCTACAATGTATTTGTTGTTTGGAATGGTACTTTTTCTTTCCAAAAAGCAACGGTTATTTTTTCTGGGCTTTATGAAAAATTATCTATTATGAAATTGTCACAAATAGTCAATGACTGTCTAAATAATTAAGTCCTGTTCAGTGAATCATACACTTTGAATAAGAGGATCTTGAAAGCCTTTTGTAAAACTAAGTCATCCAGACAAAAGGGATTTTGAAGATAGAACAGATTGATTCACATGTTTCTTGTATTTGAAACATGAAGGGAAATTCTTTCCAAATATATTTTAACTTCTGATACATAATTTTTCTAATTACTAAGTAATTTAGGGAGTATTTGCTATATATTACAAGTAAATTATAAGACAATCTACTTCAAGAATCATCTGAAGACTAGCTGAGTCAGGAGTAATAGAGTAGTTTCTTAGGATACTAAAAAGTTATTTTTAGGAGCTTCTACAATGTATTCATTTTTTTGAAGTTGACCTTTTCTTTCCAGAAAGGGTGCTATTTCTAGGCTTTATGAGAAATTACGTATTATGAATTTGTCACAATTAGTCAATGACTATATAAATAACTAAGTCCTTTTCAATGAATCATACTGTTTCAGTAAGAGGATCTTGAAAGCCTTTTGTAAAACTAAGTCATACTGACAAAAGCTGTTTAAGATAGAACCAAATTGATTCAACAAATTGAACTCCTGTAACTAAGGATATAAAGAAGAGGCTACATCGAGACTGTCAGGTGGGGCAGACACACATAGTGGTTGAACACCAGGAGGAACACTTTGGTGGCATATGTCCACCCAGAAGAAAGAGGGGTCCCAGCCCACACCACGTTCTCCAGCCCATGTGTCTAGTGCTGTGAAGAAGAGTTCCCACAACATCTGGCAGTGTATTGAGGACTCTGTCTATCCAAATGTTCTTCAAGGGCCTGCACACAGACTCACTCACTTGCAAACACGCACCTGTTCTCCAGTGGAGGGGTGGCAGCACAAGAGGCACCAGGGAAAGACTAAGTATGGCTTTGGAGATAGTAAGCATAAAGAAGGACATAGAAACCATAAAAAAGAACCCGTCAGAAATTAATACAATAAGGGAAATGAAGAGTACAATAGAAGGAATTAATAGCAGATTAGATGAAGCGGGGGATGAATCAGTAATTTAGAAGACAAGGTAGCAGAAAACAACCAATCAGAACAACAAAAAGAAAAAATATTTTTTTAAATGAAGATAATTTAAGAGATCTGTGGCACAACATCAGAAAGAGAAGAGAGGGAGTCATGGATGGAGAACCTCTTTTAAGAAATGATGTCCGAAAACTTCCCTAACCTGGTGAAGGAAATAAACATATAATCCCTGGAAGCACAGAGAGTCCCAGTCAAGATGAACTCAAACAGGCCTACACCAAGACATAACCATAATTCAAGTGCCAAAGGTTAAAGACAAATAGAGAATCCTAAAAGCAGGAAGAGAAAGATAACTGTTACTTACAAGGGCACCCGCATAAGACTATGAGCTGATTTCTCAACAAACTTTGCAGGCCTGAAGGGAGTGGCAGGAAATATTCAAAGGGATGAAAAATAAGGGCCTACAACCAAGACTGCTCTCCCCAGCAAGGCTGTCATTGAAAGTTGAAGGGGACATAAAGAGCTTCCCAGACAAGAAAAGGCTAAAGGAATTCACTACCACCAGGCCAGTATTACAAAAAATATGTTAACAGGACTTTTTTAAGCAGCAGAAGAAAACAAATGATAAAAAATGTAAATAATAAAATGGCAATAACTATGTGCCTATCCATAATCACTCTAAATGTAAATAGATTAAATGCTCCAATCAAAAGCCATAGGGTAGCTGAATGGATAAGAAAACAAGACCCATGCATGTGCTGTCTCTAAGAGACCCACCTCAGAAGGAAAGACACACACAGACTGAAAGTAACAGGATGGAAAAAGATATTCCACACAAATGAAAATGAAAATAGAGCTGGGGTAACAATACTTAAGTCAGACAAAATAGGCTTTAAAACAAAGACTGTAATAAGAGACAAAGGAAGATATTACATAATAATAAAGGTATCAGTCTAACAAGAAGATATAACCCTAGCAAACATTTATGCACCCAACATAGGAGCACTTAAATACACTGTTTTTATATAAAGCAAGTTTTTTGTTATGTGGGTAGTTCCCTGGCCCAGAATCAAACCCAGGCCACAGCGTTGACAGCGCCAAAGCCTCAGCCACTACACCACGAGGGAACTCCTATAAAGCAATTATTAACTGACATAAAGCTAGAGATCAACAGTAACATAGTCATAGTAGGGGACTTTAACCTGATCTAATACCAATAGAAAGATCTTTTAGACAGAAAATCAATATGGACACACTAGACCAGATGGATTTAATTGTTACTTTTAGAGTATTTTACCCCAAAGCAGCAATATATACATTCTTTTCAAGTGCATATAGCTCATTTTCCAAGATATACCACATGTTAGGCCACAAAACAAGTTTCAGTAAATTTAAGAAGAATGACATTGCATCAGGTGTCTTCTCTGACCACCATGGTATGAAACTAGGAATCAATTACAAGAAAAAAGCTGAAAAATGAATACATGGAGGCTAAATAACATGCTTCTAATCACTGAATGGGTGAACAAAGAGATCAAGTAAGAAATCAAAAGCTTCCTTGAGACAAATGAAAACCAACTACCCAAAATCTATGGACACAGCAAAATTAGTCCTAAGATGGAAATTCAGAGCAATGTAGGCCTACCTAAAGAAGTAAGAAATGTCTCAAATGAACACCTAACTGTATACCTAGGGGAACTTGGAAAAGAACAGGAAAGCCCAAAGTGAGTACAAGGAAGGAAGGAATAAAGATCAGAGTTGAAATAAATGAAATAGAAGCTAAAAACAAAAAATTACAAAGGATCAGTGAAACCAAGAGTGGTTTTTCGAAAAGATAAAACACAATTGACAAACCTTTAACCAGACTCATCAAGGAAAAAAGAGATAGGACCCAAATAATAAAATCAGAAGTGAAAGAGAAGTGACAATAGACACCACAGAATACAAAAAAATAATTTAAGGAAATACTACGAGTAATTATATGCCAACAGACTGGACAATCTGGAAGAAATGGATAAATTTCTAGAAGAATACAGTTTTTCAAGGATGAATCAAGAAGGAACAGAATATCTGAACAGACTGATTGCTGCTAACAAACTGAATCAGTAATCAACAAGTTCCCAACAAACAAAAATCCTGGACCAGATGGCTTCACAGATTAATTTTACCAAAACATTCAAAAAAGAATTAACACCTATTCTTCTCAAACTATTGCAAAAAATTTCAAGAGGAGGGAAGACTCCCAAGCTCATTTTACAAAGTCACCATTACCCTGATTTCAAAGTCAGACAAAGATAATACAAAAAAGAAAACTAAAGGCCAATATCCCTAATGAACATAGATGCAAAAATCTTCAACAACATATTATTATAGCAAGCCAAATTCAGCAATACATTAAAAAGATCATACCCTACAATCAAGTGGGATTCATTTTTGGTATACAAGGTTGGTTCAATATCTGCAAATCAATTAACATGATACACCACATAAACAAAATGAAACATAAAGAATTATTTGGTCATATGAATAGATACAGAAACAACACTTAACAAAATCCAGCACCGATTTATGATGAAAACTCGTGCCAAAGTGGGAATGGAAGGAACATATCACAACAAAATAAAGGTCGTGTATGACAGACTCACAGCTAGTGTCATACTCAGTGGGGAAAAGCTAAAAGCATTCTTCTTAAGATCAGGAACTAGTCAAGGATGTCCACTTTAACCACTTTTATCCAGTGTAACTTTAACCACTTTTATTCATTGTAATACTGGAAATTCCAGTGAAATTAGTCAGACAAGAAAAAGAAATAAAAGGCATCCAAATGGGAAAGGAAGAGGGAAAACTTCATTATTTACAGATGACATGATACTACGAGGTCTGACGATTAAGTTTGAGAATTTGTCACCATGTGCTTACGTGGACAGCACCATATAAACAACTCAGTAAGGTTTCATAACCTTGGTATATCTGTGTCTCACAGCTGTATTCGTGTTGATATGTAGTGGTGCCTTGTGGAGTGGTGTTTCTTATTATTGTTGTGTGTTTTTGTGTGCCATTGTGAGAATATTGAAGCTTGAATTAGAGCAATGAATGAACATTAAATTTTCTTGTTAAGCTTGGCAAGAGAGGAAGTGACATGTCAGTCCAAGTTTATGAGAATAATGTCATAAAGAAAATGGCAGTGTACAAATGGATTCAACGTTTTTCTGAGGGGAGAGAAAGCATGACTGATGAAGAGAGGTCAGTGCGGCCAGTAATGAGTAGAACTGATGGAGACCTTGCAAAAATTCGTCAAATTGTGCATCAAATTCATCACTGACTGTGAGAAGCATAGCAGATCAAGTAAACATTGATAGCGAAACAGGAAAATCTTAACTGAAAATCTTGGCATGAGAAAGTGTGTGCAAACATGGTCCCAGAGGAGCTCACCAATAAACAAAAGGTGAGTCGAAGTTTGCCAAGACATTTTGGAGAGGCAAGACAATGTTTTAGTCCCTTATCACTGGTGATGAAACATGAGTGTACCAATATGACCCTGAAACAAAGCATCAGGGTCCACACTGGAAATCAGCTAATTCTCCAGACAAAAATGTTCTATCAGTCCAAATCAAGAGTCAAAACAATGTCGCTAATCTTTTTTTGATATCAGAGGGATTTTTCATTCTGAATTTTTACCAACAAGACAAACAGTCAACCGAGTTTACTGTTTGGAAGTGTTGAAAAGGCTGTGAGAAACAGTTAGATGCAAACGACCTGAACTTTTCACCAACAACTCATAGCTCTTACATCATGACAATGCACCAGCTCACACAGCACTGTCTGTGAGGAGTTTTGAGCCAGTACCCAAATAGTTGTATTGGAATACCCTCACTACTCACCTGATTGGGCCCCCATTGATTCTTTTTCTTTACCCGAAGATAAAGGAAATATTGAAAGGAAGACATGTTGATGACATTTAGGACATCAAGGGTAATATGACAACAGCTCTGATGCCCATTCCAGAAAAAGAGTTCGAAAACTGCTTTGAAGGGTGGACTAGGTGCTGGTGTCAATGCATAGCTTCCCAAGGGGAGTATTTCAAAGGTGACCATAGTGATATTCAGCAGTGAGGTATGTAGCAATTTTTCTAGGATGAGTTCATGAACTTAATATGTAGAGTACCTCAAAGATCCTACTGAAAAACTGTTAGACCTGATAAGTGACTTCAAAAAAGTAGCAGGACACTAAATTAATATTCAGAAGTTAGTTCAATTTTTATATACTAACAATGAACTATGAGAAAGAGAAATTAAGAAAACAGTCACATGTACAGTTGCACCAAAAATAAAATCCTTGGGGATAAATTTAACCAAGGAATTAAAAGGCCTGTACTCAGAAAATTCTAAGACATTGAGGAGAAAAATTGAAGAAGGTACAAATAAATGGAAACACATACCGTGCTCATGAATAGGAAGAATTAATATAGTTAAAATGTCCAACTACTCAAAGCAGTCTATATATTCAATGCAATCTGTATCAGAATACCAATGGCAATTTTTTTCATAGAACTAGAATAAATAATCCTAAAATTTATATGGAATCATAAAAGACCCCAAATAGCCACTGCAGTCCTGAGAAAGAACAACAAAGCTGGAGGTATAACACTACCTGCTATCAAATTATATTACAAGGTCATAGTAATCAAAACAGCATGGTATTGGCATTAAAAACAGACACATAGAACAATGCCACAGAGTAGAGAACCCAGAAATAAATCCATAGTCATTTAATCTTTGACAAAGGAAGCAAGAATTTACACTGGGGTAAAGAATGTTCATTCAATAAATGGGGCTGGGAAAACTGGAGAGATACATGCAAAAAACAAAAAAACTGGACCACCTTCTTATGCCATACACAAGAATAAACTGAAAATGGGTTGAAGACTTAAATGTAAGACTTGAAACCATAAAACTTCTAGGAGAAAGTGTAGGAAGTAAACTCTCAGACATTACTTTTAGTAATGTTTTTACTGATATGTCTCCTTGGGCAAGAAAAACAAGTGGGACTACATCAAACTTAAAAGTTTTTAACAGCAAAGGAAATCATCAACAAAACAAAAAGACATCTTACTGAATGGGGGAAGATGGGAGTTCCCTGATGGTGTAGTGGCTTAAGGCTTCGGTGCTGGCGCTGTCAGCGCTGCGGCCTGGGTTTGATTCCCAGCCAGGGAGCTACCCACATACCAAAAAGCAAAAAAAAAAAAAAAAAAAAAAAAAAAAAAAAAAAAAAAGAATGGGGGAAGATATATGATATATCTGATAAGGGATTAATATCCAAAATTTGTCTTTGAAAAACCCCATACAGCTCAACACAAAAAATAAACAATCCAATTTAAAAATGGGCAGGGGACCTGAATATACATCTCTCTAAAAACATATAAATGGCCAATAGACTTATGAAATGATGCTCAACATCAGTAATCATCAGAGAAATGCAAATAAAAACCACAGTGGGATACCACCTCATTCCTGTCAGAATGGCTATCATCAGTAAATCAACAAGTGTTGGCGAGAAAAGGGGGAACGCTTGTGCATTGTTGGTAGGATTGCAAATTGGTGCAGCCATTATGGAAAACAGTGTGGAGGTTCCTCAAAAAATTGAAACTAGAACTATCTTATGACCTAGCAATTCCACTCCTGAGTATTTATCCAAAGAAATCCAAAACAGTAATTTGAAAACATATATGTACCCCTATGTTTACTGCAGTGCTATTCAGAATAGCCAAATATGGAAACAGCTGAAGTGCCCATCAATAAGTGATTGGAAAATGTACCAGAAGAAGTAGTGGTATATTTCTACAGTGGAGTATTACTCTGTCATAAAGAAGAATGAAATATTACCATTTGCAACAACATGGAATGGGCACAGAGGATAGTATGCTTAGTTAAATAAATCAGACTGAGAAAGACAAATACCATATGATCTCACTTATATGGAATCTAAAGAACATAATAAATGAAAAAACAAAACAAAAAGACTTAGAAATACAGAGAACAAACATATGATTGCTAGATGGGGGTGAGTTTGGGGGTAGATGGGGAGAAAGGTGAAGAAATTAGGAAGTACAAATTGGTAGTCACAAAATAGTCACGAGGATGGGGAATATAGTGAATAATGTTGTAAAAACTATGTATGATGTGTCACTGGGTACTAGACTTATTGGGGTGATCACTTCTTAAATTATATAAATGCCTAACCACTGCAATGTACAACTATATGTAATACTAAATGTCAACTATAATTAAAATATATATAGTTGTGGAATATAAAGTCAGTGTTATAATAGCTATGTAGGGTATCAGATGGGTAGTGGTAGACCTGTTTAGGTTATCACTTTGTGAGGTATGTAAATGTCTACTTCTGTTGTTTTGTACACCTGAACTAATAATAAAAAATGAATTAATTAAAAAAAATTTTTTAAGCAGAAATCACTCTATAATCTCACTTTCCAAATACATATTTTTCTTTTTTAAAATTAAATTTATTGGGGTGACATTGGTTACTAAAATTACATAGGTTCCAGGTGTAGAACTCTACAACTCATTGTCTGTTGCACTGTGTGCTCACCACCCAGAGTCAGTTCTCCTATCACCATGTGTTAGACGTCCTTTCCCTCCTCTGAACACCTCCCTCTCCTGTATCCTCTAGTAACCACTGAACTATTACTGTGTCCATGAGTTTTTGTTTCTTTGTTGCTTTCAGTTTTATATTGCACTTATAAGTGAAGTCATATCGTTTTTTATTTTTTTCTGTCTGCCTTATTTCACTTGATGATCTCAGGGTGCATCCATGTTGTTACAAATGGCAGTATTTCATCTTTTCTTATAGTTGATTAATATACCATTGTGTATTTGTACCACAACTTTTTTATCTAGTCATCTATCAGGGGACATTTTGTTCCACCTTCCAAATATAACCACCATGAACATCTGTTGTGTATATCTATGAGCATTTTGCTGTATAGCTATTGATTTTCCAATTTAAGCAATTTTTAATAAAATGGAATTATTCCAAATATGCTTTGTTGACATAAGAAATGACCAAACCTATAGAGAATTTCTATAAGAGTTTATTTTAACTAAACTGACAGGTAATGCCGGGAAGCAAGATCTCAAATGCTCCAGAGAATAACAATTTTGCACCTTCTTTCATGCATTTGAAATTAAGGAAGGAACATATATGGAGTGGGGGAAAGCTAGGTGGGGATTGGATTACAGGATAGTTAACAAGATTATGTGCTCTATACCCACTACAAAGGTATTTCTTCTGGCATTGCAAAGGTGTGTTAACCTAGATGCACAAGAACAATGAATAGGGCTTGCTTATAACTTTGATAAAGAAGTTATAAGTCAGGGTCAGGACTACCCACCATGGCCTGCCCAATTAGGAATTTATGATGAGATCACCCAATAAGGTTACTTTCTATAGAACTTGTTTTCATTCATGAGAGAGCGAAATGGGAGGAGAAAAGGAGGGTCCGGACAATGAAGTAAAAGGTACAGAGGGGTAGTTGGAGAAGAGGGAAAAGTGGGGTGTTGGCAGTCTTTGGAAGTCTTCTTTAGTTCAGAGATAGTCTCGAACATTTTTTTATTAACTTCCTGAAGAGAGGAGTGTCTCTCTGTGCTCCATTTCAGAGGCTTGTTTACCAATTGAGGTAAGCTTCCCATTCATTCAGTTTGATTTTAGAGCTGGTTTATTTTCTGTTGTATGCACTAAAATATTAAGCTCCATTTTGCCCATCTTAAGTTGATACCACTTCTAGTGCATTCTTCCCATTTTTATAAGTACTTGCAAGTAAAGGCTCCTTGTGAATTGTACATCTGTAGGATCATTAATGGAGGCTGAGGGGTTGTCAGCTTTGGAAGTATGATTTCCCATGTTAATTTTAGTTTACTCTTGAGATCTGCAGAGCCTAAACAAATTTCTAGGGAAGCTTTGGTTTGAAGTTTGCTGCTTGTGGGTTGAGCTCCAAGGGACTGTCACCTCCCAAGTTGCTCTAACCCTCATATGTATCTTATGATTTCTCTCCCCAGCTACCTAATTCAGTTAAGAGAACTTGGAGCCCTAGGTGACCAACCTTCATGTGCACATCCTGGACAAGTAAATTATTTAATTACAATTGTGCTGGAATTCCATATGGGGCCCTGCTCATCTTAAGGGTACCCTCAGACACCTCCACACAAGAATACACAGAATTTGAGCTGTACAGATGAAATGCTCCTTGTCTCTTTTATCTAGCGAAAGGTTTTGTTCAGACTCTCAGTAAGCGATTCCAATTAAAAAGCCAAAATTAAAAGATAAGACACCCATTCTTTTCTCCTATCCATGTATATCTCAGGTTTTATCCTTAGCCTGGGTTATCTCAACATGTATCCTTTAGTTGCCACCTCAAGGCGCTTTTTAAAGACCAGCTCAAATAGTCAGAACCTCCTACCTTAAAACAGAGAGGTCCAGAATTCCAAGAAAAACCCAAGTTCACTCAATGCAAAGCTAGAAGTTGGTGGAGCACAGTGGGCCCCTACTGCTACCTATTACCAGATCCTGGTCCACAGTGTGGTCCTGGGTAGGCTTCTTAGGAATCCTGCCAGTTGTGCCAAGTAAATGTCAACATAAGAAATATCCAAACCCATAGAAAATTTTTATGAGTTTATTTGAGCCAAGCTGAGAATTGCTGGAAAGCAAGATCTCAGTGAACTGAGAAAATGCTCCTGAGGATGGCAGTTTTGTAGCTTATTTTATACTTGAGAATAAAAGAGAAGTAAAGAGGGTTACGTGAAATCCATTGGTGGTAGATTAAGGGGGCAGGAGAAACCAAAGTGTGGAAATCTCTAGGATTGGATAAAAAGGCAATATAGAGACACACAGATTTGTGGGTACAGGATAGTTAACATTTACAGCACACAGAGATGGTGTGGGTAGTGGGGGAACAACATAACAATGAGGATCTCATGCTCTGATGCCTGCATTTGTGCCTTGAGGAGTCTGGAAAAGATTACTCTGACCTTTCAAAGGTATGTTATCTTAGATGCAAAAAGACAATAGGCTCACTTAAGGTAAAGATTGACCTTTGTGAAGGAAGCTACAGGCCTAGGGGGTGACTACTGCCGTGACCCCTTTATAGTTAGGAATTTTTGTGTTCAGACCATGCTAGGAGTACAGCATGGTTACTTTTGGTCACTGAGTTTTGTTTTTTGGTTTTCTTTCCATACTACCAATTTGAAAACTTAATAAGAGAGTACAGTAAATATATTTCATTTAAGACCTGAAGTTAAATAAGCCTTTTAAATTTGAAATAGATTATGGAAACTGGACTCCCCCTTCCACTCCCATTTAAACCAGAATTTAAATCCACTATAAATTCTTGGAAATTTGCCCTTCAAACTCATAAAAATTAGCAAATTAAGCTTTACGTGGTTAGATTTAAATGAAATGCATAATTTGCATTAAAGCATGAAATATTTATTAGTCAGAGGTAGCCAATAACACTTATCTGTGTTAGGGACTGCTCTAAATACTGCTTCATATGTATTAATTTCTGTATTCCCTACTTCCACTCCCATTCTATAGAGGAAATTGAAGCACTGAGCTTTTAAGTGACTGAAATCACGGAGCTAGTAAGTGGCAGGAGCAAAGACTCATCCTAGAAGAATGACTCCATGATGGCTATGCTGCCATCATAGCTTTTCTGGTACCTGTATTTTTAATTCAAACATAGTTCAAGTGATTTCCCTAACAAATCAGTGATTTCTAATGTAAAACTGTTCGTTACAATATATTTAATACATTCTTTTTCTCTGTGCTGCAAACATGTAAATCTTAGCAAATAAGATGTAATTTATTATTCACCCACTCACCTCCAGCATCTCATGCTAATCTTTCTGCCCTAAGGACCTTCCCCACTCCAACCTATTATTCATGTCAGCTTCCATAAGCTTCGGAGGGTTGCCTGGGAATAGGGATGGTGAGGACATACGCACAGTGCTTGGTGCTGGTTAGGGCCGAGCAGGTTGTGCAGCAGGGCGGAGCCCTGTGCCCTGCTGCCGAGTGCGGAGTGCCGGCTGCGGGTCGGGAAGCTGAGCGTGAAGCAGCTGTGTAATCTGCTGGATGCGGACCAGGGCGCTCCCCACTCCCGTCCCGGACCCGCCGATTGGCTGGGTGCGGGCACACGTGATCGACATGTGGCTATATTGGTGCAGCCCGCCTCAGTGTCACTGGAGACGGAATGGAGGTGCTGCTGGGCTCAGAAATGGGGTAGGTGCTGAAGCCACGATAGCCTGGCTCGCTGCGGAGGGAGGGGGAGGAGATTTTTACTTGTACTGTCTGAAACTGGTGGCCTTTCCTTGGCACAGGGACCACTGTCACTTGCCAAGCGTGGAGTCAGGGGCGTCTCCCCTCCTTCCCCCCTCTACTGCAGCACAGTAGATGGATTTCCTGTGCTTCTGATCCAGGGTTTTTGACAGAAGAGGAAGAGGGGGGAGGGGTAGGAGTGTAAAGGGGAGTCTGGTGAGAAAGCTATTTTTGAAGCTAGAAGGGGTTTTGTTTCTATAATGCTTGTTGACAGAGTAGAGTGGAATAACAGTATCTAAGGAAACGGGTAGAGGACAACAAAGAATGGAGCATATTCATGGCGAGGAGCAAAAGCTCTAGGCCTAGCCCATTGAAAGGTTTCTTTTCCTCCCCGGCCACAGGGTTACATGCAGGGGTGGCCAAGAAAGGCGATACAAAGCTACTGGTGGTGGCTGATGTGAACCTAGTGGAAGGGAATACTTGACAGTAGAGGAAGAGGAGGAGGCAGGTACTGCAGAGCCTGAGTGGTGGATTTGGTTGAATGGTGAAATTTTGGTCATCAGAAGTGCCTGCTTTCACAAAACACCTGAGAGAACTCCCTGTGAATAGGGTGGTGAAAAGATAAAATAGCAGCGTCTTTGTTAGTTAGAAGGCGCAGTGGCGGCAGTGGCTTTTGCAGATGACTGCAGCAGCGCGTTTCTCCCCGTTGGGCAGGAAAGACAACTGCAGAGGAATAAGAAACCTCACAGCAGTGCTGGTGGTGGAAGCCCATGTACAAGAAGCCATAGGTTATTACTGCAGCCCGAATAGGAGAAAGAATTACGTGGTTTCTTTAAAATAGAAAAATGTCAGTTTGTGAATGTTTTTACAGTGGAATGCATCGGATGAACACTTTGATTCTACATCTGAGAAGACATACTCAAATTCTTTGCTCTGATACAAATCATATAGGAAATCATAATTTATGTATGAAGAAGCAGTGGATTTTTTCTTTGTTAGTGTAGCTGTATGTCATAATTAGGTGATTCAATGGTAAATCATTTTATTATGTAAATTACTTTGTGAAAATTAGTGATACATTTTTCATAGGCTTAATATTTAAGACCTATGTTAAGTAATTTTATATTGCTTTTTGGTCACTTTTAGAGATCATTGAATAAAGTCTACAGGCAAATATTTTAAAGTACAATGGCTTTTCTATTAGTTATATTTGTTTAATACTCTTGAGATATACTCTTAATGTAAAGTATTTTCACTGTACCTATTTCTTTTCTTTCCATAAATACATGAAGATATGTTTTTAGATTGATATAGTTTTAAATACATTACCTTTATGTGTTTTTATGGTAGCCAGCCTGTCACACCTTCCTACTCTCTGAACACAGAATGGCAGTGGCTCTGTAACGCCCACCAGGATCAGTGACAGTAGCTCGTAAATAGTGCTTATGTAATACAAAGTCTTGAAGAAACCTACCATTTTGTTTCAGGAGTTTTTTTCAAGATAATAAGGAATTGGACTTGAATAAATATTTTCATTGATAAAGCAGTTTTATTCTATCTTAAAAATTATTTCTACTTTAAGAATTATTTATCATAGATATCAGATCTTTTTAAAATGTGACCAAAACTGTAGTTAAAATTAAAGATGTGACATTATAATACCAAATGAAATTTAATACCTAATACCATTCACTTATTTGAATCTCAATTACAATAGTGTTTGTGAGTTTCTGATTCTTATTTTTACATGATTTATCTTATTTTACAATTTAAACAATTCAGTGTTACATTATCTTCATTTAAATGTTAAAGTACTCCTAATTAGGTATATTGTGATTTTTCCAAGGTCATGTATTGTACAAAGTTGTAAAGAACTTAAATCTCTTAACTCTGTTTTATTCTTACTCATAACTACTTTATAAATGTCTCTTATTCCAGAAAATACAGAATTGTATATAACAAGTTATTTGAAGAGCGGTATAAATCAAATGAAAAAGAAATCTTAACTAGGTTATGAGTTTTTAACCTATGGTGCAAGTATACTTTGTAAAATACCTGATAACTAAGCAAATGGAGAAGTAGCAGTTTCACAGTGACATTCATAACACACATTTTTAGATTATCTTATTAAATATATGCATACTTCTAAATAGAACAGCATTAATTTCAGGTTTTTTTAAAGAATTAAATAAGAAATAAAGAACTAAAATAATAAAAGTTGATTTCATTCCCCTTGTAGTATGAAATACCTAGTATAAGACTGAACTATTGACTTTAGCAGTCTTTGAAATTATTCATTGCAAATTGATATGGCCAAAATTGAGCAATTAAGGAGTTCAAAAGTTAAATATTCATAAATATGCCTATGAACTGAATCAAAGCTATTTATTTGATGCTTTTCATGCGTAAATGACTCTGTGGATTTTTTTATTGTTAAATTTATTGGAGTGACATTGGTTAGTAAAAATTACATAGGTTCCAGGTGTACAATTCTATAATACACCGTCTGTGTGTTACATTATGTGTTCACCATATAGAGTCAGTTCTCCTTCCACCACCGTGTATTTGACTCCCCCTCCTACCTTCTCTGTTCCCTGGATTTTTATTTTACCATGTTTCTCTATTTTTTACTGTTACTGATTTTACATAATTTAACCATTCTTTTTTATGTTAAATGTTCTCTTTAATTTTGACCTTTCTCTTTTTTTTATTACATTCTGAGTGAAACGTTACATAGCACACAAGATAGAATAGGGCATTATGAGGTAGAAAAGATGAATGAAAATTAGGAAAATATTTTCACTATATATGTGAGTACCTGCTTAAGTATCAGATCTATGAAAGGTGCTGGAGAGTCAAATAAGACATGGAAACTAACCTCTGAGAAACTTATAATAGAACGATGTGAAATGTTATTTGCTAAACACTAATGGCTTTGGCTGCTCCTAGGATATTTTAAGGTTTATATTCTCTTCTAAAATATCTTCTAATTTAGAGGAATGTGGTGGTTTGCTCTTTGAAACACTGTGCCTTGTAAAATCTAGGAATCACAGATAATTCTGAGAAGTAAATTATATTTGAAGTATCAAGTGTCTTGAATGTAAAATGAGGTTAGATGAAGTGATTTCTAGATCTTCTAGTTTTAATAGTCAATAATCTGTGGTTTTTGGTTTCTAGGGTCAGCTGTTAGAAGGAAAGGTACATCAGCTCTTGTTTGGGTATAGGTGCATATCCTGTGTTATGTAATAAATATGTTCTCAAAAATTGGTTTCTTTAATCAAATCATGATATAATCAGACCATACAAGGCAAGCCTTCTCCCCTTTATTCCCATGCCCTACTGCTACTTCCCTTATAGGCACTGATTCAGATGTATTCTTAAATATGTATTAATTCTTGTGAAATATTTGTCATCATTTTATGTGTGGCTTTTTTTATATTTAATCAGTTTTTCAATATAGTAAATACACATACATAAAATTTACCATCTTAGCCTTTAAAAAAATAGATATTTCTAAATCATTAGTACATTTATATTGTTGTGAATGTATCACCACCATCTGTGTCCAGATTTTTTCCTCTTCCCCATTAAACAATAACTCCCTATTTTCCCCTTCCTCAAGTCCCTGTCAACCACCATTCTACTTTCTCTGTCTATGAATTTGACTTCCCTAGGAGCCTCATATTAGAATAAACATTACAATGTTTGCCTTTTCGTGACTTGCTTAAGTTCACTTAGCGTAATGTCTTCAGTTCATGTTATAGCATGTGTCAGAATTTCTTTTCTTTTTAAGGCCAAATAATACTCCATTGTATGTATAAACCACATTTTGTTTATCTTTATCTGTTCATCTGTCAATGGACACTTGAGTTGCTTCTGTCTTTTGGCTATTGTGAATAATATTGCTGTGAACATGTGTGTATAAATATCTGAGCCCCTCCTTTAATTTCATAGGGATATGTACCCATATAGTTTTAATTTATATAAGTTTTTACCATTTTAACCTCAGTACTATTTTTAAGATCTATTTTACTTTGTCCATCTAGTTTGTGGTGCTGACTCTCCTGTATGAGTGTTCTGTAGTATCTACCACTATGCCCCTAGTGAAGGCCCTAGGTTCTTTCCACATCTCTTCTACCACACCCTTGTACATGACTCCATAAGCCATTTACACATCATTATATAACAAATTACCTCAAATCTTAGTGTCTTAAACAACAAATATTTATTATTTTAGAGTTTCTATGTGGCAGAATTTCAGAAATATCTTAGTTGGGTGGTCAGGCTCAGAATCTCTCATGAAGTTGCAGTCTTTCAGCCTAGGCCACCATCATCTGAAGGCTTTACTAGACAGGAGGATCCACTTCCAGGGTGGCTCACTTACCTAGATTCTTTGTCCAGGTTATTGGCGGGAGCCCTCAGTTCCTTGCCATGAGCCTCTCCACTGTGCTGCTTGAATCTTACTGGCATGGCAGCTGACTTCCTTAGTGATCCCAGAGAGAAAGAGTAAGAAGCCATTTGTGACACAGTCTCACAGGTCACACACCATCATTTCTACCGTATTGTCTTTATTAGTAGTGAGTAACTATTATAAATCCAGCCCACACAAGAGGAGATAAATTAAGGTCCACCTTTTGAAGAAATAGGATCAAAGAAATTGTGGATGTATTTTAAGGTCACAATACGGACCAATGAGATTTCACTGGAATTAATTCCTAGGAGAGAAATCATTGGATTGATCATAGGACATTTTTTCCTATTTCTGTTGTAATAAATTACCACAAATTTAGTGATTTAAAACAATACAAATTTATTATGTTACAGTCCTGGAGATCAGAAGCCTGAAATGGTTTTCACTGGACCAAAATCAAGCTAGCAGCAGTGTTGTACTCCCAGGCTATAGGAGAGAATCCATTTCCTTGCCTTTTTCCAGCTTCTAGAGGCCCCTGCATTCCTTGGCTCAGGGCCCCATCTTCCATTTTTAGTGCCAGTGGCATACTGTCTCTCTCTCTCTCTCTCTCTCTGACTCTGACCCACCTGCCCTTTTCATGTTATTATCCTGTGATTGCATTAGGTCTCCCCATGTCAAGATCCTTAAATTAATCACATCTGTAAAATTTCTGGAGCCATGTGAGGTGACGCATTCACAAACGTAAGGGATTCAGACATGAACGGACATCTTTGTAGGGCCATTAATCTTTCTGCTATAGCCATGCTCATATGGTTCTTTATTTTTTCAGGCATACACATGCAGTTCTTTATTTTCTTAAGCTGAAGTGGGTTTTCTTACTACTTTTGTGAATGAATATTACTTTATTGGGTAAATTTTCATTTATGAGGATTAAACTATGGTATAATATATAATGGTTACTAAGATGGTAAGCAGATATTTATTGAAGATTATTGAAATATATTTTCCAGTAACTATTTTTATTTTATTTATTTATTTTAGAAAAAAATTATAAAGATTTATTCAAGTATCTTAGGGTTTGCACACGAGAACACAACTAGGCAATATCCAGAGTATTATGAAGAAGAATGAAAAACCGAGGGTTCTTATAGTAAAAAGGACATTCTTAAGAAGAATCAATCCTTTATTCTTAGCCTCTGGATTGGTCCAAGATTGTAATCCTCTACATAACCAGTTTTCTGGATAATGGTGGTCTGGATATGTGAACATTTTTTCCTTAGTCATTTTGCTCATTGTTGTCAGTTTTGGTAATCTTATGTCATAATGCTGTTTGTTGGATCAAAACTAGTCTGTTCCACATACACTTAACTGGAGGCTCGGGGGGAAATTCATTTCTGAGCTCATTCCAGTTGTTGGCCAAATACGGTCAGTTTCTTATCTTGGCAGAATCGCAATCCCAATTTTCTTCTGGTTATCAGGCTGGGAATTGGTCTTTGTTCCCAGAGGCTGCTCACATTTCTCTTTTGCAACAGTGGGTCAAGTCCCTCTACCTGCTTGAATCTCTCCACTAGCTATTTTTAGATTCTTGGTTATTCTCACTTAATTTATGTCAGTATATTAACTACTTCTGACAAAATCTGTAATAAAAACTGAGAAATATTAAAGCAACATGGCCTTGTACCTTTGCTATCACACCATTTCTGTGGTTCTCTATCTAGACCAACTTCTTCCTTACACTGTGAAGTAACCTGGCCACATGTGGTTTCAGTACATACTTATGATCTTATCTCTTTTTTTCCTTGATTCCTCCACACTGTATCTTAGCAAGAGTATTATTTGTTTCCCCCAATACATATCATTTTTCCAGCCTGAGCTTTGATTGTGCTATTCCTTCTTCTGAAATACTGTCCTCTCACGTTTGTGTTTGTTATAATTGTGCCATCTTTCAAGTCCCTTCTTAAGTGGCTTTTACATTCTGAACACTTTGCTCAATTTTCTCAGCAAAGTATGAGTGCTGTAGCACTCTGTCAATGCTTTTGAACCCAAATATGTGTTTGAATTGTAGATCATTTGTATCTTAGCCTGGGATCCCCTATAAGTCAGAATCTTGAGACAATGAAGGCCTTGTATGAAATATTTCTTTGGGAAAGATCCAGGAACAGGAGTAGAGGTGCCTGGAAAGAGTTAAATAGCTAAGAGAGCCAGTATAAGCGTGCCTTCTCAAGTTGGTCACCACTTTGGATAACTGGCCTGATCTACCAGGACTTTCTGAGGAACCATATAGAATTGTCCACTCAAGAGAAAGAAATACATATATACTAGCAACCATTCCCCTTTAGTCAAGGGTTGTCCCTTCAAGTACGCACTCTGTTATAGGTTGTACATGCAAGAATGTTGGAGACTCACACTGGGGGGGGGGGGGGTCATAGATTCCCTGAGACAGAAAGCTTTTAGTTTACATCTGATTATGAGCTGAATGATGCAGCAGTGACTAGAGTTAAAATGAGCCAAGAGATTGTAAGACAAGACACAAACGTGTGATATATTTGTATACTGAGCCTACCTATCCTTTCTGTTGGAATATTGTTCCTTTGCTAGATAATAATGTTGACATAAGAAATGTCCACACCTATGGAGAACTCTAATGAGTTTATTTGAGCCACTCTGATGACAATTGCTGGGAAGCAAAAGCTCACTGGATTGAGAAAGTGCTCTGGAAAATGGCAGTTTTGCAACTTATATTTTATACATTAGAACAGGGGTGTCCAACCCTTTGGCTTCTGTGGGCCACATTGGAATAAGAATTGTCTTGGGCCGCACATAAAATACACTAACACTAACAATAGCTGATGAGCTAAAAAAAAAAAAGAAAAAGTGGGTGCAAGCATAATTTTCATAATGTTTTAAGAAAGTTTACAAATTTGTGTTGGGCTGAATTCAAAGTAGGGAGATGTAAGGAAGGTTACATGAAATCCATTGGTGATAGATTAAGTGGATAGGAGAAAGCAAAGCTAGGAAATTCCTGGGATTGGATAAAAAGGAAATTGTAGAGACAGATACTTCTTTTACATTGGTAGGTACAGGATAGTTATTAATTAGCATTATACAGCACATAGAGATAGTAATCAGGAGACAAGAATTAGAATTAGGGATTCTATAGTTTCCTGCTCCAAAAAAAGGGGATTACTTTGACATTCCAAGGTTATGTTATCGTAGATGCAAATAGACAATAGACAGGCTCACTTAAGGTAAACATTGACCTTTGTTAAGGAAGCTACAGGCCAAGGTTGGGACTACCTGCCATGACTGGCTTTTAGTTAGAATTTTTATGTCCTGACCATCCTTTGTGGTTCATTTTGGTTTCTGAGTTTGTAGGGCCTGCCTTGCTGGCTTCCCCTGAGCTTGTCAGGTTTAGTATGTGGCCCCTTTTTTCATCCACAATAAGATATTTGAGAACAAGGGACATGTCCAATTTATCTTTTCCCCATGGATTAATCTTGTAGGGCTGTTAGGAACTGGGGGTGGGGGTGGGGGGGACCCCTTGCCATAGAGTGAGAAGAACCCAAGTAAAGACTGCAACACATTTTTCAAAGATGAAGCAGTTACGGGAATTAAAAATGATGGCTAACGAATAAGCAAAGATCTTAAGTCTTCCTAGTTCTGTATTCTTTCCAACATAGCAGGTTACTTTCTATTGTTTAAAGGTAAAATACAAATTTTGAAAATTTCTCAATACCCTTTCAAATTATTTGGGCTACTTTGGGATATTTGAAAACCTGAATTGGGAATTCATGCTCTGGGCCAGGGACCAGCAAACTGCTACTGTTTATTTAAAGTAAGTTTTATTGGAACAGGTCTTACCCATTTACTCACATATTATCTGTGGCTGCTTTTGTGCTACAGTGACAAAGTCAAATAGTTGTAACAAGTATCATATAGCCCACAAAGCCTTATTTATTATCTGACCCTTGCAGAAAATGTTTGCAAACCCCTGCTTCAGCTAATTTTGGTGGCCATCTTGGAACTTACCTTCACTTGGGATCGGATGGAATCCAGCCAATGTATGTAGCCATTTGCAGAATGTAAGGAAAGGAAAAGGTAAGGAGAAAAATATAGCAGACAGGAGATTGAATGTCACCACCTATGGGGCCTTGAAAGAGAAGAGGAAGAAAAGTAAAATGGAGGATAAGGACCTGACAGTTAAATAAAGAGAAAAGAATAAAAAATGGATAACATGCATTCTGCTTGGAATTAAAAAACATTTTTATATATTGATTTTTTTTATCAACAAAATTTTTATATTTCTTAAGATTTTTCTTTTTTGTTTCTTCCTTTCAATCATTCTTTCCTTTTTAAAAATTACTGTGCTAATTAGGACGTCCAGGATTTTTGTTAAGTAAAAGTAGTAATAGTAGACATCTGTATCTTGCTTTTGATTTTAAAAATAATGCCTCTAACATTTCACTGTTAAGAGTGTTGTTTACTGTAGGTTAAGCTTGTCCAACTTGTGGCCCAATACAAATTTGTAAACTTTCTTAAGAAATAACAAAAAGTATATACAAACCTCTTTTTTAGTTCATCAGCTATTGTTAGTGTTAGTGTATTTTATGTGTGCGCCAGTCAAAACAATTCTTTCAGTGTGGCCCAGAGAAGCCAAAACATTGGATACCTCTGCTGTAGGTTTTGGCAGTTCCCCTTCTATTTGCACTTTTTTTTGCGGGACCGGGGAAGGGGCAGTAGTTCCCTGGCTGGGAATCGAACCCAGGCTGCATCATTGAGAGCGCCGAAGCCTTAGCCACTGCACCACCAAGGAACCCCCTATTTGCTCTTCATTAAGAGTTTTTATCTTGAATAGATGACTTTTATCAAATGTTTCTCCAGTATTTATTTAGATGATCATGTTTTTTTCTCCTTTAATGTTTTAATGTAGGAAATGACAGATATACATGATCTAGTGTTAAACTGTCCTTGCATTCCTGGAATAAACTCAGCTTGACTCTGCTGTCCTTTCTGTACTGTATGCTGTTGTATTCTCTTTGCTGCTGCTTTGTTTAGGATTTTTCTATCAATATTTATGAATAATATTAGCCTATAACTATTCTTTATTTGTATAACCTTCAACTTTTATAATCCAATTATATTGGTGACATAAAATGTGTTGGGAAAATATTTCCTATATTTCTATTCTTGGAGAAGTTTGTATAATGTTGGAATGATTTGTTTCTTAAATTTTATTAGAAGGTGTCTGTAAAACCATTTGAATCTGGTGTGAGTTTTTTAATTTGTTTGTTTGTTTTGTGTTTCTGTTGGGAAGAGGAGAGGGGAAATACTCCAGGTTTTCAATAGCTACAGAACTGAAATTAAGATTTTCTATATCTTCTTGAATCAGACCCTCCACACATACACCTTATGGTTTTGTTCATTCTATATGTTGGGCTCTTCTCTCTATAATCGTATTTAGTCTTTTCAGAGAACCAACATTTTTGCTTTGATCTTCAAACTCTACAAAATCATATACAATGAAAAGGAAGACTTCTTCTCAGAAGACCTCAGACCTTTTTTCCAGAGGCAATGACTGACTATCTTTTTGTATATCCTTTCAATGACATTTTTTTATTCTTACACAATCCTTTTTTTTTTCCAGAACAGAATGGGCCATATAAGACATAGTGATCAGGACCTTTCTTTTTTTAGTTTACCTTTTTGTTGTTTTACATCAAACTCATTTTTTAAAATATTCATATAGTATTACACTGCATGGATGTATCCTGTTTATTTTAAAGTAGTTATGCTTTTACACCAAATAAAGCATTACCTTTTGTTTGAAGTACCCTAAGAACATTACTCATAGTCTATAAACAGACGTACTCAACTCCTTTGCTGCAACATTCAGATATATTCAAACGAGTATTTCCATCTGCTGACTGTGGCATTTGAGTTTACCCCAAGAGCTCAGAAAAACCTTGTTATTCAGTGTGAAACTTTTTCAAGGACTTTTCTCTATTTACAGGGTTTTTAAATATTTTCCTGTGGCTTGCACCATCAACAACAAAGATGTTTTTGTATGCCATATTGTGTAACATTGTAATTTTTTGTGACAACAATACCATAAATTCTAATTTATCTATACTTAAATTTAATTGATGCCATTTAATATGTTTTGAGTATTTTTTGCCAAAATTCAATGCAGTGGTAAATATATTACCATAAAACAAAATTTGTTTGTTTGTTTGTTTGATTGATTGATTGATTGATGTGGGTAGTTCCCTGGCTGGGAATCGAATCCAGGCCACAGCGTTGACAGTGCTGAAGCCTAGCCACTACACCTCCAGGGAACTCCCTTAAAACAAAATTTTAAAATAAAAATATTGTCATTTATATACAAAGCAGCCCAAAATGTTATTTAAATGCATAAAATAGTCAAAATATCAACTTTAATTTTTTTGTGGCTTTTTGACACATTTTGGAAAAAAAAAATACCTAGGGTGGGAGAGGAGAGGGGGAAGCTAAATATAAGGTGATGGAAAGAGAAGTCACATTAGGTGGTGAACTTATTATACAAGAAGTTGACAATGCATTGTAGAATTGTATGCCTGAGACCTATGTAATCCTTGCTAACAGATGTCACCCCCCAAAAAAAAAATAAATAAAAATAAATAAAAAATAAAAAATACCTTGAAGTCAGTTAACACAGTGAAAGTGTTAAGGTAACTCCATATGACCCTCCATGTACTTATACCCATGAATAGATTAATTAAAGTTAAAATGTTCGTTGCTCCATAATACCTTCCTTGAAAGAGGGTATATTCCATTTAAATATATTAATTTAAAAACAAACTTTTCCTATTTTCCTAATTAAAATCCATATAATCTTTTTAAATATTTAAATCTTTTGCAATTTATCCTAGTATGTAGTAAGAGGAATACATATGATTTTATCTTTTTCCTCATGGCTCCCCTGCGTCTCAGTGCCACTTATTTAAAGTCTATCTTTTCACATGTATTTGAGTTGTTATCTTTATCATTACTAAATTTTCTTATATTTACTTCCAAATGTTTTTACTGTGTTCCTGTGATTGATCTATTAATATGCCAGTATCATAGCTTTGTAAAAACTTCATTTTTAAATAACATTGGACTTACAAAAGAGTTGGAAAATAGTACAGAGTTCTCCTAAACCCTTCATTTAGCTTCCCCTAATGTTAACTTAACATCTTACATGTCCATAGTACAATTATCAAAACTAAGACATTAATTTATTGGTATAATACAGTTTAACTACACACTGTTTTACTTACAAAGGGTTTATATAGTATTTTGATATATGATAGATCTACTCCAGCTCTTTCCATATTTTTGCTTGATTTTGTATTTCAAATGTTCTACCTATAGAAAACAACATTTTAAAAAACTGTATATAATATTTTTATTGGGACTATGTAAAATTTATAAATTAACCTAGGGAGAAATGTCATATTTTTGGTACTGAATCTTCTCATATACAAGAACAAGGTACATCTTCCCATTTGTTGAAGTCTACCTTTGTGTCATTCAGAAGTGTTTTATAGTTTTCCTCATCTACGGAGTGCCAAAGAATGTATACACATTTTAAGAGATGTTATCTATGTATTACTTTTCAAAGTTTATTTGAATCACAGTAGCAATGTGTAGTATGACATTCGCTCAAAAGATGGTGTTAATTAAATGAATACTAGCGTCATCATGTGACAGGCAGGACAGGCAAAGAAAATGGCAGAAATGGTTGTCATTCGAGGAGCACAAGACCATGTTGAAACAGTATTTGAAATTCGAGAACATTGTTGAATTTCCCCCACATTCTCCTGGTTTAATACCCTTGACTTCTACCTATGGGTGACCTTAAAGGATGTGGTGTACTGTAAAAAAACTAGCTATGTTGGCAGGAAACTAGCTACTTTAGGAAGAAATTAAAACAGCATGTACAGTGGTACAGGTGGACACCGGTCCACATTATTCAAGCAGTAGTTCACCGTAATTCGAAGTCTCTGGATGTTAATGGTAACTGCTTTTGAGCACGTCTTGTAGAAGTCAAATGTGACTTGTAGTCATTTTTGTTATTGGTATATATTGAGTATTATAATTTTAATAGCTTTTTGTCCTTTCCTATTTTGGCACTCTATGTTTTAGGTACTTTTGTTTTGTACACAGTTTATGCCTAAGTATTTTATTATTTTTTAAATTATAAATGGAATCTTTTCTATTTCTCTTCTATCTTGTTTCTCTTTGTACATGTAAAGGAAACATTTCTGTATATGTTTCTCATTGTACTGCACTACATTACTAAATTATTATAGTATTATAATATTCAGTTGATGATTCTTTTGGTTATTTCAGGTATATATTATAATTATATCATCTGCCAATACAATTTCTTTCTAATTTCATTCTGTGATTTAATCATGTTGACAAGTATTATGAGTAAGAGTGGTAAGATGAGCTTTCCCTGCCTTTAGGGATCTATCTAGTGTTTCCATGTTAAGTATGGTGCTGGCTTTGACACTGATACAGATTGTGTTGAAGAAGTGTTGTTTTACATTCAGTATTTTCAGTGAGAATGGGCATTGAATTTATAAAACATCTTATCTTTGACATGACCATATTTGTCCTTTCTGTAGACCTATTAATATGTTGAATATTAATTTTCTAATAGTGATTTTTATTTTAGATTTTAGGGGGCTTAGTTTTGATAATTCACATTTTCTAGGAAGTTACTTCATTTATGTTTTCAAATTTATTTGCATAAAGTTTAGCAAAATATGTAGTCTTTTATGATTCTTTTGGTTTCTTTTCTTTCTATTGGTATTCTTTCATTTCGTTATATAAAAATGTTCGCAAATACATCTTTTTAAAAATTCATTAAAACAACGAAAGCCACTCCCCTAATTTTTTTAAAGTGACCCCAAATTTCTTAAATTAGTAATAATGAATTTTCTACTTAGAATTGAGTATCTCTTGCCTAACTAACACTTATCTGTGGCCTTGCATTAATTTCTTAGAGTACTTATAAATTTGTTTTCTAGTGAACATTTAGATAAAAGTCCAGTTATTTTGCTTTCTTCTTCCTTATCCTATCCTTATGAGGTGTGGAATCTCTTTACTACAGAAAAACAAATTGATATATTTGCATACTGTTGGTAGAGTAAGATTCAGAGATTTTCCCTATTTCATGCAATAGGTTTTGAATTTTTAAAAATATTGTTGAGTGACTTGCAGTTAAGCTATATTTGGTATGAAATTCTTGTATGAAAGTCATTCCCAAGTAAATTTATGATTTCTCAAATTTTGCATAAACTATTTTGCATTAGGAAGGATGGCTATTGTATTCTTAAAAGGGATAGAGTATTCATTAAACACCTTATTTTTCCCATAAAATTATATGAAAGACCTGCTTCTAGCACAGAAGTGACTTTACTGATTATCATTCTGGAGGAGGAAAAGATGATAAAATGTTTTAATTGTCCATTGGAAGGATTGAAATTATTTCCCTCCAATAAAGAACACTTAGTTTTTGCTCATCTTGTCCATCTGGCTCTTTGTGATTCTGTAAGGTTATAACCCTGTATGTCTTAATGCAACTATCTGTACTTATCTCTCTTGTCATTACCTTTCATCTTACTTTGTTTTATCATGTTAGTGCAAAATTACATGTTAAAATTTTATTTGAAATAAAGAATTTTGGGGTGTACAATATTAAATTCTGTCAGGTGTCTCCATCACATGATTTTTAATGTGCTGTATATTTCTAGAACTGCTTATTAATGGTATGAAGTAAAACAGAAAAATTATCACACCTATGAATTTCTCCTTCATTTTTGAGATGTTTCCTCTGCCCTTTTCAAGAGGGTGAATTACTTCACCTCTTGTCCATTGGTTGGGCAGGAATTATAACAGTAGATCAGCATTAAGTAAGTCTTAATACGGAAGTGATGTTAAATTTGTGTGATATTTTCATACTATATTTACATAGTTCTTTTATTTTTCATTTTGCCTTTTGTTACTTAATTCTAACTGTATCCCTGTAAGTTATATTAGAGCAGGTAGTAAACATCAATTTCACAAATGGTAAAATTAATTTAAATGAAGGGTCGAAGGTTAAACTATGACCAAGCCTAAAATTAAGACCAAAGTCTCCATATCCAGTCTAGTGCTCATTCTTTTCAATCATAAAGACTTTTGTGAGCGAACCCCCCATCTCTGAGGTCTCCCTTTCCTTCTTAGGTGACAGTGGATTGCACCAGGTTTATCATTGACTCCATTCGTTGGAGAATTGACTAAACCTGAGTTCCTTAATTTCCCTTGTTAGGAGTCTTCCAGTTGCTAAACTCCAATATTGTTATGACTAGAATGTTATAACCTGTCTGCTTTATTTTACATAGAAGCGTTTTCTTATGCCAAGATCTTTAAATATTGCTTAAGTATAAATTTGTAATACTTTTTATTTCTTAAAAAATAAAGATAGGCAGAATTTTACTTATTCCAAAGTGAGTTTGGATTAAGAACCGGAGTCTTCTGAACTTAAGGCATTAACTCCTAGCCTTCTGTAATTCTCTGTGCCAAGGACATCTTTTATCTTCATTACCTGGCTATCTTCTTTATCTTTCTTTCCTCCCCTCTTCTTTCACAGTCACGTAACCAACTGTCAGACCCTATTTCATTTCTCTGACAACCACTACTCCTAAAATGATTCTTTTTTTTAAGTGTCTTTCAGCCTCGATCTGAACACAGTGGGTTCCAAAACCTCATATCCCATGGCATGGTCTATTTCAGTCATCCTTTTGAATAAATGTAATAGAACTTTATATTAGGAATTCTATTTGTCATCCTCCTAGCAAAAAGATTTGAAGTCTCAATCTGATGCTTTCCTTTGTGTCCATTTTGTTAGATTACTGTCTTTTAGTGAGGGCTTTTTGAAACTTCAGAAGTCCTTCCCCATGGATGATGTTTATGACAAGTCTTTTATCAAGTGAAATGGGATGGAATGCACTACCTAATTTCATTATTCCTTTCTGGCTCTACAGTTCTGTGACTATCAGACAAAAATCCAGAAATAAATTAATATTACTAATATAAATAAATTTCTTGTCAGTAATAACATTTCCTAAGTTTTGCCTGTTAGACCAGGTAAAATATCTTGACAACCTTAAAAAAATTCTAACTTGGTAAAAACCTCATGCACTGTGAAAAGGCATATGTATTTAAATACTACTGAAGTTCTCTTCTATTTTAGCCCTGTTTGTCTTCATCTAAGACCCCAGTGTTTCATCCTCTTAGAAAGATGCTGCTACTGAACAACATTGTTTTGAGATCAAAACTAGCATATAAACACAATTCTTCTTATTAAATGTCTCAAGAGTTTTGTTTCTTTATCCCTTCCTTTGTAAAGAAGCAGCCACTCTATTTTTTAGTAGTGAATTTCAAAATCCTTTTTAACCTTATAGGTCCAAGGGTAGCCAAGGATGGCTGCAGCTTCATATGATCAGTTGTTAAAGCAAGTTGAGGCACTGAAGATGGAGAACTCAAATCTTCGACAAGAGCTAGAAGATAATTCCAATCACCTTACAAAACTGGAAACTGAGGCATCTAATATGAAGGTATCAAGACTGACTTTTAATTGTAGTGTATCCATTTTTATTCAATATTCTTTCTTGTAAACTTGGGATTAGACATTTTTCTTACTTACAAGTGTTAAAGCTAAGCAGTAATATGTAAAGTCTTTTCTTACAAACATTAACTTTTACACTTTTAAATAAAATATCTTGAATTCATCCAGTGACTCATACAAAGAAATTAAGTGTAAAACCTCAATGACTAGTTAGTTAGTTGTTAGTTATTTTTAAGCTTAAAAATAAGAAACCAATTTTAGCATCATTACTGTACTGAGACTGGGTGTTATACATAATTTGTAGGAACTAGCTTCATAACTTTAGAATATATCTCAATTATTAAATATAACCTTCCTCTCCAACTCTCAGTTCTTGTTACCACTTAAGAGCTATACTGATAGATGATCAAGAAAATCAGAGTGCCCTAAAGTGAAGAGTTGTGGTATGAAAGTCAGGATCTGGTCCTGTTCCTGGTGTTGCCCCAAGCTCAGCTACATCCAGTTTGGGTCCCCTTCTGAACTTAAGTTTAAGTTTCCGTATTTGGAAAATACAAGCATTGCACTAGTCTAGATGATTTCCATGGCACCTTCAAGCCCCAAAATTGGTTTGCCAAATAGCATTGAAAAGCTGTGATAACCTCCAAGAAGGATTATAAAATATTCAGTCTGCAGTGGGGAAAATAAATTTTAGTTTCAAAATAATCAAGGTTAAACTTTAGTTGTTTTAATATTCAGTTACTGAGACCGATTCTCTTCTCACCAAATTTAATAACTTTATAGAATTGGAGATCATCAACAAAACTGTTACCTCCTTCCTTTTTAAGAAACTCTTCCTGCTTTGTGTTGTTTCTGCCCCTAGGCTATTTTAACACCTGGGTTCTTGATCCTGTCTTTTCCGTCTGTTCACTATTCCTGTTTTCTTACTCATTTTTTATTCTCTTCTGAGTTCTTTTTCTGTGCATTGAGATCTCCCTTGTTCTTCAAGCTTCTGTATATCACTGAAATATTTTTACTTCTCTTTTACCCTTTGTATTCTATGTCACAACAATTCAACCTTTTTACTCATATGTACTGCTCTATCTACAAGTCTTTCTTACTCTAATTGCGTGTTTCTGTAGTAAGAACTGTCCCTAGCAATGACAGGTCTCCAAGATATCTACCTCAGATTTTTTCAGAAATAAAGTAGGCTATAAGCAAACATTTTATTTACCACAAACTATAGGTGACCTTTAAAACAGCTGAATTAATTACCAAATAGTTTAAAAAGAATGGTATTTTAAAGCTGTTGAACATAATGTATCTAAAATTATTGTACATGACATGTGTTTTTAAAAGTTTTAAAAATGCAAAATTAAAATTGCCCACGGGACTACTCTTTTATCTGTAGAGGTGTGTGTGTGTGTGTGTGTGTGTACATTTTTGTTGTTGTTGTTGGTTCCCTGGCCAGGAATGGAACCCAGGCTGCGGTGGTGAAACTGCCAAGGCTAGCCACTACACCACCAGGGAACCCCCCTAGATGTATATTTTGCAGAGAACTCCTGGTGGGGCTGGATGTTTCTTTTGTACTGTAGAGCTCTGAGATGATTTTTTTAAGTCTTTGTTTTTAACTACTTGAGCAAATTCAAATTTTATTTTTGGGAGACATTTTAACCTACACTTAGATCTGTCTCCATGCTGAAGTGGAATGTCACTCAGAGTAACAATAAAGGGAAACCCTTAAATTTCTGCAGTGGAATATCAGGTTGACCACTTATCCAGGTAATATATATCATGAACATTGGCACTTAGATATGTCTGAATTGAGCCATGATAATCCTTGATAATCAATCCATCCACATATTTATTTAAGTTGGGCATATGGTATCATGGCAATTACAACCTTACAATGAAATTATGTATCTCTTCCTAAAGAGGCTTTAAGCTCTTAAAGAGCAGAAATCATTACCTGTTTATATTCTCTTAAAGTCTGGATAGACTTAGACTATTGATTTGTGAAAAAAACAGTTGGAAACATTGACACTTCCTATATGGGATTAAAGTTTATCCAAAGCAATAGTTATTTTTACACACAAAAAAAATCATTTATTAGACTTTGAAATACATTATACAATCTTGAATCGTGTTTCCTAATTATTTAACTATTTATCCCAAAGAAAGGCAAGATGTGCCTCCTTCAATTATATCATTTAAGGACGCCTACGATTTATGCAGTAGTACCATCTACTGGCAAAAGAGAATACTACTTTGCTGTTGATTGCATGGCATTGATACAAATTATAAAAATATGTTTATGTGTGACAGTCAACAAAATAGTTATACAACAGTTAAGGGAATGTGAACATTATGTATTTGAGAATATTAAGGAAATGATTTTTTTTAGGTATAATGATGGCACTGTGGATGTGTTTAGAAGAAATACGTACATATTAAAATATTTACAGAAGAATTGATATGGGGTCTGAGTTTTGTGGTTTTGTTTTTGTTTTTTTCAGAATAAATCTGGGTGCAAGTGGGTATGGGTATAGATGAAACAAGTCCATTAATTGATAATTATTGAAGGAAGAAGTTAGGGTACATGGGTGTTGGTTGTATTAGTCTTTATACTTACGTATATGTTTGACATTTTCTGTAATTAAAATACCATAAAATAAGCAGAGATTTTTGTGGGATTTAGTTGACATAAAATCAGATAAATGCAGAAATTATAACCTTTAAAAGTTACCTACTATATTTTTTACTCTAGGGCTAAAACTCAACTTGATTGATATCAAATGCTGAGCACATAATAATTATGGTCATGTAGAGATATGAAGCATTTAAACTAAAAAATGACATGTTATAGAAAAACTTAACTGTAGGCAAATTATTAATGAACCATTTGTATCTTTGTTATAATTTGACAAAATGAAATATTTATAAACTACTCTATAAATTATAGAACTACATACATGTAAAGTATTTTTTCAGAGTGTAAGGAAAAAATGAGTAATAAAAATTAAAACTGACATATTTCAGAATTTATTTTGGAGATTTTATTATCAAGAATCTATTACTGTGATGTATTGAGAAAAGCAGAAATGGGTCAAATAACAATTCTCATAAAGTGACAGTTGCGCAGTGATAAATATTTTCTATTCACTGATAACACCATGGCATATTTTGTCTCCAAAAAATTAATTCTCTAATGTTTTGCTATCTTAAAATGCTTTTTTAAATGATGTGATTATAGAATGTAATTTTTAAAAACCAAGCTTCCAGAATTTATAAATACAATTGAATGTTGTCACCTTCAAAATTACATATTAATTTAAAAGTTTGCCTTTCTCAAAGCACTTTTTGAAATATTTTATTTGGAATTGCTTTGCCAGTTGTGTTGTATTTTCTTTTAAATGCTCTGAAATTGAGTTGACTTCTTTTAGGTGTATGCAGTATGTAGCCCCAGACAGTCAGTCTTACTGCAGCAACTAGAAAACACTAGATAAAACACACACTGAAAGAATACTCTTATAGACATTGGAGAACTGTGGAAGCATCAAGGACTTTATTAACTAAAATTTCAAAGAGGAAAGAGCCCTTTCTAGATGATCTGAAATCTCTGGTGATTTTCTTCCCCAGAGATATTTGTTGATTCGGGGTGAAGGCTGATACTCATCATTGGAACAGGCAGAAGGTCTACACTGGAGAAAGAAACTATTGAAGGTCTTGACAAACATGTAGGCAGATGTGATGAGCTCAGAATCATGGGTAGTTTTCCCCATGCATCATTGGCTGAGTCTTTTTGTGGTAAAGGATGATAGGAACAGACAAGGAAAGCAGAATGTTAGACAAAGACCTGTCATAGGAGACACAGATGACATTTACACAATAGGTCTCCTCCTTAAAGCTGCCAGATTTTGAACTTTGTAGAGTAATAGCTAAAAGACTTAAGCTCACAACCTCCAAGGGACAACTTTAGGACTAAGGAGTCAGGTGCCACCTGAGAATAAGGCTGAGCTAGAAGGCCAAGTAAAATATCCCATAATCTTGCAAAACTAGAGAGACACAGACTACTAGGAGGGAAGGGATCTGCATCAAGTGTAACTGGTATTCCTTTAAAGATCAACATCAGATTTTGGAGCTGGGTATGGTAGGAATCTTAAGGGCTGTACAGACAGAAATCCATAATACTTTCAGTCTAAATTTGGAGGAAAGGCACACTTAAGGAACTTGGCAAACCAAATCAAAAGGAGGATGTAGATGGGAAAGGAATAATGGCATCAAAAAATATGAAGCATTGAGCATATAGTCATTTGAATATCTGCTGAATGTAAATTAATGCACTAGAATATTGGTTCTCAAGTGGTGGTACACGTACCACCAAGGGTATGTGCTGGGCCGCTCAGAAGTATGTGAAAAATAATCAGTAATGGTGAAAACAAGTATAAAAAGCAAAACATTAGTTATAGGACAATAAATGTTAAGTTTGAATCACAGTTAATGGAGACACTTCAAAATTAGATCACATTAGCAAGTCATGATTGATGATAGTGTAGCTATGAGCTCTTATCCCAAACCACACTTTTACCAATCATTATGCACAGTTTCAGAATAATCCATTTGCACTGTTTCTAGAACTTACCCAAACATATAAATATATCCATAGTCAGACTGTTTGATCAGTTTAGTTATTGACTGAGTAAATGTGTTATCTTTAATTGTAATTTTTTTCAAGTAGTTTTTTTATTTAATGTTTAGCATAGTTTCAGTTATTACTGTCACTCATTTTTAAGCATGTCAGTTATGGATCAGTGGTTGAAAACAGGAACAGTTAAAAAAAACCCAAAACTTGATGTGAATTATAACCCATCACCAAGTACCTCCCAACACATGTCTGCAGCTACGAGTACACCCACACTGGGAGATAGTAAAAAGGTGTGTGCCTCAGATACTACACAGAAGAAAAGGAAATACTCTGAAGAGTTTATTAAATATGAGTTTTCATTTGTAGGGGATGATGACTGTCCTAAGCCTATATGTGTTGTGTGTGAGGAAATATTATCCAGTGGTTGCATGAAACCATCTCTGTATGTGACATTTAGAAACTAAACATCCTATGTATAAAAACTAAGAAATACATTATTTTTGGCACTTACAAAAGTGTTTACCTTCATACATGATGTCAGGAAATAAAAACAGTGACAATACAGTTGAGGCTTCAGACCATATTGCTTAATGCATAGCTAAATGTGGTGAAAACCACACCATAGCTGAAGATTAATTTCTCCTTGTATTGAGGATACCATTTTTTGTACATTTGTGGAAGAATGTGCCCGCAAAATCAATATTCTCTCTTTTTCAAACAATACAATGTCTCAGAGAATTCAGGAAGTGTATGTCGATGTTGAAGCTGTAGTAGTAGATAGAATTAGGAAAAGTAAATTCTTTCCCATCCGAATCGATGGAAGTGTAGATGTTGCTGATTTATCTATTTTGCTCATCATTACGAGGTACCTGGTAGGAAATGAAATTGAGGAAAGCCTGTTGCTTTGTTACCTACTGACAGAAGGTACCATAGGCAAAGATACTTTTAATACAATCAGTGGTTATTTCATTGAACAGACATTAGTTTGTCAATTGTTGTGGTGTATGCACTGATGGAGGCAAGCCTATGTCAGGTTGTTTTACAAGCCTATGCGGCTGAATTAAAGAAGTAGCTCCCCACATACCATGGAGCCATTGCTGCATTCATAGACAAAGCATCTAAGTCTCTTTCTAGTGAACTGAAGGATGTTCTTTTTTTTTTTTTTTTTTTTTTTTTTGTATGTGGGTAGTTCCCTGGCTGGGAATCGAACCTAGGCCACAGTGTTGACAGCGCCAGCGCTGAAGCTTTAAGCCACTACACCACCAGGGAACTCCAAGGATGTTCTTGATGAGGCTCTAAAAGTTGTAAATTTTATTATGTCACAACCATGAAACTCTAGATTGTTTAAAGTGCTGTGTGAAGAAATGAACACATTCATGGCACATTCCTTTTGAATACGGAGGGAGGTAAGGTAGCCATTTCTTGGCACAGTACTTATATGGATGTCCAGGTAGTTTTTGAAGACCATCATTTCCCTCTTGCTCCGAAGTTTCAGGACAGTGATTGGCTTCAAAGTCTTGCATATTTATCAGATATTGTTCTAGAAATAAACAAACTCAACTTGGGGCTTCAAAACAGCTCAATCACTATATTTATTTAAAGTAAATGAGAAAATCGAGTCAATGATTCAAAAACTGGACTTTTAGAAAGTGGGTATTGAAAGAGGTGAACCTGAAGTTTTTGAAACTCTGCACAACTTCTTATCTGAGAATAACTTGAACCTATCCCATAACGTAAAAGAGAATATTATAAGTCACTTGGAAGGTCTTAAAGTGTCCATTTATAAGTATGTGAAAAAGAAAACAACTGGATTGCAGATTCCTTCAATGAAGAATTCTTCAAAGAAGCTAAATTATCAATCAATGAAAAAGAACAATAAATCCAACTTTTAACTGATTCTTCTTTAAATTCTGATTTTAAAAGAAAGCATCTTATTTCTGGGTAGATGTCATTGAGGAATATAAACAGCTCAGTGAGAAGGCACTCAAATACCTCTTGCCTATTATTAATACTGAACTAGTGGAAAGAACTTTTTCTTCTTACATCTTCATTAAAAATAAGTACCACAATGAGCTTCATGCAAGTCCAGATTTAAGACTGTATCTTGCATCTTTTGAACCTGATTTCAAGAAATAAGTGTATGAAAGCAAGCTCAATGCTCTCACTAACAATGTTTCAATTGACTAGTGAGCTGCATAACAATTATAGACTTTTCAGATAACACAAATAAATATTAATAATAAATTAAAAGTGTTAAATACTTGATCATCATTATCAATATTTAACTGTCATCAATATTGTAAAATTAAATCTGTGGTTGTACTTGTAATGTAGTACTTTTTCTTTCCTAACTCATTACCTCATTTCCACTATTTTACATTAAGATAGGCACTAAATGAAAGTGTTGGTATTTAAAAACAGCTGTTTTAAAAACATGGAGTACAATTTATAGAAATTTATTTGTTTGATTTTAGAGGTGAAACCAAGAAGCAGTTTATTAAAAGGAAAATAAGGTGAAACAAAGAGATAGTTTTTTAAAAGGGAAGGTACACTCCAGAAAGGTAGAGGTGGTCCTGAGCAGAACAGGCTCAAGGGCCTCGAATGGCAAGGGGAAAGTACCCTCCTAAGAGGTAGGAGCGGGCTCGAGCAGAAAAATGGCTCAAGAGCCCAGGACTGGGTTTAAAAGGGGTACACAAGTCAAAAAAAGTTGGGAACCAGAGTACTAGAAGAATATACTTAAATGTGGTATTAAAAAAAAGCTTGAATATTTATGAGAGTATTAAATACTACAGCCTATTATAATGTGTGAATTTGATGTTTTCCATGGTCATGTTGGTACAAGCTTAAGAGACATGGATTCTAAATACATTAACTGCCAAGCCAGCCTCACTGAAACTTGGCTGTGTTTTTTTTTATTTATTTATTTTCTTTAGGGTTCTTCTTACTGTCTCCTACCTTTACATTTATCTAGGAGTTGGTGAATTTCTCTGAACATCAGTATTTGTAATAAGGATTTTATCTGCTACCTGCATAAATTTGCTGCTCAATAGCTTGGTCAGATCTTTGACTCTCTGTTGATCTATTAGAAAATGAAAATAATCCACCTTGTATATTTTTAAAAGTTAGAGATGATGTATCTTAAATGTTCCATATAGTGTTTTGCAAGGAGACTCCCCATAATCACCATTGTCACAAAATATTATTATTGTTGGGATATAATTTATTACTCTTAATAATAGGTAATATATGTAGAGTGCTTTACAGCTTGTGATATGTTTTTAGATTGATCTGAAATAACTTTTTTCTCTATCATACCTAAGGGTCAAGAAACTTAGAATCATGTCTTCAGGAGGTTTTTAGAATTTTGTCATGTTTGTATATTGTGTTCATTTTTATAGGAAGTACTTAAACAACTACAAGGAAGCATTGAAGATGAAGCTATGACATCTTCTGGACAGATTGATTTATTAGAGCGTCTCAAAGGTAGTTTGATTGATGGGTTTTACCTTTTAACAGTTCATAATCCTTTATTGTCATTTATTTATCTATTTATTTATTGTTGAATTTATTGGAGTGACATTGGTTAGTAAAAATTACATAGGTTCCAAACGTACAATTCTATAGTACATAGCCTATGTGTTGCATTATGTGTTCACCACCCAGAGTCAGTTCTCTTTCTATCACCATATGTTTGACTCCTCCTCCCTCCTCTTCCACCTCCTCCCCCTTACCCTCAGGTAACTGCTAAACTAGTGACTGTGTTTAAAGATAGATTTTTTAAAAGTGTCTTAAAATAATTTTTTAAGCTTCATTTATCAACTTTAGATGTATATATCCAAGTATAGCTTCTCTTGATTTGGGTGTTGTATCAGTTTTTGTGGTATGACAGTCATACTCATTAGAAAGTGATTGTTAAAGTACAAATATGTAAAAAGTCTACTTGCTTGTTATTTCTTCAGTTAAACATTTCATTGGCTTTAAATAAACTCAGATCTATTTCTTGATAATTTTCAGCTTTTTAAAAAGCTCATTGCTGTTCTGCTAGTGACTTAATAGGCCTTTAGTAAGCTATATGCCACAGACTGGGCCCATTGCCTCATATGATACAGTTACATCTAAGACAAAAATGCTAAACTCTCACGTGTATATGCTGATTACAAGCTGATTTTAGGAGAATTTTAAAATAATGTCTCATTTTATTGCTTAAAAAATCCAGTGTCAAAATAGAAACGTGCTTAATTATAATTGAAGCTAGGCAGTGAAGTTACCTTTGGGTCCCATAATAATGTATTATTATCTAGCCAAAATCTAAGGAAGGACATTTAATCTAATATTCTTTTAACATACTCCTTTCACCTCTGACTCAGGCTGACTTTGAAGGGAAAGTTTAGCCATTCTGTGTCTAAGTAATTGTTGTTTAGTCATGTGTATTTGTGATTTCCTCTGTTAGAAATTTAAAGTTGTAAGCTTCTGAACCAAGAACTGTATCCTTTTATAGAGTTGATGCTCCAGTACACTGCCCTTTTGCAAGCCCTCAGAGAACCGGCCTCATTGAGACTTGGCCATTTTCTCTTTGTTTGTTTGTTTGTTTTTTCCTTTGGGATTCTTCTATTTATTCTCTTTCCTACCTTTACATTTACCTAGAACCTGGAATCTGAATTTCTCTGAGAATCAGCATTTGTGGTAAGGATTTCCTCTGCTCCCTGCATAAATTGGCTGCTCAGTAGCTGCCATAATTTAGTATTCCTACAGGCTTTATGTAGTAATAATATATATGAAGTATTTTCAGTTATATTATAAAATACGTTAAAATTGAGGGCTAAAGTATGAACCTAAGATGTTACTTTTAAAACAGCATCAGCAACATTTTATACTACTTAAAACAGTTGTTATATTAAAAACTTGTCTCTGTTTTATGTAGAACTTAACTTAGATAGCAGTAATTTCCCTGGAGTGAAACTACGGTCCAAAATGTCCCTCCGTTCTTATGGAAGCCGGGAAGGATCTGTATCTAGTCGTTCAGGAGAATGCAGCCCTGTTCCTATGGGTTCGTTTCCAAGAAGAGGGTTTGTAAATGGAAGCAGAGAAAACACCGGTTATTTAGAAGAACTTGAGAAAGAGAGGTAACTTTTTGTCATAAATAGCAAACATTGATTTTTATGCTTCAGTTTTTGCTGTTTTGTCTTTTGGTAGTACAGGATTTGAATTACGAAGCATATATAGTGGGTGACCACTAAGACTTAGAGAACATTTTACATTTATTAACTCAAAGGTGGTATGTTACTGATTTTCCCCATATTAAATCTAAGAATGTAAAGAAGGCACTTTCTTAGGATTTTAAGACTTTTATTTTCTCATTTAAATACTTCGAATGTTCTGTACATTGGGTACTACACAGGATCACAATCTCTGTGTCTGGTTAAAATATATAACTGATTTTTAATTGCATTTTTGGTTATCTTTTTAACTACTAGATCTAGTATAAGGTGACTGTCCATTATGGACATTATGGAAGATCTATTACAAATGCCACAAATGAAACATTTCTTAAATTTATTAATTTCACTGTTTTAAAAACTACTTGACATATGGAATGAGTTCTGGTTTCTCACAACTAGCACATTAATTCTTCTTTTCCTGCAGTTAAAATCATGTCATTACAAATATCAATACAAATATTATTATCAAGAGCTTTGTCATGTATTCTGTCTCCTAAAAGATTATAAATTCCTTTATGCATAAGTAAAACCTTACTATCTTTATAATCCTAAAAGTTCTATTAGACATTCAAGAAGTGTTAACATGTATAAAAATGTTACAGAGGAGCTCTGAGTCCTAGGTCAAATCATTAAATTTTGGTGTCATTTTCTTCTGCAAAATAGGGATATAATTCTACCTTGTAGAGTTGTAAAAATTGAATATTAATGTATGAAAAATGTCCAGCATATCGCACTGAGAAGCAAAAGACCTTTTACTCTTTTCTCTCTGGTTTTGGGTGTGTCCATCTATAAAAATAGAGGTAATCATCTGGGCCAGAAGTAGTACTATTAAGCTTTCTTTCATCTCTTAAGTTCACATGAGTCTATTTTGTACTTTGAACCTGGACTACTATTCTCTCTGACAGTGTAGGAAATGCTATGCTGAAAAATAAGAGGCTTACTGTCTTCCATCTCTTTGTCCCCTTGGAATTCTACTAAGAGGCCAAGGACATATGAGAATACTGACTTTCCTAGGAACTTCTGCTTTCTATAGATGAAGACCTGATTCTATTAACAGAGATAGAGGGGAGGTATGTGTAGTAGTTCTGATAAATCATTTCCTCTTGGTTCTCACTATATTGGAAGGAGGAAAATTGAGTTCTTGCTTAAGTAACAATCTTGCTCTCACACTTGATTGATAGTTTGGGTAGGCCTAGGTTCCAATTCATTTTCCTCTCATTATCAATGTTGCTGATGAGAACATTGATACCAGTCTGGTTCTTATTCCTTTGTAGGGAACCATTTTTCCTCTTTGAAGCTTTTAGAATGCATTGGTATATGTATTTTCTTCATCATGCTGGATACTCACTATACCCTTTTGATCTGGAAATTTGTTTTCTTCAGCTTTTGATAATTCTGTTATGTTATTTCCTTGATGATATTTTCCCCTCTGTTTTTTCTGTTCTTTCTTTCTAGACCTCCCTTACATCATAGATTTACTCTATTTCTTCTTTCCTCATTTTCTGATTGCACAAGATAATTGCCAGAAAGTAGTCAAATCAGGTTCAAACCCAGGTCCATACTTCTGTCACCTTTTTGAACCTCAGTTTTCCAGTCTATAGAATGAGCATAAGAATAACTACCTCAAGGGATAATATGAGGATCAAATTGGATTTTTTAAAAAGAACTTAGAACTGCATTTTCTATATTGAGCATTCAGTAAATATTAGCTATTGTTAACCATTAATTTATTTAACAAATATTTATTGAATACCTAATACATATATGTCCCATGCTGTTTGTTCCAGGTAACTTTGAGATAGCTAGAGGACTAAGAAGACCTGAGATTTACATGAAGAAGCATTTTTAAAAAAGACTGTTGACAATCACTAAATAAGCCATTAGTTAGTAAACTAATCCTGAAAGACCTGCCTACTTCTGTGTCTAGTTTCACTTCTTAGCCTTAAGCACTGTTGTGTGAGTTATAAGTTCAGCTCTATCATTATCCATTTGTCATTTCAGCTCAAGACATTGGAACTGTGACTTTCCCAGAGCATTTTATCACAATTTGATCTTAAACTTCATAGTAACAACCTGTCCCTATTCCTCCTAACCTCCCATTCCACTGCCATCACTACCATTGGCCTGTCAATTTAAGCACTTTTAATACCCAGTCCTTATTTTCACTAGCCTACTTAATTGGAAACTAATTAGAGGATTGCCATCTATCCTTCTTTTCCCTACTTTAGTCCTGGTAGGTCCTGCAGATCTTCACCAGGAAAAGCTGGAAAATGCAGTCAGATCTCATCTTTATGTTAGTTGTAGTACCCAGCTTTTGAAAGGGATTCAGGCTTTCTACAGTGCTTTCTCCTTCCGTAGTCAGAAATGGGAGGAGGGGGCAGCTTCTCATAGCTCCACACTCTCCCAGGATTGCTACATCATAAGCAGGGGCTTACATTCTTACTGTGGATCCTGTCACAACTGAGGTTACCACATCAAAAGTGAAGGCTTATTTCTTACTTTTAAAATTGCTTCTCAGTAAAGGGAAAGGGATTTTGGAAAGAATAAGACCTTCCACATACTTACATGCATACATATTTTCCAAGAAAATAAAATCAGACAGGATTTTAAAGTAACAATATCAGACTAGGGAACATCTCTCTGTATGAGCAAACTCCAGAAGCCATAATAGAAAAGATCCACAACTCTGACTCCAAGAATATAAAAAAGTTTTACATGGAAAAACTTTATAAACAAAGTTAAAGGACAAGTGATAAACAGAAATTATATTTGCAACCCATGTAACTGACAAAGTGCTGTTATTCTTATCATAGGAGAGGTCCTATAAATGAGTAAGAAAATATTGTAGAAAAGAAAATACAAATGTTTTTTTTAAAAAATGGTTAACTTCACTCATACTAAAGTCAAAAACATAGTAGCAGACCATTTTTTGTAGGAAAAACCTGGATTTGGAAAAATAAAAATGTTCGATAAAACATTTGATAAAGGTAAAAGGTGCATAAATAACATCTAATAAGAGCAAAAGTTAAAAAATTTACATACTCTGAGTTAGCTAGAGGACTAAGAAGACATAAGATTTATATGAAGAAGCATTTTTAAAGAAGATGTTGACAGCCACTAAATAAGTCGTTAGTGCTCTAAACACTAAACTCCTACCTGCTTCTGGATCTGTACCTAGTTTCATTTTATCTTACGTATGCTTGCACATGTATGAACTGAGGTGATGTGTAAGGATATTTAGTCTGACATTCTTTGTAATAGCAAAAGATTAGGACGGTCTTTAGTGCCCTCAAACACAGTACTAACTGGTTATGGAGTATCCCTTCATTGATTCATGAATACTATGGAATACTATGTGGTTAGCCAAAAATACTTAGGGTGGGTGTTTTCTGACATAAAATTATCTTCAAGATAGATTTTTTAAGTGAAAATAAAATAGTTATAGGACAACACATATGCTACTATTTATGTTTAAAAATGCACATGTATCCTTGCATTTTTATAGAATGTCTCTGGAAATAAAAAACAAGAAAATGGTAATAATGGTAGTTTTGGGAGAGAACCATGTGAATGGGTATAGATCATGTATCTTTTTGCCAACTGCATGTTATTCCATTAACACTTATTTTGCATTTATGTTTATAATCAGGTATAGAGTATCTTGATTGTTACTGAAGACACCATCAATTGGCTTATTCAGAATTACAGGAATTCATATTTAAATTCCAAACTAAGGAAAACTCTCTCCCTCAAAATAACTTCTTTGTATTACACAGTAACAATATGTTTTTTACTATTTTGGCTGCTAAGAAGCTAATAACATCTGTTTCCAGTGCAATAATTTCCTGTACTCTAGGCTCATTTTTGGCATAATTATTGTTTTTCTTTATTCCTTTATTATACTTTTATTTCTTGTATTAATATGGGGTTGTGTTATATTTGTACTCTTTAATGTAAACTATCATCATATTTTTAGGCTATAAATAAATGGGAAAACAACACCTTTGGTGAAATGTAAATATTCTAGTAAGGATGATGACCATTTTATCTAGCTGAAAAAGTAAAAATACTTTTTAATATTCAACTTTTAATGATTATAATATACTAAGTCCCATCTTCAAAAATCTAAATCAGTATTCTTCATCATCGATTATTAATATTTTAGCTTAAAGTGAGAACTTTACAGTAACAGCTAATGAGAATTGTTGTTACGCACTCTATGTTAGCATTGTGTAAACTTATCTTTTTTTAAAAAACAGATCATTACTTCTTGCTGATCTTGACAAAGAAGAAAAGGAGAAAGACTGGTATTATGCTCAACTTCAGAATCTTACTAAAAGGATAGATAGTCTTCCTTTAACTGAAAATGTAAGTAACTTGGCAATATGACTTTTTTAGATTTTAATACCTTAATTTTTTAAAGTACCTAAATTATTCATTAAAAATTGAGAGTAACTGAATTTACAGTTACTTGTAATTAAAATGTTTTTCCAAAATTTGAATATATAATAGTTAATGAATTTTTGTTTATAAAAATGATAAAACTTCATTGTGCTCAAACAAATATTTATTTTAAGCCTCTAGTTAAGTGAATCTATTAAGTTTGAATCTAAAGTACTCGGGACTCAACTAGGCAACTGGTTTTGTATTCTGTGTATTGAATTGCCAAATATATTTCGTAGAAGTGTTTTATCACTATCTGTATATTTTTTGAACCATATTACAGGAATCATGCCAGATAGTTTTTATTTTTTTATTTTTTTTGTAGTATGTGGGTAGCTCCCTGGCTGGGAATTGGACCCAGGCTGCAGCGTTGACAGCGCCGAAGCCTTAAGCCACTGCACCACCAGGGAACTCCCCCAGATAGTTTTAAAATAAAAATATCTTTGAAGATAATTTGAGTTCTGTTCCAGTTATTATAATGACAGTAGCTATTGGCATGGATCTTAGAACTTTTTGCAAGTACTAAAATATTTGTTTGCAAATATAGCTATGTAAAAAGAATTTAATCCTGTCAACCTTTCCCTCCTCACCCGAACTCTCCATGTCAGTTATCGTAATTCATGGGATGGCACATTTCTAAAACATATTTTTTATTTCAACTGTTCATAAATTTTTAAGAAGAAAATAAGAATAAACTACCTAAAATATATCTTCCTCTTGTAGCTTAGATTTTTCATTTCCTAATAGTACTTTTGAGAGAACATGACAAACAAAAATAGGAAGCAGGAAAAAAAAAACCTTTTCCAAAACATGTAGTTAACTAGATTTTTTGGGTGGGCGTTGTCTAGCAGGCGCTAGAACTAGAAGCTTAAATGCTCAGTTTCCTAGGACAATCATTCAGGGTTTTGAGAGGGAGCGAGGACCCCCTTCCTGACAATGTCCTTAACACTATTCTGAAATTTAAGGACACGTAAATAGTGAAAGAACAGTTATTAGAGAGTTGTTAGCACACAAGAATTTGGAACTCAGGAGGGTTTGGCAGGATATTTACTCTTATAAATAAAAACACCAAAGTATAGTTTTGTTCACCATTCATTTTGTTAATTAGAATATACAAAATTTGGAGACTGTTTGCATGCAGTCAGGTTTCAGGAAAGGACTCTTCTATATGTAACAACTCAAGAGCAATGGTTAATATCTGAAACAAAGATTAGTTGTCTAATTATTCCTTTATGAATTTATTAAATAACCACCTTTATTTAATAGAACATGTCAGAAAATATTATGACTAAATTGGCAACATTAGCCAATTTAAATTACTTGCATTTCATAAACATTTTTTAATTTCACAAATTTTGCTTTTAATATTGGGAAGCCAAATTAAGAATCCTTTAATGTGGAAATACTTATCAAGATTATGACATTACTTAAAATATCAGATCTAAAACACATTATTGCAACATGCTGTCATGTTAAACTTTTTTATTCAAGGGGATTTGGGAAGTGGAAGACGTAGGAGTGGAGTTCAACTGACTAATTGGGAATTAGAAACATGCAGACTTTCATATATATTATAACCCATAATTTGGGCACACTTGTGAAAATGCATTCTGCATATTGAATGTCATCCGTATATTGCAGAGAAAAGGGTAAAGGCTCCTCTAGGTTAACTAATAATGCAATTTGGAAACCTTGGGCCTACAGAATGCTATTCTGAGTCAGACATATGTCTGCCTCTCACACACAACTTTGTATTGGACATATAGACCATTAAAAATCTATAGCACTTTCTTATTTCTTTCCTGGCACTTTATAACTTTCCTATTTTATTTAATCATAGTTTTAGTCTTTATTACCTCTTGGAGTATGTGTTTATAAGTTTCATTGCCTTGTCCGTTTCATTCTTTTGTATGTCTCATAGTTATGACAGTATGTGCAATTTTAATTAAAGGCTTAATAAATTATTGAATGAATTGACACTTTGTGAAGTACTTCTTTTTGTTTCAGCTTTGCTTCACTTTTGCATTTTTACCAAAAAAGTTTGTGTTGCCCTTGTTCTCATGGTTTCTGATTATTTATGTTAGCCCATTTTCTTCATTTTACAAATTGATATGTTCTCTTTATTTAATCTGCATATATATGGCAATCCTTACCTTAAATTGAAGTATAAATTTGATGGACTGTTCTTGGTTTTTTTCTATATTGTCCACGTTAATATGCTAGTTTTTTATAATTAAAAGTCATACCTCTCAGTGGAGAAGAATCATAAGGGAACTGAAGATAGGCTTACTGGACCAATTATATATTTTAAGTGAAATAGTACAATTTAATTAAAAACATTTTTGACTATGCGGCAATAAAAATGTTTCAACTCTGCATTTCTTATCTAGGATCCAGACTGAGACTAGCACCTATACTAAGTTTTAGGATTCCTTGGAGTCAAATATAATTTTCTCACACGCCGTAACTTAGACTATCTGCTTACTTATTTTTGTTGTCGGTATTTATGTACTTTTTTTGCACTTACTGATAACCACACACACGAGACATTTTAATTTTATTTGTGCTTTTAGTTTTCCCTACAAACAGATATGACGAGAAGGCAATTGGAATATGAAGCAAGGCAAATCAGAGTTGCAATGGAAGAACAACTAGGAACATGCCAAGATATGGAAAAACGAGCACAGGTAACTGATTTGTTATTAAACCGAAACCGGCACTAGCTAGGGAGGAGCTGTTAAGAATGGAATGACTTATGGCTCTGTTAACATTAAGTTTTATTAAAGATATTTATTAGTCTGTCTTCACTTTGACACTCTTTCAAAATAAGAATAATTTATCATGGCTTCTGGGAAACATAACCTGTGTTCACATACTTCTGCCTCTATTGTATTTCAGTTTCCTAATACTGTTCAGCTCTGCTTTGGAATTGAAAGAGAAAAAAAATTAGATGCAAGTCATCTGGGAGCTGATAGGTAGCTTTAGTTCTCCTTTGAAATGTTTACTCCTTTTAATCTAAGTATGTATAATGGCATTCAGATTATTCACGGTTCTTCAAGTTGTACACTAAAAAAAAAATGATCTCATTCCAGGAAAGTGGGAAGGAAACATAAAGTAAACATTGGGAAAGACGAAATGAGTTGGATGGAAAACATTTCTATGTTTCTCCCTTTAACTAATGTCAAGAAAGAAGATTAACTAGCTTTGATATTTGTTAAACATTTACATATTTGATTGAATTTAGTCTTTTTATATTCACACAAGAGTATTACTAATGCTTTTAAGCTGTGAGGAGGCTTTGCTGATTGCCTTGCCTATTTCAAAGCCAAGTTTGGAGAATTAAAAAACAAAAACCAAAAAAAAAAAACTATTGGGTCAAATTTGGAGGAAAACATTATTTGAAATAGTTTTGTTAAGTAGCAAATAAAAGAGGGCCTATATTTCTATGTGTGATATAACTGCATTTTTGTATTCTGAAATGTTGTATTTTATGGTTTTAAAATCACTAATACAGAGTATTTCATATTCCCCAAAGTCTTCATCTTTTATGTGGTAGCTTCCTAAACATAATCTATATTCTATTTATGCTGGAGTATGGTGGTAGACTAAGGTGATAAAAAAAAACACCAGTACCATGTTACATTTCATAGTTCATACCTGTTAGTTTCACAATGGGACTAGATGCTTAACTAATACATACAGTATTGTAGTTATAATATGTATAGTATATAATATTCTTTTTCTTAATCTCCTCTCACCTTCATCCTATTCAGATTAATGTTTTAAATGCCAAAAGGAAAACTTTAAAAATAAATGTTTCAGTAGAAACTACATTTGAATATCTTTCTGATATTGGGGTTAGAAAAGATTTCTTAAATAAAATTTATAACACTGATTATAAAAGATTGATAAAATCTACTGTATTAAAATTAAGAATTTGGAGTTCCCTGGTGGTGTCAGCGCTATGGCCTGGGTTCGATTCCCAGCCAGGGAACTACCCAAATACAAACAAACAAACAAACAAATAAATAAATAAATTTAAGAATTTATCTTCATTAAGAATTTATCTTCACTTAAAGAAAGTGAAAAATTACAAATTGAGAAAAGATATTTATTACCTATAACTGACAAAGAATTAAAATCAATATTATATAAAGAATTTCTAAAAATATATTCTGTTTTGAATTTAGTATTTGTGATATTTGGGATTTTCATGGAATTACTTTAAAATATCAGGCAGGTTTGTTTTGTTTACAAAACAACATGAGAAATATTACTTTGGTTTATATGAATTTGCCTTTATAGAATGTGAATATATGGAATACTGTATCTGTATTGGTTTTTCTGTGTCTGTTAATGTCTTTGTGTTTAGAGATTCTCAAATAACAAAATGACATGGTAGATACAAAAATTCTTATGTTACACAAATGTAAGTAGATATATTCCGAACAGTTTAATCTATATACTAGAAGAGAGGTTAACATAAGTTATTTCTTGGCCATTTTGTTCAGATATGTGCTGATATAGTTATTTTATTCTGGAATACAATGTTCTTCATTTTTGTTGTTAAATTATAAAGAGAAGTTTTATTCCATACTTTTAGAAATACAACAAGCATTCATTAGTCTGGAAATAGCCATGTGAGGGTTAGGGTTAAAGAAATATTATAGACAAAGTGAAAAGACAAATAATAGAAATGTTTGTAATATATATGTATAAGGACCTAATATCCCTAATATACAAGGAGCACCTACAAATCAATTGAAAGCAATACAACCAAATAATAAAACAATCAGAAGATATGAGTAGTCTGATCACAAAATAGGTACAAGTGGTTAATTACCAATTTTGATGCTTAAAATCACTATTCATCAAGGTAATGTAACACAATAGGTTGTTTTTATGTTGTTGATAGAGGTTTATTTGTTTACTTATCAGACTGGCAAAAACTTTATAATATGATGACATGCAGTATTGGTGAGAGTGTAAAATGAAAAGCCGCGTCTACTCTGTTGTTGTAAGAATAAATTAATACATATGTGGAGGACAAGGTGGCGCTTTCTGTCAAAATTAAAATGCCTATGCTTCTCTGACCTGGTAATTCTGTAGCACTTCTAGAAATACATCCAACAGAAATATTTACTTAAAGCAACTTTACGTAAAGGAAAAGATTATATGATGTATTTGTGAGTATTTGTGAGACATTAAAAGAAAGAGACAACTTAAGTGTTCATCTTTTGGGGAGATAGTTAATAAATTGTTAAATTACCAGTATGCAGCTATTAAAGATAATAAGATAATGGGAATAATGGAAGTACATTGGCCAGAGCACTTCTTTCTCTCCTCTCTGCTTGGGTGATGGTCTCAGCTTGTAAAACAAGAATGGCTAGCAATTGGACCTGAAAGAGGATCCCAGGATGGCTTGAGGCCATGCGAAAAAATGTGGGATCCTATTTGCAAGGAGAAAGTAAGGATAAGAATTCCAAATAAGAATAAAATGAAGGTTGTTTTTTTTTTTATAAGTATTTATAAGAAACCAGAAGCAAACTTTATATTAACTTGAGAAAAATAGAGTAAGTATGAGGTTATTACCATACAGTCATTAATATGGTTGCTGTGCTTGCTGTCACCACTATTATTTAACTTTGTTTGGAGGTTCCACTAATGCCATTAGAAAAATCAAGTAAGTGGTACAAATGCTCCTCTGTTTTCCAGCTAGAAAGGAAGGGACCAAATAATTGTCATTTTCTTTTTTTTTGGTATGTGGGTAGTTCCCTGGCTGGGAATCGAACTCAGGCCGCAGCACTGACAGCGCCAGTGCCGAAGCCTTAAGCCACTACACCACCAGGGAACTCCCTGTCATTTTCAAATGATATGGTTGTTTACCTAGAAAAGCCTTAGAGAATGAAGCAAAAAAAATTTTTTATCTAATAGAGAATTGAGAAAGGTAATTGGAATTAAGATACAATAGAAAGATTAGTAACATTTCTCTACTAGCAGTAACTATTGGTTAAAAATGGAAATGTGGTAGGTGGATCTGTTCACAATAATAGTAAAGTTTAAAACACCTAAAAAAGACCCACATGAAGAAAAATATAAAATTACTAAAGGTCACAAAGCATGACCTTAAAAACAAAGAAGCTTTGGATGGTAACTACATTTATTGTGGTGATCATTTCACCGTGTATACAAATATTGAATTATTATATAGTATACCTGAAGTGAATACATAGTCATATAAGTACCACGTGCTAACCGATTGCGCCACTGGAACTCCTGAAGCTAATATATTGTTATATTTCATTTACACCTCAGCTTTTTTAAAAATAGAGAAGCCTGACTTAGAAGATTTTAATATCCTAAAATAGCTATCTTTTTAAAATTAATGTGTAAAGATAATACAGTTCCAATTATAAGCTTAATAATTTATTGGAACCTGGAAAAATGATTCTAAAGTTTATAATGTAAGAATTTCCAAAAATATTTAAGAAAGCTTGATGAGAGGGGATTTCCCATTCATTAAAAATTACTATAAAAGGTGTTACAGTAATCAAAGTGTAATAGCACAGAAATAGACCTAAGCAAATGGATCAGAATAGGGACTAGAAGAAGAAGCAGGAATACATTAGAGTCTCCATTAACCAGAACTCAAGCAACCGGCACTCTCAAACAACCAGCCAAAAAACAAATAGAAGAAATACTACTTTAAAGAAAATAAAATCAGTTTCTAGCAGAAATGTACTATATTTTGTTGTGTATAATGTGCTCCCATGTGTAATGCACAGCCACGTTTTAGGCCTAAACTTTCAGAGAAATAAATATTTTCTACTTTTTTAATTCAAATTTTTATTTGTTTATATTTAAGTACTTGTTTTTTCTATTATGAAGGAATTTTACAGTTTATTTTTTAACATATTATGGTACAAGAAATTTTATGTAACAGATAATTACAAAAAAGAACAGGTAGAAGGTACAAGAAATTTTATGTATACAATATTTTTATATTAATAAAAACTCAATTGTCATATTCCAGGGTGTTATTTTGCATACAGATATCATTATTGATTTCTAGAATTGCACTTTTAACTCATAAATAAAAGAGTTTAAAACATTTATATAGATACAGAATTGGTACTACACAAGTATAATGCACATCCTTATTTTTTCTTCACAAATTTGGGATGGGGGCAAAAAATTAGTGCATATTATACATGGCACAATACAGTAAGTTTACACTTGGCGCAGAGCTGCACACCATGCAAAACCTAACTTTTTGTAAGAGGCATAGGGCCTCAAAGCAAGCTGATATTCACTCATTTTTCAAGAAAGCTGCATGCAAGTTTGCCAGTATAGCATCATCTAGTGATGTACATCCCAAACCATCTATATCCACTTTTCCTGATCCTGTCCTAGCTACATCATCAATCCTGTCATGCTGATGATGATGATGCAGTGTCTGCCCAGTAAACTCTCTAACTCTGCTGTAACACTTTTAAGTGTGTATGTTTATGTGTGTATGTTTAAGTTACGTGAAGTTTTAAAAAATTATGTTAGTAAAGTTTATTAAGTTTAAACATTTATTGACTTCCATTTAACTAAAATTTCACACTGCATTCACAAAGCTGTTTTTATAATAAAATTGTGTTACATTGTTTATCTTTGTCTTAATTCGCTTTTAATTATTATATTTCAATATTAACATCAGAGTTTATGGTATGGTATGATATAGTATGGAGTATAGTATTAGTTAGGCCTTTTTTTAATGGTAGCTTTCAGGCAGTCAGAAACTACATTTGTCTGGCATCTACCAAACTCCATGGGTGCTGGTTAACTGCGAGTCTACTGTACATGGAATCTTGGAGAGTCGAGTCATGATGGTGTAGTAGATAAATGCTATGCTTATCTCCTCCCATGACTACAAGTAAAATTACAACTAAATTATAGAACAGTCAACTCGGAGAACTATCTGAAGACTAGCTGATCCAAATAACTACAGATATAAAGAAGAAGTAATGCATCTGGTGGGAGGGGCGGAGAAGCGAAAACTGAGCAACCCTACAGCTGCATGTGGCAATTGAGAATTGGGATGGATATTTCAGCTGCCAAGAACCTCCATCCCTGGGAGCGAGGGACACTAGGCTCGCCAGCCCAGGGTACTGGTGCCAGGAAGAGGATTCCCCACAACATCTGGTTTGAAAAACAGTGAGAATTCTGACCATCTGGGTGAGATGAAAGGCTGTGGGAAACCCAGACGTTCTCTTAAAGGGTCTGTTCACAGGCTTACTTGTAGGCATTCATCCTAGCCTTGAGCAGAGGGACATGACTCAGGAGGTGGCAGAAACATTCAGGGAGAGACTGAATTGCATGACTTCAGGGTGAAGACTAGAGTCATACCATTTTCCCTGTGTTGAGACCACCTCTCATGTAGCCTGTAAGTGGCTGCCATCTTTCCTGAATTGAGCTCTCCTGGCACGTGGCCAAATCTAAATCTATTGGCCTCCTGAACCTCCACTTATTCCACGCTGGAGACTCCCTGGGACCCTATGCCACCCAACTTGCACAATGCTGGAGGCATTTTAATTCACAGCCCTGCCCCCATATACTCCAGAAGGCTTTTTCAGCAGCAAACAGCTGGATTGAACTCGCATGCCACCAGAGGCACTTTTGTGGCCAGCAGCCAGCCCCGGCCTACACAGCGGTCTTGGGATAACTTTCAGGGGTCAGCAGGCAGCAGCTGGCTCTGAGCCTTTTGCTGAGTAGTTCTCAGGCTCAGCACTGGTGCCAAACCAGAATCTGTAGTAACCAGGTGAGCACCACTTGCCCTACTCTGGTGGCTCCCTGAGACCCCACCGGACCCAACTCACCACCCAAAGTGCTTTCAGCATCTCAGGCTTTCAGGCAGCCAGCAGCCAGCAGCAGGTCTCAGGGTACCCTGGACTTTTTGTGGCACTACCCCAGGCTCTGTACTGGTGGCAGCCTTCCTCCGTTCATAGCGTGGCATCTCTTGGTTGTTGACTGTGCTGGACCTGGACTTTGACAAGCTTATACTGTTGTTCAGTGTTGCCAACATAAGCACAGTGGCAAGTTTGCAAACTTAATTGTCATATTTTGGGCACAACAAAAGCCCTGATGGCCATTCCAGGAAAAGAGTTCCAAAATTGCTTTGAAGGGTGGACTAGGCGCTGGTATTGGTGCATGGCTTCCCAAGGGGAATACTTTGAAGTTGGTCGTAGTGATATTCAACAATGAGGTATGTAGCACTTTTTCTAGGGTGAGTTCATGAAATTAATTGTCTGACCTTGTACAAGTTCAGGAAGTGCAGAGAATCTCAAACAAGATGAACACAAAGAGGCCCACACCAAGAGACATCATAATTAAAATGCCAGAGATTAAAGACAGATAATCCTAAAAGCAGCAAAAGAAAGAAAACTAGTTACAAGTGAGCTTTCATAAGATTGTCAGCTGTTTTCTCAATGGAAACTTTGCAGGCCAGAAGGAAGTGACAGGAAGTATTCAAAGTAATGAGAAACAAGGGCCTATATCCAAGACTGGTCAGCACATCATTAAATTATCCACAGCAATACACACGCGCACACACATGAGCTGTCTGGAAAGTATCCAGCCACGTAATATGAAAAATAGAGGCATCTATGGCTGGATTTTTTCCAGACAACCTTCGTATATCCCAAAGCAATATATAGATTCAGGGTACCAATGACATTTTTCACCAAAATAGAACAAATAATCATAAAATTTATATGAAACTACAAAAGACCCCTAATAGCCACAGTAATCTTGAGAAAGAACAAAATTGGATGTATTGTACTACATAATATCATATTATAAAACAAGGCTGTAGTTAAAGAGCATGGTACTTTTATAAAAACAGACATATAGATCAATGGAACAGAATAGAGAGGCCAGAAATAAATCTATGTCTACATGGTCATTTAATCTATAACAAAGGAGGCAGGAATATACAGTGGAATAAAGACAGTCTATTCAATAAATGCTGTTAGGAAACCTGGACAGATAACATGCATAAAAATGCAACAAGACCTCCTCCTTACGTCATGTACAAGAATAAACTCAAAATGGATTAAAGACTTAAATGTAAAACCCAAAACCATATAACTTTTAGAAGAAAACATAGGCAGTAAACTCTTTGATGTTCTTTGTAATATGTTTTCTGTTACATCTCCTCTGGCATTGGGAACAAAAGAAGAAATAAACAAATGGGATTATATCAAACTAGAATGTTTTTTCATGGTAATGGAAATCATCAACAAAAAGAAAAGACAACCTACTGAATAGGAGAGGATGATTTGTCATCGTTACATCCAATATGGGGTAATATTCAAAATTTATAAAGAACTCAGAACTTAAACACCAAAAAAAAAAAAATCCAATTAAAAAATGGTCAGAGGACCTGAATAAACATTTCTTCTGAGAGGACATGCAGATGGCCAATAGACATGAAAAGATAGTCAGCGTCACTAATCATCAGAGAAATACAAATTAAAACCACAATGAGATATCACCTCACACCTGTCAGGATGGCTATAATCAATAAATGAACAATCAACAAGAGTTGACGAAAGATGTTCAAACTGATGGTTGCCAGAGGAAAGGGGGCTTGAGGGTAAGTGAAAAAAGGTGAAAGGATTAAGAAATACAAATTGGGAGTTCCAAAACAGTCACGGGGATGTAATTTGTGGCATAGAGAAGATAGCCAGCAATATTGCAACAACTGTGTAATAGTGCCAGGTGGGTACTAGCCTAATTGAGGGGATCACTGCATAAATTACATGTCTAACCAATATGCTGTACACCTGAAACTAAAATAATGTTCATTGTCAACTGTAACTGAAAAAAATAAATTTTGAAGTAAGGTAAAAGAAATATATGGAATCTTTTATGATAAAAGTTACATTATAAACTTGGGTTGACATGGTAAATAATAATACAACTAGCAACCTATTTGGAAGTAGAGAAATTAAATTAGATCCCTACCTGTAAAAGAAAAATTACAGACTGATTAAATATCTAAATACGAAAAATTAAAATTAATAGAAGAAAATATAGGACAAAAGAGGCCTTTCTAACTAAGAATGGAAACTCAAAAGCAATAAAGGGGGGAAAAGAATTTTATAAAATTTTAAAACATTCATCCTTCAGAAGATAAACCAGGGAAACTATTTGTAACATATAAAGGGATAATGGTTAATATTTCTGAAAAATATAAGAATTCCTACAAATTAATAAGAAAAAATGTAGCTTTTTTTAAATAAGCAGAGATGTAATCAATCAATTTATTGAAAAGTGTAAATGCCCAATAAAATACATAGAAATGACTAGTAAACAATTTAGGAAAACACAAAACAAAATCCACTCTTGCTCATGCCTATGTGAGGTTATTAGTCTCCAGCTACCTCTGTTAACTGTTTGATTATTTGTTTATTTATGTACTCCTTTATTTGTGCAACACATATTTGGGCACCTATTATGCTGGTCCCTGCTCGCCTCTAGGCACAGGTGTGGAAAATGTACTGGTGGTGCCAAAAAATTGTATACACATTTTAAGCGCTATTATCTATGTATTACATAAATGCTGATGATAACCACTCTGAGCACCTCTTGTAATTGCAGGAGTCAAATGTGACTTATATTCATCTTTTTTTACCAGTATATATTGAGTATTACAATTTTAATAGTTTTTTCCTTTCTTAAAAGGTGTATACATTTTTTAAATTCATTTTTATTGTTAGACTTAATTGGGGTGACATCTGTTAACAAGGATTACATAGGTTTCAGGCATACAATTCTACAGTGCATTGTCAGCTTGTTGTATAATAAGTTCACCACCTAATGTGACTTCTCTTTCCATCACCTTATATTTAGCTTCCCCTCCCTCCTCTCCCACCCCCTCCCCCATTTCCCCTCCCTTCCCTAACCCACTCGTCCACGGATAAACATTAAACTATTGATTGTGTCCATGGGTTATTTGTTTGTTCATTTTTTTTCTTCGTTGCTTTCAGTTTTATATTCCGCATATGAGTGAAGTCATACAGTTCCTTGTTTTTCTGTCTGGCTTATTTCACTAAGCATCATGATTTCCAGGTCCATCCATGTTGTTGCAAATGGCAGTATTTCATCTTTTCTTACAGCTGAGTAATATTCCATTGTGTATATGTACCACAGCTTCTTTATCCAGTCATCTGTCGCAGGGCACGTTGGTTGTTTCCATGTTTTGGCCACTGTGAACAGCGTTGCAATGAACATTGGGGTACATAAGTCTTTGCGGACAAAGGTTTTCAAGTCTTTTGGGTAGATCCCCAGAAAGGGGATTGCTCGGTCAAATGGTAGCTCCATTCCCAATTTTCTGAGGAACCTCCACACTGCCTTCCACAGTGGTTGTACCAGTTTGCACTCCCACCAGCAGTGTACCAGAGTTCCTTTCTCTCCACATCCTCTCCAGCACTTGTTATTCCTTGTCTTGTTGATAATAGCCCTTCTAACAGGTGTGAGGTGGCATCTCATTGTGGTTTTGATTTGCATTTCCCTGATAGCTAATGAGGATGAGCATTTTTTCATATATCTGCTGCCATTTGTATTTCTTCATGGGAGAAGTGTCTGTTTAGTTCTGCCCACTTTTTAATTGGGTTGTTTGTTTTTTTGTTGTTAAGTCTTATTAGTTCTTTATATATTTTAGATATTAGACCCTTATCTGATGCGTTATTTGCAAATATTTTCTCCCATTCAGTTGGTTGTGTCTTTGTTTTGTTGATGGTTTCTTTTGCTGTGCAGAAGCTTTGTAGTTTGATATAGAAAAGGTGTATACATTTTTTGGCACCCTCTGTACATCAAATTAATAGAGCTTACCTCTGGGAAGTGAGGATTGTTAGGATAAAGGTTACTTACACTTCTATAGTGCCATAATTTTTTTATAATTATGAATGATATAGTTAATGTAGTTAATCTGTTTCCTGGTTGGTAGAAATTTAAGTTGTTGACTATTTTTTTTTTACTGTTAAAACAACTCTGATAAGCATACTTACTCATATCTTGCAAGTTTTTACACCTCAAGAATCAGCAATCTTTTTCTTAAAGGGCCAGATAGTAAATACTTTAGACATTGTGTGCTATATTGTCTCTGTCACAACTACTCTGCCTTTGTAGCAAGAAACCAACAGTAGATTACTATATGTACGCAAAAGGGCATGGCTGTGTGTCTGTAAAACTTACTAATAATACACAAAAATGGTTGGCTAGCAGGCCATAGTTTTCTGACTTTTCCTCTAGGGTATAGAGCTAAAAGCATAATTGCTGCTTATTAGGTATGAGTATTTTGAACTAGTGTTTACCAAATTGCACTCATAGTTACTTTATCAATTTACATTTCTACTTGTAACATGTGACAATTCCTGTTTCTTCTGCAGGTCTTCTCCATGACTTGTAAGTCAGACTTTATATTATAATTAATGAATAGGCAATGAAACATTACCTTCTCGTTTAATTTATACTTTCTTGACTACTATTGCAATTGAATCTTTTTACATATTCACTAGACTTTGGTGTTTTCTATTTGTTCATATGTTTGCCCATTTTTTATTATGTTAAATGGCTTATATATTTGAGAGATATTTTGATATTTTCATGATACCATTCTATTATAGGTAATGTACATCACGTTTTCCCACCAAATCTGTTACCTATTTTAGCCTTGTGATAAAAATTAGTTTTTAGTATAAAACAAAATTAATTATGTTGCCATATTTGTTCTTTCTGTGACCTACTTGTATTCATACATCTTTTCCTACTCTGAAGTCATAAAGGTGCCCTTTTAATGTTTTATTTTTACAATTAGGCCTTTAATTCATCTCGAATTTGCTATTATGTATGTTTGGGAGTAGAGATCTAATTTTATGTATATACACATATTTTAAAATATGTGTCTAATTATTTAATTTAAAATATTTAATTTATATAAATCAGTATCATTTAATTAGTATTTACTGTTGAATTTAAATATATCTAAAATATAAAATACAGTGTTATTCATCATTATTACTATATTATGTAATATATGTATACACATATATGTAGATACATGCATATTTAATTTATATGCATATATTAACTAAATTTTTCATCATTTATTAGAAACTTCACTGTTTCCCCATAGATTAGCAATGTCATCTATGGCATATGCTAAGTTGATATTTTCTGGATATTTCTGAACTCTATTCTGTTAATCTAGTCATCTGTTTAGTTTCTCTGTGCCTGCACTGATACATTTATTTTATTTCTTCTAGTTTCATGAATCTTGGTACCTGGGAGGATGAGTCCTTCTTGTTTTTGTATTTTAAAAATGTGGTCATATTCTGTCTCATTACTCTTTCATTGAAATCTCATATCACCTGTCTAATTCAAAGAAAAGCCTTTCAGGCTTTTGCTTAGAATTACATTGAATTAATAAATTAATTTGAGGGAAATTTATACCTGTACAATACTAACTCTTCTTGGTTGAAAGAATGGACTAGATAGAGCCAGACCTCCTCGCTTCTAATCTTAGACCTGTTATTTACCAGCCCTGTGACCTTGGGTAAACTGTCTCTGCTTCATTTTTCTCATCAGTAAAATACAGATAATGATAACTGTAAAATGTGAGGATTAAATGAGTTAGTACCAGTAAAAGCACTTAGAATCTGGCATCATAAACACGGTAAATATTAGGTATTGTTATTGAATTTATATCTCTGTTCATTTAGGTCTTATTTTATGTCCTTTAATACAGTTTTGTAATATTCTTCATAATTTTATTCTTCATAATAAAAAAGATGATACATCTTTTTTTAAAGATTTATTTCTAGTTATCTTATATTTTCTGTTGCTATTGTGAATGGTCCTGACTTTAATTATATTACTAAATTACATTTAAATAGTAAGTAGCCAGTAATCTTCCTGAACATTTTTATTAGATTATATGAATAATTCAAGATTTTTAAAAATTTGTCCAAATAAACTCATATTACTTGTAAATAATGAGAATTTTGTTTATCTCTTCCAGTCCCTTGTTTTTTCTTTGTATTGTGTAAGAACTCAAATGCATCTTTAAATAAGAAGCAGTGATATTGGTCTTCTTGACTTGACTTTAAAGGGAATTCTTCTATAATTTCACTGTTAAGTTGTTGTTTACTCAAGGTTTTTAACAGATACCCTTTATCTAAGTAATTTATCTTTTATTCCTAATTTGTTGATATCCTGAAACTGTGTAACTAGTTTTTTGAAATTTATTTTTCAGGAGTCATACCACTCCATATTCCTGAACAATTAAGCATGTTTTATAAAACATAATTTCATAAATATTCAAGATTGTCATATAGAAAATAAAAGAAATACTACTGGCTTCTCCATTTTCATGTTGAGAGACAGAAGCACAAGGGTTGTCATGTGAGAAATCATCCTCCTCAGTGGACATCAAGACATAGACTTTCCTTCAGGATTTAGTGATATATTAGCAATGCAGAAATGTAGCATGGAGAGAAATATTAGATATAATTTCCTATTTTCATCCTCTAAATGTTAATATTTTTAGTTTAGAACATTATTGGTAGTGGGGTACTAGTTACATAGATAAAGGGGAAAACAGTTGAATATTACGAAGCCAGTAATTTTGTGTAGTTTGGTTGTTTCTGTAAAGGCAGGAAATAATTGACCATCTGGTTGTGGAAGTGATTACTCATCTTCATAGTATCTTTAGAGAGCTACCAAAAGTACAGACATTTCCCATTCAGCATGTTTTCCTGATGTAACTTAGACATAGTAAGATTTGTCAATTAGAGAATATTATTTACTTTAAGTTCACTGTTTTCAGAACCATGATAGAGAATCAGCATAGTTATAGTGTTACAAAAGAAGGTAGGAAGGGAGATATGGAGGAAGGAAGGAAGGGTTTTGTTTTTGTTTTTGTTGTTGTTGTTTGGGAGGGAGGGTGGTGAGCACAACTTATTTGAGCTTTTCTGTGTTTGTTTATCATAACATTGAATAATGGCAACGATAAGCATTTTTACTATGTGAATAAAAATGAGGAGGACATTGTATTTGAGGAAAATTAGATATGATCAAAAGGTAGATTTTGTATGTAAGTTTTATAGCTGTATATACTTAAAGGTATTTGTTACAGTACTTTTATTATTTATTGACTAGGGTATACACACTCAGTAATCTTTTATTGATGGTGCAAAAAACTTTGGAAACGACTCAGTCTAGCTTCTAACATTTTCCCCCATTGAAACAGTTACTCTTATAATACAGTTTTTGTTACCTCAATAGCAGGATATCAGCTGTTGTAGAAAATGATATAACTTTAACAGTACTTGATTTTAAAACCAATGTATTTGATTGGTCATAAGACTAATTTAAAATAATTTTAATTGACAAGGTTTTTATATATAAGTGATTTTATATATAAGAGTTTTCTCACTTTCAGTAGAATTTATAAAAATTAAAGCAAAATCTACCACTTTTTAAAAGCACTTTTTCCATATTGTTTCAGTTCCACATTGTAGTTACTACTTTTCTGTTCACTTGATGGTCTCTGGATAGGGGTAAGCAAAAGTTCTGCCATCATTGTGATCCCAGTGTTGGGAGTAAAAGTAATGTTTAGCTGCAGTAGGTATTCAGGAAAGCTAAATCTGAAAGTACTACTGATTTGTAATTGGAGTAACTTTGGAGAAGGCTAATCCTACTGTTGAAACCCTGGTACTTATTAAAACAAATCAGATGCTCTCTCCCTTTACAGGCATTACATGCTTTATATCTGGATTAAAATAAAAGCTTAAATTCAGGTGTAATTTTCTCTTTGTTAAAATATGTTTTGAGAATAACTCTTTAATTCCAGTTTTTATAGTGTAGGCATCGTACAATTTGATACATAACTTACATTTATAAAGTTAGATTCACTTAAAAAATTGAACTGATCCCAATGTCATTGATGTGTGAATATATATACGTATCTAACTTCTTACATTAGAATGGTTTAGACAACTCCTCTCTGAGTTCACCTGCACTTACCTCTTAATTATGTCCTTTAATGTAAAATAAATTTCTGTGCTTTGCTGCAAAAAAAAAAAAGAAAGAAAGAAAAAGAAACAAAATGGTTTGGCATGGCCCTTAGCTGTTAACTGGTAGCCATAGTGTGTTTATTTACACTATTGTTTCTAATAAAAATCTAATTTGATCACTTATTTTATTTTAGCGAAGAGTAACCAGAATTCAGCAAATAGAGAAGGACATACTTCGTATACGACAGCTTTTACAGTCCCAAGCAACAGAAGCAGAGGTTAGTAAATTGTCTTTATTGTTTGCAGGTATAAATACAAGTAGTTACTCTAAGAAAAAGAATATGTATATTTAATGTGGCATCACTGAAATATAGGCATTCTTCTAGAGAGTTAAAATAGTTTAAGTTTTTATAAAATTAAATTATCAGAAACCTTGACTACTTTAATTTCTTCATAACTTTTAGGCAATTAAAATTTATAGAGCCATAAATACAAGTACCTTAATTTAATTGTCAGTTTACATATAATTAGGTAACTAACTTAATTTGTGTATTATCAACTAGTAAATAAGTTATTTCCTTGTATGTAATCCTTAGTAAAAATTGATCATACACATTTATCTATACTTATTCCACAAACCCCATTAAAATGACAGTAAAAGGATAAAATGAAAAGGCACAAAGATCAGGGAAAGCAAGTAAACCAATGTACTATTCTAGCATGTGGTAGAGAGTTGACACCCCCGACCAAAATCAGCAATAGAAAATCATGAAGCAACTTGTTTTATACTGTGGAGTCCTAAAGGGTTCCAAAATTGGTTATGTTGGGCACCTCTGCATATGAGTGAAAAACAGGGCTAAAAGCAAGAGGATGATTGAAAATTTGTTAAGCAGGCGGAGCCCCCAGAACCTCTCTTCATCTCTATGTAACTGGGTGACTGCTTTTGTCCATTCTTAGCAAAAGGTAAGAGATTTATTCTGGAAAGGGTAAAACAAAGGATTTTCAGGCAGTAATAAGCCCAATATAATTCAAATTAGGGGTACAATGCTAAAAACTAGCTTAAGTGAGTATTTACTTATTGAATGCTGAAACCGTCACTGGCATCCAGGCTTATAATACTGGAAGCAACTTCTCTAAGAAATGTGACTAACCCAACAAAAAAGACACATAGATACTGACATTGTGAATTCCCCCATAAAACAACCCAGCTGACCACTCTGCAGGATAGCTGTAATTGACAAACTCCATCCCTCAGGCATAGAGCTTCACTTAACTTTTTCATAGGTGGCCCACTCTTGAATATGGATGGAGAGATCCAATATGGCAGTCAGTAGGAGACTTCTGAAGGAGTTTGAAGAAATGCGCATATGTGGAATGAAAAACTTTCAGGTTGATGAAGCTAATTTATTGACTTCACAAGGGCGTGTTGTTCCTGACAACCCTCCATCCGAGTACCATTCAAACCACCAAAGATCACATTTAAAATAAAAATCTGTCACCCCAACATCGATGAAAAGGGGCAGGTCTGCCTGCCAGTAATTAGTGCTGAAAACTGGAAGCCAGCAACCAAAACCAACCAAGTAATCCAGTCCCTCATACCACTGGTGAACAACACCCAGCCCCAGCACCCACATTGGTGGTGCTGTACTCTAAGGACTAAAAAATTCTGTAAGAATGCTGAAGAGTTTACAAAGAAATACGGGGAAAAGTGACCTGTGGACTAAAATCTCCTGCAATTGTTTCCAGAGTGTGTGAGCAGAGACCCAGAGCGTTGTACATACCCTGCAAGCAAGACTGTAGAAAATTGACATGTGCCACCAACCACCTGGTGTTTGCTTATGGCAGTTACTAACTTTCTACAGTTTTCTTAATCGAAAGTGGTCTAGGTAACCTATAAAAGGATTAAGAATTTAAGATGTTCTAATAAAATTAAATGAATGAATGAATGATAAATAAATGGAAAGGAAGTAGACAGGCACACAGGCAGCTAAAGACTACCACACATTTTTAAGAAAGTTTTTAGTAAGACTCCATGGATTAAAGATAAAGCTAACATTAATATTCTCAGATAAAATGTAATGCATACAAAAAGCAAGAAAACTATAGTATACAAAAAGAACATTCAGAGAATTGAAAGAGCTTTTGGAAATTAAAACTGATTATAGAAATGAAAACTTCATTTCTGAAAATTCATTTCTAGAAAGGGTAAGTTTCTCAGAGAGTAGAATAAAAAGGTAATGAAATGGAAAATACAAAAGTTGAGAAAATCATAATCCTTCTAGGAGTGTTCAATATCCAAATAAAAAAAGGGTTTCAGAAAGAGTGGAGAAACTAAAGGGAGGAAATCTTCATAAAAAGCAAATGAAAATTGCCCAGAACTCTAAGAGCGTAGTTTTCCAAATAAAATGATCTTTCCGTTATCCAACACCACAAATGAAAATAATTTTATACTAGGCACATCATGATGAAATTTTATCTCACTAGGGATAAAGAAAAAATTCTAACGCCTTCTAGAGAAGGCGAGGAAAACAAATTTCACATAAATATCTTTAATTATATCAACACAGGAAGCTGCGAAGTAGAGTAGCAGTTTTCAAAGCTCTGAAAGAAAATTATTTCCAACTATGTTGCAACATCAATTCTCTGACATCACTGGGTATCCTACAATTCAATTCTGACACTAACCACCCAGAGTTAGTGTAGACTCTACATTTAAGGGTAAAATCATTCACAAAACTGCCCTCACTTCAAGAGCCAGCTGCTAGTTTTGGGTGTCCCCAAGCCACGTGTACTCTGCCCAGCTTGCTATAAATTCCACCCCAAGTGATTATACTACAGTACAATCCAATTCTGAAACTACCTGGAGTTAACATAGACCCTACAGGTTAAAGGCAAAGTTCTTCACAAGACTGCCCCCATTTCAGATGGAAGACAACCCGTACATCTGCCCTGCTGGCTACAAATTTGGGGCCCCCCTCCAACCCTCTTAGGTTCGATAATTCACTAGAATGACTCAGAACTCACTGAAAGTACTACCCTTACAATTATAGGTTTGTTTTAAAGGATATAGATCAGGGACAGCCAACTGAAGAAAACATGTAGGGCAAGGTCTGGAGAAGGTGAAAAATGGAAGATGCAGAGTTTCCATACTCTGTCCTCATAGAACCTGGGTTCATCACTCTCCCAGCACATCAGTGTGTTCACCAACCAGTAAGCTCCATGGAGCTTTGGTGTCCAGAATTTTTAATTTGGGTTTCATTATGTAAGCATGCTTGATTAAATAACTAAATACATGACTGAATTAAATTCCCAGTTCCCTCCCCTCCATGGAGGCCAGTCTGGCCCAAAGTTCCAACCCTCTAGTCACATAGTTGGTCTTTCTGGTGACCAACAAACTCAAGAAATTCCAGGGTTTATGAAGTTCTTTGCCAGGAATAAAGGGACAAAGACCAGATATATTTTTTATTATGCCATACCAACCTATACATTTACCTCTACTCAAACTGCCTATTAAATCTAGAAGTAGAATGTATTTTCAGGTAGGCAAAGTCTCAAAAATACATATTTTTATAAACCATTTTCTAGAAGCAATTAGAGGATATATTTAAACTAAATGAAGATGTAAAGCAAGAAAAATGAAGATTTGAATCATCATAGGGAATAAAATAGAGAGGGATGAAAGACTGCAGAATGAAAATGAAGGAAGATTATAAAACAAATGATAGAGAAAGTAACCAATCCATATTGGAACAATTGAGAAGATTCCAGGAAGATGAGTCTAACAAAATGAAATCAGTAGACTACTTAATGTTTTTCAGTTTATTGAAAGGAGAGGAAATTTACACAGTAGGAAACAGATGATGTGATAAATACACCAAATACACAAAACAAAAATGATAATCTTTAACGCCACATACAGCAAAAGTTGTCGTAAAGGAAAACAGTCACAGTATACCACCTATCAGCCATGATTAGAATTTAATAGTCAAAAGTAAGTAGTGTAAGTAGTGAAAAATGTATCTAACTCTGAAGCAGTATTGGAAAGATGACCAGGAGTGTGGTGTGGTATGGAGTGAGGGTGGGTAGTGGTAAAGGAGAACCCAGCCCTCGTCTTACACGATAGCAAATTAATGAATTACGCATTAAACTGAAAATGGCAGAACTGGCAATATAAGTAGGTTATTTAGAGATAGGGAGGTGAATGTATCCCCTACCCGCCCACCCCCCCGAAAAAAATCCTCTGAAAGAGATGAAAATGTTCTTGTTCTTTAGAGAACAAGAAATGGGACAGGGCAGGCAAGTGTGAGAGACCACTGTTCATTGTCACAGCCTTTAGAACTAATGATTATTTAAACTATTTAAATGTAAAACTGTGATAAAAAGAAAACACTTAAAAGAGCCAATGCCATAATTTAGAAGATATTTATACTTATCCTCCTTTACAATCCAAATGGGCTTAATAATTATGTTTTCATGCTGATTAGTCAAGAATTTGAGAGGAGCTTGGAGACAGCTGAAAGATGAGAAGCAGTACATACGAGAAAGTCATGTCTAATGTACTGCCCCTGAGTACAAGACCCAAGCAGTGGGAGTAGGAGAAAGGTGCTACTTCAGTGGAACATGAATACAGTATATTCATTCATACCTGCTAGAAACTGAATTTTGCTAGGCTTGTGCATATCTGTCAGCTCTGCAACTAAATATCTGAAATAGGGTTTTGATCACCATGTAGAAAGGTGGAGTGTAAGTTAACAGATCATGCCTTCACTTATCTGTCAACAGCCATAGAATTTGGACACTTCTCACCTTCTTTATAGGTGAATGAAAAGGAAACCTACATGGAACTTAATTAAACTATCACTGATTAAGGGGTGGGGGGGAAGAGCAGTATCTGGGAGGCTTGAGGAAAATAAACTTTCAGGAAAGTATTTGCTTCTAAAGTCAACTGCAGAAAGACTTGTCTCTGCAACAGGAGCGGAGTTATAAAGAGTGGAATGAAATGGTATCAGGATGAAATGTTAAGGAATATGAGTAAAGAAGGGCTGTAGGATTTTTTAAGAAAAGCTAAATAAAAATCCACATTGAACAAAAAAGAACAGAATTGTTGTTAGTAAAAATTGGCTCAGTATTTGGGAACAAACTTGAGAAGCATCAATGGAAAGTTTCAAACGCACAGCCACGTAGACTCACATCACAGACCTAATAGGGGGAAAAAGAATGCAAAGAGTGAAATATTGTCATACTGCCATTTTCAAAATATAATTACTTAAAACATGATGAAGCATTTATTTATATTTGAAAATGTTGATGATATACAAAATATATTACTTAGCCACAAAAAAAAAATAAAATTTTGCTGTCAGCAACAGCATGGATGGACCTAGCGGGTATTGTTCTGAGTGGACTGAGACAGAGAAAAACAAATGCCATATTATTTCACTTATATGTGGAATCTAAATGACCATACAAAACAGGAGGAAACTCATTGATACAGAGAACATTTTGGTGGTTGCCAGATAGGAGGGGGATTGGGGAGATGGGTGAAAAAGGGGAAAGATTATGAAGTCCAAATTGATAGTTACAAAATAGTCACGGGGATGTAAAGTGCAACATAAGAAATATAGTCAATAATATTGTAGTAACTGTGTGTGTCAGACGGGTACTAGATATATTGGGGTGATCACTTCCTAAACTACATAAATATCTAATCACAATGTTATACACCTGAAACTAATATAATATTGTATGTCAACTGTAATTGAAAAGTAAAATATTATTTTAAGAAAGGAAGGAGGGAGGAGGGAGGGAAGAAAGGAAGGAAGAAAAAAAGAAAAATGGAACTCAAGCTGGGAATTTATTGGAATCAGAGCCCTAAGATAAACCTCCCACAAACACAGGCAGTTTAGCCTTGACCAGATAGTTTAGATATGTTCAAGCAAAGGCAATGAAAGGCTTTGCCCTGTCATGCATGATATTCCAGGACATCTCCTATACAGTATGATATTTGATTAACATTTCTAAATAATTCTAAATTCACATTTGCTGAAAGGTAAATAGTTGCCACGTAACACTTTTAGATACAAAGGAATGCGCTGTGCACTAATTTTTAACAATAGGTTACTTATCATTGGAAAAGAATTTTTTGAAATTGCGGTGACTGCCTGGATTTCAACATCAGGTCTCATGTTCTGCAGAGAACTGCCTCTGCGATTATCTGACAGAAATCCTCCTGGATTCTAAATAAAAATACATTGTGTATTTCACAAAATAGAGTGCACACTTTGATCCCATTTTTTTAAAGCTACGTATGCACAAACATATGTGCATAAGAAATCATTTGAAAATGTAGATAGCAATCCTTAGTACCTCTTTTTTTTTCTACTTCAGCCTTTTGTTTTGAAATTTTTTATAGTAACTATACAACTTTTACAATGAGGAGTGAAGACTTGGCATGTCCTGTCATCACCAGCACATAATTTCCACCTATGTACCTATTTTAGGAGTATGTACTCCAATAATGAATAGTTCTGTTTTTAACTAAAAACATAGGGCAGACACTTCTATACACAGGAAAGACAACTGCTTCTAATGTTGAAAGTATAATTTTTCTAAGAGTAGAAGCCAAAAGTTTATTAGTTCATTTATTCTTTCTAAGAATGTTTTCATTGATGCCTGACTTTTTAAATATTTTAGCCACTTTGGCTTTAGTACATCTGAATTCAAAATATGAAAACATGTACTAAGTAGAATAAGTATGAAGTCATATTCCTAAAAGCTGTTTAACCTATCTTAAGCCAGTATAAATCAAATATTTGCAATATAAGGATTAAGTGTCCATTTTGCAGTGTTGTCTCTAAAGGACAGTACAGAACAAAAACAGTATCTCTTTGCTCCTATTTCAGTTTCATTGGCATTGTTGTATGTAGTATTCTGGTTGTTAGGACTATTTGGCTTTTCAGGATAGTTAATCTGTGTCTTAATCTGTGGAAACTCTTATAAGAGGCTAGAAAAACAGAAGCAGCAAAAACTCAAAGCAGAAATTACCAAGCAAAATAATAAAATGTAGTGCTGCTCAATAAAAACAAAAATCTGTCTCTTTTAAAAGTTTCCACCCTTCCCCCACCTTTCTTATATTCCGATTGTTACTGTTTGTCTACATCTAACAGGTTTTTATATTTCTAAATCAATAGTCACATTTTTCTAATTAATTGACTGTTATTTGTATGAAATATCCCTCCTTATTCCACTTAACGCTCTTCACTTTGAATTTTACTTTGCTGTTAATATTATCACACTGATTCTTTTTGTTATCATTTGTTCAATATAAAATATTCCCTTCCTGTATTTTCAAATTTTACAACTTTCTGCCCTCTGAAAATTCCTAAGAAATTGTGATTTTTTAGTAGCAAGCCTCATTTCCCAGCATTGTTATAGTTTATTAAAGGTTGGGGATTTGTGGGAGTTTTTTTGTATTTGTTCAAAACTTACTCATACTGGATTTGGGACCAACTGTCTACCATTTGATCCATTATCTTCTTGTTTCCTTTTTATTTAATGAAAGTGGTTATATTAGTCATGGTCTAAAATTGTAAGGTGTCATGTTACATTTAAGAAAGAACCAAAACCCCTTTTTAAATTTTTGCTGTTTGAAGTTTCTTTATTCCATTATTGTCATTTTTTAAATATACATCAGAGGGAGAAGCTAGAAAATGGAGAAAATTTGGAATTGGTTCACATGTAGTATGGACAAGAAAAGATTTCTGCCAAATAATTTCTCCACAATCAAGCATATTGCTTATAGCACATCTTTGTCATACCTGCTAACAACTCTGGTTTAGGGTCTAGGTGTTGGACATAATTCAAGGGATGTAATCAATTATTGCCTGTGATTCAAATTTCAGAAGTTACAAAAGTATATATGAGTCAAGCAGTGCTACTACTTTCTTGTATTATCTTTTCTGAGAGGTTATTTAAGAGCTACAGGGAAACTGTAGCTTGGTTTTAAAATCTCTAGAAAATAGCCAGTGAGAAATGTTAAATAAAATCCTATGCCACGTACTCTTATATCTTATTAATAAGGAGACAGCCCAATTTAAAATGGACAAAAGATTTGAATAGGCATTTCACCAAAAATGATACAGGAATGACTAATAAGCACATGAAAATATGCTCAACATCATTAGTTAGGGAAATATAAATCAAAACCACAATGAGATGCAACTGCGCCCATTAGGATGACTATAATCTTAAAGACGTAACAGCATTGGCAAGGATATTGATAAATACAGTGCTGATGGGACTGTAAAATGCTATAGCCACTTGGAAAACAATTTGTCAGTTCCTCAAAGTATTAAACATAGAGTTAACATGTGACACAACGGTTCCACTTCTAGGTATCTGTGTGTCCAAGAGAAATGAAAACATGTCTATACAAAGATTTTACCTTGACTCTATATGGCAGCATTATTCATAATAACCCAAAAAAAGAAACAATGCAAATAGACATCAGCTGGCAAATGAATAAACAAATGAGGTATATCCCTAAATGGAATACTGTTTGGCAATAAAAAGAAACAAATGAATGATACATACTATAACATGGATTAACTTCAGAAACATTATGCTAAGTAAAAGTACACATATTCCATTTATAAGAAATGTACAGAAAAGGCAAATTTATAGACAAAAATTAGATTAGCAGTTGCCGGGAGCCATGGGTGGTAATAAGGATTAATTTAAATGAAGACAAGGGATATTATTAGAATTGGGAATGTGTTCTAAAACTAGATTATAGTGACACTTGATAAATGTACTAAAAATCATTCAAATTTGTGAATTTTGTGCTTTGTACATACCTCAACAACAAAAAATAATTTTCAGGCCTCGGCTAGAAAACTTTGGGTTATCCAGCAACAATAGAAATGAGGAAACCAGGATTATTCTTTCATACAAATCAGAAGTAGCCTGTTTGCCTTCAGTGTTAGCAGTAGTTTTGGACGATGATCAAAGAATGCAGGCATGCCTGGAGCCTAGGATCAATGGAAGAGTAAAGGGAAGTAAGAAAGAAAAGATAAGTAGCAAGTATTAACTAACAGTTTAGGTGCTGTAGGCAGACTCCCTAGGTTGTGATCCAGGCTCTGTCGTTGACTAGGTATGCGACCTCAGGACAGATACTTACCTTCCCCGAGTCTCAGTTTCTTTATCTGTGAGATGGGAGTAATATATACTCTGTGAGTACCTACCTCATAGAGTTGATATGAGGGTTAACTAAATTAATAAGTAACTAATGATTAATACATAATAAACATTCTTTTTAACTATGTCGTAGTCATCATCATCAGTTGGGTCTGGCTGTCCTGCCTGCCTCCTGTGTTTCTCTGGATTCCCCATTCCCCCTGTAATTATTTCAACTCTGTCTGCCTCCCTCTAATAATACTACCTCCTCCTTCACAGATAGGAAACTAGCTGTCATAGGAATTACCTCTCCTTCCTACCAGGAATTTTTCTGCTTTTCTTCTTATTGGATGTTCAACTCCTGCCTTCTCAGTAACTTTTTGCTCTTAGCTCTTTTCTCTCATATATTTATCTTCTTCAATGGTACTTTTCCACTGACATTTAAAGAGACTCAGATCTTATCTTTAAAATATAAAATGAACCTTTCCTCAATCCCATCTGTCCCTGCAACTGTCTTTCTTCATCTGTCTTTCCCCCCACCATTGTCTTTTCCCAATCTCCACTCAAAGGTGTTTCTAGACCCCAAATCTACATCCCTCCCCACCACTCACTCTTGTTGTTGTTGTTTTGAAAACATTTTTTTTTTTCAATTACATTTGACCTACAATATTTTATTGGTTTCAGGTGTATGGCATAGTGATGAGACATTTATATAACTTACAAAGTCCTCAATCCTATATATCTGGTTCCCATCAGACACCATATATAGTTATTAGAATGTTATTGAATGTTTGTGTCCTTTGCTGCACTTTACATCCCTGTGACTATTTAGTGACTATGACTTTGTACTTCTTGATTGCTTCCCCTTTTTCACCCCCTCCTCCAGCTCTCCTCCCATCACCCCTATAAATCTGGTACCCATCGGACACTGTACACAGTCATTGCAGCATTATCAACCACATTCCCATGCTGTACTCTATGTCCACATAACTATTACTTTGTAACACCCAAACTCATCCCCTCCACTTATTACACCCCCTCCCCAAACCGTCCTTCGATCTGGCAACAGACTGAATGTTCTCGATATTTATGAATCGGTTCCTGTTCCACCTGTTTATTTTTTTCCTTTGGATTCACCTATAAGCAAAATCAGCTTGCATCTGTCTTCCTGTTTGTCTCTCCACTCATTGCAACACCCTCCATGTCTTTTGATTTAAACCTTTAAATCATTAATATTTAATTATTTAAACTTGAAAGCAACTGTTGCTAGACATATAGCCATTCCCATTCCATCTTTTATAATTTGTTTTTTCCCATCTTAAAGAAATCCCTCTAACATTCCTTATAGTACTGGTTTGGTGGTGATGAACTCCTTCAGCTTTTTCTAGTCTGGGAAGCTCTTTATCTGCCCTTCAATTTGGAATGCTAGCCTTACTGAATACATTAATCTTGGTTGTAGATCCATGGTTTTCATTGCATTGAATTATCTTCTGCCAGTCCCTTCTGGCCTACAGAGTTTCTGATGTGAAATCAGCTGAGAGTCGTATGGGAGCTCCCTTAATAGGTTACTACTTGCCTTTCTCTTCCTGCTTTTAAATTTTTCTCTGCCTTTAATTTTTGCCATTTTAATTATGATGTGTCTCAGTGTGGGCCTATTTGGGTTTATCTTGTTTGGGACTCTGCTTTCTGGGGTTGTATGTCTATTTCCTTAGCCAGGTTAGGAAAGTTTTTAGTCATTATTTCTTCAAATAAGTTCTCAGTCCCTTGCTGTTTCTCTTCTCCTGATGTTTCTATGATATGAGTGTTGTTACTTTTGATGTTGTCCCAGAGGAATTTTAACTATCCTCATTGTTTTGGATTCTTTTTTCTTTTTGTTGTTCCAATTGGATGTTATCTGCCAGTTTCTCTTCCAATTCACTGATTTGCACCTCTGCTTCATCTAGTCTGGAGATTTCCTTCTATTCCATTTTTCATTTCCTTTATTGTGATCTTTACTTCTGTCTGGTCTCTTTTAATGGATTCTATGTCTTTCTTTATGCTTGCTGTCTCTCTGTTGAAATTATCACTGATTTCTCTAATCATTTTTATAACCATTGTTTTGAGCTCTGTCTCCAATAGGTTGCTTTCCCCCCCTCTCATTTACTGTTCTAATTTATTTTGAGCTGTACTGTTTTCTTTTCTCATTCTGGCAGCCTCTCTGTTTGTAGATCTTCTGCTCCGTAACCCAGCACTCACTGCTACAGTTTCTTTGGGGCTTGCTGCTAATACCAGGAGGAGGTGGGGTGGGCAGAAGTGTGGAAGGGCAGGTGGGGGAGGGCGATTAGTGCCATTGTTCCTCACCTGGCACTAGAGCAGTGTGCATGGGCAGTGCCCACTTAGCTTTTCTGTATTCAGTTTGCCTGGAGATCTCTGTCCTGCATTTTGGGATCAGCTATCTTGAATGCTGATTCTTCAGACAAGACTGCTTATGGGCAGAGAAGCATGCCTACAGCCCCCTTCTCCTTCGCAGGCCAAACAAGGTCGGGCCAGGGCCCTCACTGCCCCGTCACTCCCCCACCTTGTGGAACCAGAGTAAATTTGGGCCACCCCATCTTTCAGCACCACTGCCTGTACCTTCTGGGGTCAAAGCAAGGTCCAGTTGCAGTGTCTAACAGCCCCCATCTCTGGACCTTTTTTTCTCTGTGTTGCAGACCCAGTGAGGTCCGGAATGCTCACCCGCTGCTTCCTTCTTCCCTCCCCCAGCCACAGAGTCCCAAGCAGAGACCTGCACATGACACTTGTCTCTGCACTTACCCCATTTTTCCTCCTCCAATTGGCCCTCTTTGCCCACCCGCAGGTACTTCTGTGCAACGAGCGGGTCTCTTAGTTGTGTTTGTATATTGCGTAGGGAATCTGTCATTGAATTATAGATGTTCCATTTGTTGAGATCGTCAGGGGAGCCCCTCTCATACTGCCATTTTGTTCCAGTCTCCCCCACCATTCACCCTTAACACAAGCCATAGTTTCACTGAAATGGATCATCAGTGACCTCCATATTATTAATTAAATTGACCTTTTCAGTCTTCATCTTGACATTTTTTACATTATTGAATACTTCCTGTTGCTTGAAATATTCTTCTCTTGGCATCTGTAACAGTACTGTTTGGTTTCTTCCCACGTCTTTGGACTTTATAGGCTCATGTTCCTTAATGTGGACATTAATTGTAGACATTCCTTAATTAGATCTTTAATTATGTTTTTGATATGCTGAATTTAAATGCCTTTGAAACATCTAAGTTGAGATGTATGTAGATTAAGAACTCTGGAGATCAGGACTAGAAACATGTATTCGAGAGCCAACAGTATTTAATAACTGAATCTCTAAGCACAAAAAAAGATGGTCTTAGGGAGAGACAATACACAGAAAAGAGAAATAAGCCTTAAGCCCTTCTTATCACCCTTCCTCCTCCAAAAAACCCTTCTCCTTTAGTATTACTTGTCTGTGTGATTGACACCATTATTCAGTTGTGTGAGCTAAGGAACATAAGGAGGAATTCTTGACACCAGATCTCTTCTTCCATTCCCCATAATTAAGCTGTCACCAAGTCCTCCAGATTTACTTCCATTTCCACTTTTTTCATCTCCATCACTGCTTCCCTAGTACAAAGTACCATCATCTCACACATTAATACATTAGCCTCCAAACTGATCTCCTCTGTTTCCTACCTACTTAGATCATTTAAAATTTGACTTTAAAAAATCAATTTACATGCAAATTTTCCCATTAGTATATTATTATTAGTTATGTGAGGGCAAGAACTCCACCTGAGAATCACACTGAAATTCAACAGTCATTAAGATCTTTTCACCATCTTTTTGTTCTCTCTGCACCGTGATTGTCTGATGTGCTAGAATAAGACATGCTTCCTCCCATATCAGGCCTTTTGCATATGATCTTGTGTTTGCCTAAAACCTTCATTCTCCACTTTTACTGCTTTTTCTAAAACTGCTGGGGTTTTTTTCAGATCTCAGTTCAAAACAGCACTTAAGAGAGCTCTTCCCCAAACTCCCAGACCATATGACATCCTTCTGTCATATATTCTCATAGCACCTTATACCCTTCTTTCAGGGCACTTGCCGAAGTTTTAACTTCATTGTTACTTCTCTCATTATTTGATAGTATCCCTGACTAGACTGTAAACTCCCAAGAGAACAACATCTGGTTTTGTTACCACTGTATTCCTTAGGAAGGAACTAACATAGCAGATGCTCAGTGATTACTTTTACATTGACATCTTCAATTATGTTAGTGTAAAATCTTTGTGGTGTTAGTGATCTTTGATTCATTTTGTCTCCAGGTTGACTTTGTATGTCTCTACTTTTTTTTGTTGATTTTGTTGAAATTTACAGTGTGATTTTCAGATGGTACTTTTTTTTGTATTTCTGAACTATTGGGGCTACCTCACTTTTAGCCTACATATAACTATACTGGTTTATCAATGGAAATGTTACATGTTACATATAAATTAATTTTAAATCACATTTAAAATAGTCTGGGAAAGCTTGACATTTAAAGAACTTCCAGTGGAAGCCATTTTGTAAGATAATTATCCACTGTTATGTCAGATTTTTAAAGTACAGTTTTTATTGTAGAGTATTATTTTCCTATAGCAATCACATTTGTAATTGTTTCTATAAAAGATAATGGAAAAAAATTTTTTTGATTCTGCAGTGGTATTTTTACAAAGTGACTGCTTTGTACTGGATATGATCTGTCTTGAAATGACTGCTTTTAGTGGATATGATCTGTCATTTCATTTCATGTAACAGATGGTTAGATTAAAAAAGGTTTTTAGTTTTATTCATATTAAAATCTAAGAGCTTATTTGTTTCATGTGACTTTTATTAGCAGAATATGTACATATATTCTATGTATAAATAAACTTACACAGAAGGTATTTGTAAGCTTAGGTAATAGTTTAACTGTTACATTTGCAGCTCCATTAAATACCAGAATCATGTGACCTTGCAGGAAAGACAGTTATTTGTTCTAGTTGGGGTATATTCCTGATAGTGATGTGAGCACAGCTGGTGGAGGATGGTGTTTCTGTGAGTCTCAGAAAATCCTTTGTCTTATGCGGCTCTAATGCTCAAGGGACACACTTCACTTTGCTCTTACCGAAATAGTCGGCTGCCAACCATGCTGGAGGTTAAGTCTGAAGAGCAGTTCCATGTCTTTGTAAAGCCTGTATAATGAATGCATTCAGAGCTTTTAAACAAGAAAGGGAAAAGGCTGTGAGCTAGGAAAGCATACACCATTTTTGTGTGTAATGATGTTAACTCCATGTTAACAGAGGTCATCTCAGAGCAAGCATGAAGCCGGCTCGCATGAAGCAGAGCGGCAGAATGAAGGTCAAGGAGCGGCAGAAATCAACATGGCAACTTCTGGTAGTAGTCAGGTAAATACATTATTTTATTTTTAAAATTAACTATTTAAGCATTTAAAAAGGAATATGGGGTGTGAGATGGTCCTCAGAATGATCTGTACATTTTATCTGTTTTGTTTTAGCCCTGAATGAATATCTCCAGAAGAATTTGTTACCAAAATGATACCATTTTTCTTGATTGCTTCTAACAATAATGCTTTCAAAATATCAAAGGGTATTTTACAGATCTAAATTATGTGTTTCTGTTTTAATCTGAAATGATTAGTGTGAGTAGGCCTTTTTTGAAAAATAAGTACTAAGCTGCATTTTGGTTATGTGAGTGATTTGACCTAGTTATTGCTTGCATTAAATAGGTTTGCTCTTTCTCTAAGGTACTCTGCAAAGACATTTTTATGTTTTTTAGAAAATGATCACAAGGACTTTATTGTAGTTCTTATTTTCTATTGTACTTCCATCTATAAATCTTTGAAAAAGGTGATTCTAATGCTCATAAAAAGTAAAGAGACATAGCCTAGTCATATTTAACTGTTATCACATCAGTTTTAGCAAAATTATGGAAATCAACTTGATTGTTTTTTTTTTAATAGAAGCACTATTGTCTTATCATGCTGCCATCAATTTTCTATTAGAGTTTACTAATATGACAGAATTTTTCTTTTGGGGTGTTTGGTATTCTTCACATTTTTTCTTTTTTCTTTTTTTTTATTGTTAGACTTACTGGGGTGACATCTGCTTTCTTCACATTTTTTCAATGAATATTTTTATAGTGTAAGTGAATGATTTTTAAAAATAGAATTTTACTAAGTTAATTTTAAGGTAATTTTTCTATTGTTGATAGCAGATTTTCCTATAGTATCTGTAGGTTACTTCTGATGATATTTATAAAAAAAGAGCAGGCTTCTAGTCATTAAAATTTAATGTTTAAAACGTCTCATACTTAAGTATTTAAATTTCATTTTAGTATTACTAGTTAGCATTGTGCTTGGGAAAACTCAAGTTATAAATGGTAAATTATTGCAAAAGCAATTATATTTAAATAGCACATTGCATTATTTCTTTGTCTGTTTAGGGAATTATTTGAAAAGTTTATGTGTTCCTACACATATATAGAAAGAAGAAAAGTTCCATCTTCTTGACAGAAAAAAAAAACGTTATTTGCTTAGAATTAGCCTTACCATTAGTCCTATGGGTCTTATTCTAATTATTAAGTGCTTTAAAGCCTTACCTGTCCAATAATCTGGCTATCAATTAAAAAATAGTAATTGAGACTTTATCACACTTCTTTCATCAGAATTCTGATTACATTTAATGTCAAAAATGAAAACTATTAAATATATAAAATGATAAGAAGAAAATGTGAGTAGAATTATAATAATCATGAGGTAGGTTGAAAACCAAAAAAGAAAAGATCAGTAGATTTCACATAAAAATGTAAAACTTCATTATTCCATAAAATCATAGCAACTTTGCACAATAAACAAAAACCAAGATCACACAATATTTGTAAATATTTATGTCATTAAAAAAGTTAAAATTCAAAATACATAAAAAGTATTTACAAATTAACTATTTAAAGAGTGTTAAAAACATGGGCAACATACATGAACAAGAATTAAAAGGAAATAAAACTGACTTGTAAACATATGGAAAGAGGTTTGGTTTTATTAGTAATGATGTATAAACACAAACTACAACCAAAATGAGATATCTGGGAGGCCATTTGGTTGGCAAAGATCAGTAACACACAGTACCGGTTAACAGGCATTGTCATTTACTGCTTTTATTTGTGTAAAATAGAACAACCTTTCTGAAGAGCAGTTTTGTAACATGTACCTAAATTTATAATATGCCCCCTCTGTGGCTCATAATGCATCATTTAAGAGTTTATGATGACAAGGTAATCATTAAGAGTGTTCAGATGTCTTTGAAGAGATTTCATCCCACATTTTATGGCTGTAATGTGGGAATGATAGAGAGAGTACCTATATCTTTGGACAATGAGAAGGCTAACTGAAGGGATGTGCCTCATGACTGATTTAATAGGTCTTGAGGTTGTGAGAGGGTGAATTACACTCAGGTTTCTTTAGAATTTAATCATGAGTTGGGTGGGAAACACTTCTTATGAAGTTACCCTTTCCTGCAAGTAGAGAGACTTTAGTTTCTCTGAAAGATGTTGACTCAGGTCTAGCCGTAATCCAGGGACCTACAAACATCCTCAAGGCCTAGGTTCTAGGCTTACAGGAAATGTAGGTATGGAAGTGTTCTCTTGGAATCTCCTTATAAATGCATCTGGATTTCTAGCTAGATAATATTGGGAGAGGGAGGAGTGTCACAAAATTAAGCAGCTATATAGGAAGATTTGGTGTCTACACTGAGATGAATGTCAGAAACATGTTTTATTGTGGAAATAGTTTTTCCTTGTTTCATAGTTAACCCCTGCTTTTCCTTTTATTTCAAACAGTATGTTAGTTGTCCATTGCTGCTTAACAAATTTAGCAGCTTAAAACAACGAACTTTAGCACAGGCGTGTCCAACCTTTTGGTTTCCCTAGGCTACACTGGAAGAATAAGAACTGTTTTGGACCACACATAAAAACGCACAAACAATAGCTGATGAGCTAAAAAAGAAATCTCAAAAAAGGTCTCATAGTGTTTTAAGAATGTTTATGAATTTGTGTTGAGCTGCATTCAAAGCCATCCTGGGCTGTGTGTAGCCCACAGGCCACGGGATGGAAAAGATTGCTTTAGCAGCTTAGACAACAAACTTAGTTTCTGCAGCTGAGTGCCCCTAGTTAAGGGTCTTTTACAAGGATGTAGTAAAGGTGTTGGCTGGAGCTACATTCATCTCAAGGCTTGACTAGGGAAAGATGTGCTTCTAAGTTTATTCATATCACTACTGGCAGACCTCATGTCCTCATGGCTATTGGCCAGAGATACTAGTTTCTTGCCACCTGGGTCTCTCCAAAGGGCAGTTCACAATGTAGTAGTAGCTGGCTCAGAGAGAAGAGAGAATGACCAAGATGGAATCCAGTCTTTGTTTCGTTATCTTCTTCAAAGTAACCTTTCATCAATTTTGCATCATTCTCTTCTCTAGAAGACAGTCTAGCCCATACTTAAAGGGAGGGGATTACATAAGGACATGAATACCAAGAAACAAGGATCATTAGGGGTTGTCTTAGAACCTACCTCCCACAAGCAGTAAAAATATTGAGATATCCTCAAAGATGGTATGCTTACTTCGGGGTAAGGAATCATTCATTCCCCCTTCTTCTATAGACCAAGAAAGGCCCCTTGCCTGAATTTACTAAATCAGTCTCTCTCTCTCTCTCTCTGTCTCTCTGTGTGTGTGTGTGTGTGTGTTTGTGTGTGTGTGTGTCTGTCTGTCTGTCTGTCTCTGTCTCTGTCATCATCATCTCTATGTCTCACTTTTCCTTATGCTTCTGGGCTGCCCTCCTTTTTATAAGCTAAACTCCTCATAGTTGAAGTCCAAAGTCAGATAAAACTTTTTCTAGGAAGCCCTCCTTGTACTTCTAACGCTGAGTATGTACCCTTCCTGTGTGTTCACAAAGCCTCTGTCAAAGCTTTTATCAGTATGTATTTACATGTTAACCTCCCTGTCTGGACTCTGTGTGCAGTGATCAAAGAACTGTCTTCAGCTATGTCCCTGGTGACTAGCACTGCACCTAGGAAGTAGCAGAAGCTCACTAAATATTGTTGTGTGGTTGTTTGTGAATTGAATGATGTTATTAAAGCACCCAGCAACTGGTAACAATGAAAAGCAATGCAGGGTGAGTCCTTCTCTGCTGCCTCTTCTCCTTGCCCCTAGGAGTGCTAACTAGCTACACCAAATTCAGAAGTGTTCCCTGGAGGGCTAATCAACATAAAGCATCCAGACCCTCAAAGCGAGTAGAGACTGGAAACGGTAGCCCTCTGGGACTCCCTATTAGTATTCTTACTCCAACTCTGGATTTCCCTGTGTGGGTGTGAATAAGTGGACTTTCATTCTTTTATATGAGGACACATAAAAGAGACCTCAAGTTGGTACTTCTTAAAATCAACTTCAGTGAGGAAAGATTAATATACAGTAAAATGTACCCATTTTAAATGTATAGTTTAATGAGTTTTATATTTAAATTCTTTTTTTTTTTTTTTTTGGTTGGTTCCCTGAGCGGGGATCGAACCTAGGCCAGGCTGCAGCAGTGAGAGCGCTAAAGCCTAGTCACTATACCACCAAGAAACCCCCCATATTTAAATTCTTTTAAAACATTTTTTACAATTATACTTACAAATGTAATTTTCCCTTAAAAATGTTACTGTGACTGATGAACTAAATGTGCTTTTATAGACTAGTCAGGAAAACCTAACCTTGGCCTATAATATGATCTCTCTGGAAGTTCTAAGCAGCCCTTTTAAAAAGGAGCTTCATATTTTACCTATTTAAAGACTTTACACCAAACTCAAAAATCTCTGTATGAGTATTTAATTGGTACAAACGATTAGAATGCCGACTAATTACTGAGGAATGCTTGTTAACAATTTTCTGTGTTATCTGCCAGTGGACGTTAGCAGAAAAACAGTTAAAGTTGCTGGCAACAGACATTTTTAATATGTCATCAAATGTGAACATTCCACACTGAAGGAAATTGCAAGGCATCTTGCTTCCAGAATTTAGGAAAATGGATAATGACTTATTCCACCCCCTTTAGTCCCCTAGTGTAGGAAATACCAATTTCCAACCCTCCAAACCTGTTACTCCCATCATGGTTTTCTCTTTGCTTACCCCTTTCTTCAGTTAACCGGAGTATCTGTATCTGAATGACACTTAGAACCAGCAGTGGTGTCCCCTATCCTTGGGAAATTAACTGCTAGCTTCTCAGGCCTTCATTACTCAGTAACTATGTTATGGATACGTACTGTGACCGTAGACTACCCTTGGCACCAAGAATACATCAGTGAACAGAATGAAGTTCCTGCTCTCAAATAGCATAGGATTTAGCTTTTCCTTTGGAAAGGTTGAGAACTGCAACAGAGTACCTTCAATTGCTTTCTAATTAAATTCTGTTATTATAGTTATTCTTAATTATTAATAGATGGCTTTAGCTATGGCCTGTATTCAGTAAGTCCCAGGTATTTATCTCAGCCCCTCCTCCTGTCCAGAGTTACATCTTATGTTTTCAGAGGCCCATTAAAGCATTCTTACTGGATGTCAGTATATTCAGTAGTGAGCTCAGTTCCACATTGAAAGCCACCTTCTGGCTTTGTTATCTACTCGTTCATCCAAGTTCAGCACTTCCAAGTTGTCCTTGATTCCCAGCATCTCTGCTCACATCCATTCAGTTAGCAAGCCAGTTGATTTTATCTTCTAAATATAGGGCATCCCATTTCACTATTCTCACTTCCTTACTTTGTGCCCTCATAACTGATGAACTATTGAAAATACCCTCTTCCTGCTTTCTGTACACTTTTTAAAGACATAATTCTGATTGTGCCATTCTCCTACCTAAAGTCTAGTGACTCTGCAACATCCACAGCTTGAAAACAATGTCTTTAAAATGACACATGAGATACTTGGTAGTTTAATCCAACCTTTATCTCTCACTATACACCTTGTGTTCTATCCACATTCAACTGGAACACTTCATGCTCTCCATATTTATACCTTTAACAGGCTCTTCCATCAGTCTCCTTCCCCCAAATTCAGGGCCTGTCTTAAATGTTACTTATTTTATATAGCCTTTCATAGTTCCTAAGCAGCTAGTTGTTTCTTCCTATTTCTCCTCAGTATTTTGTATATTCTTCTACTGTAGTGTTTATCATATGACACTGCAGTTATTTATTTTTTTAATGTCTTTCTCCAATAAAAGTTTCAAGCAGTCTTTTCTATACTGTGAGCTCCCAGAGAATTGGATTATACCAAATTCAGATTTAGTTTTGTGATAATCTGGAGTATTTCATCAATCAATGGAGCTTTCTGTCAATCAATTTTTATTTAATGTAGTTGCATGTCTTTGAATCTGTGAAAAAATATAACTCTTAGAATTTCTTCAGTGTTTGGTTACTTCAATACTATAGTTCAACTGTCTTTTGCAACAATCTTCTTTTCTTTAGTTTTTCTCTAAAATTTACTTAATATATTTATTTTGAGCAGTTATGATGCTCATTCACACTTTTAATGGTATATTTAGCTGTTCACCCAAAAGAGTACCTTAACATGAACTTAGTTTTATTTATCTATACTCTAAATTACACTCCCTATAATTTGCTTAATTTCTAGGGTTCAACTGCACGAATGGATCATGAAACAGCCAGTGTTTTGAGTTCTAGTAGCACACACTCTGCTCCTCGAAGGCTGACAAGTCATCTAGGAACCAAGGTAACAGAAGATTATAAACCTGGTTGCTAATAACTATGAATACTTTTCTACTGTTCGCTAGATAAGTTGCTAAAAAACATTCTCCACATTTAAATTCAACTAGTGTAGAATTCTTATGCATTCCATCATCATCTTTTTATACAAAGAAGCACAAGACAAAGGGAAAATGATGATTATAAAAAGTCCCAAATTAGCTAGGAGTTGTGTTGTTTTTTGTTTTTTGTTTTTTTTTTCAGTCTTACCATCTACTTCACAGCAAGTCTCCTAAGTGCTAGCCCCATTGGCTTACTTGCTGCTTCCTGAGCCCTCACTGTGATTTTCTGCCTGCGTACCTTGCCAACAGTGGCACACACCTTCACTTCTACCTCATCACAAAACCCTAGCCAGCCTTCTGAACTCTTCCCAGACTTTACTTCTTTACAAAACATTTTCTGATTCCCAAGGTCTTCTCACCTCTGCATGCTGTCTACCTCCTTTGAGTCACTACAGTGTGCACGATACTCTTTTGGAGAACATGGACTGTTTTTTATGTATCTTTTGCTACATCTATTGATAGCATAGAGCCTGCACACAGTGAGTGTTTAATAAATACTTAAGTAGATGGAAAATTTATTGGAATTGAATGTTATCCCATGCCCATAAGCCAGCTTTCTTAGTCTCTCAGGTGTTGGCATACTTTACAACTTGGAAATAGTATGTTTGAAAAAAAAACAAAATTATTTTATTATTTTAAAGCCAGAGACAAAGATGAAATTCTAATATTACTAAACAATATATTTTTCATTAAGTCTAAATTATTTCATTAATTGCTATCATAGCTTATTCTATATACTTTTTCTTTAATAAAATAATGACTCTTGGGAAAAATATTACTGAAATAGATAATTTCGATTTAAGAAATAAATTTTAGAGTAATTTATGATATTGTTAATATGAGACTTAATCCTTTTAATAACTCACAATAACTACTACTTGGGACCTCTGGTATGCTAATAACTGTGCTAGGAGTTATATGTACATTATCTCTGATCTTCTCAAAACACTGTGAGATATTCTTGTTCCTCTTTATTAAAAGAGAAAACTGATATAAAAAAAGTTTCAGGAAGCTCTTGTATAATTAAATTGGAATTCAACCCCAGATCTGACATTGATACATAGTTTTTACTATCAAGAAAATCTGAAATCAGCATTACTGCTGTGTGAAAACTGACAACTAAAATACCTTTTCCTTTTGATTTGCATAATTTTAAGATTTTACTACATTTTTTTAATCCAGCTACTACCCTGTACATGTATTATCTTATTTAATCTTCACAGAGAAAACCCTATTAGGTAAATTACTCCATTTTGCAACTGAGAAAACAGGCTCAGAGAAATCACATAACTTGGTAGTGTCATACAGCTTGCTGGTAAGTGGTGGAGCCAGAATTTGAAAGCCCATTTATTATTCACAATTCTATACTGCCTTCCTAGAACTTTAAACCTAAGAATAGTGTGTGTTTACACTTAAAGTAGAGTTCCTCAACCTTAGCACTGTTGGCTGGATAATTCTTTGTTACATTGTAGTATGTTTACTACATCCCTGCTCTGTACATAGAAAATGCCCATAGCACTTTCTCCCGCAGCTGTCACAACCAAAAATGTCTCCAAGGCTTTGCCAAAAGTTGGGGAGGGAGGGGGAAATTGCCCCTCCCCATTAAGAACCACTGATTTATAGACATGACCCATTCTTTATATAATAGCCTCTAATTTTATGTAATAACCTCAAGAGTTCAGGAGAACAGGGCTTCTAATCTGCTTCTAAGTAAATCCTTAGATTTTATTGTCAGAGAGTATTTGAGCTTAACAATTGCTTTAAAAGAATTGAGTAAGAATTCTGGCTTTGTACTCCCTATATAATCATGGCATTCTTTTTATGACAAAGTATTTTTACGTATATAGGGAAGAAATCTTATAATTTTTAACGATACTATTATTTAATCTAAAGAGGATTAGTGATTGCTGAGAACTAGTACTTAGTAAATAATGATTGTTGAAAAATGTTTTCTATTTATTAATTATAGTTGTGGATTAAAAGAAATAAAATTTTTAATTGTGCAAAAAATTTAGATAGACCACATTCTTCTTTGTGTATATATGTGAAATTAGTTCGTTTCCATTCATTATAATCAGTGGATTATCATTAGCTGATCCAGACACACAGCAATTTAAGTATGTAAGAACCTACTTTCTCTTTTAACACTGTTTACTACCACTACTGTTATTTATTCATATAAACACATTGATGATGATTGTATAGATTTTGAAATAATGTTCATTACTTCATCCTGGAGTTTTTTGTTTTGTTTTTTTTTTAAATGTTACAATAAATATCCCATTCATCACTTCATTGGTATTGGCTTTCAGATATTAAAGTCATAATTTTGTTTCTAAACTCATTTGGCCCACAGGTGGAAATGGTGTATTCATTGTTGTCAATGCTTGGTACTCATGATAAGGATGATATGTCACGAACTTTGCTAGCTATGTCTAGCTCCCAAGACAGCTGTATATCCATGCGACAGTCTGGATGTCTTCCTCTACTCATCCAGCTTTTACATGGCAATGACAAAGACTCTGTGTTGTTGGGAAATTCCCGGGGCAGTAAAGAGGCTCGGGCCAGGGCCAGTGCAGCACTCCACAACATCATTCACTCACAGCCTGATGACAAGAGAGGCAGGCGTGAAATCCGAGTCCTTCATCTTTTGGAACAGATACGAGCTTACTGTGAAACCTGTTGGGAGTGGCAGGAAGCCCACGAACAAGGCATGGACCAGGACAAAAATCCAAGTATGTTCCCTGTAGTGTACATCATAGTGCATGTTACAAAACAGATGTGAAAGTTTTTTTTAAAAACCGTTTTTAGCTGGTGTGTTGTCTTTATGAATAGGAAAGGGAAATGCATATTAGCCAAGCCATCTACACTGCTAACATAGTTTAAAGCTTAAGTCTGTATTTCCCTAGAAAAATTTAACAATCGAAAATGTTATAATGTATATGCTACTGTGCAGCCAAAAAAGAACAGGAAATCAAGAGAGACTTACAGAGTCAAAGCATAGTAGATCTAGAAAGAACTTGAGCGATTATGTTGCCCATCTCTTTGATTTTATAGATGAATTTCAGGAACTGTATGTAAGTTCCTTCAGCTATTAGTGACCAAGCCATAATCTTTTACATTTGCATATCACTCTACGCAGTGGATACAAGCTATATTATATTTGTTATTTGGCCCTCACAACAACCTTGGGAAGTAGGAAGGGGGAAGGTATCATGCCTATTTGACAGATGAGGAAACTGAGACTCAGAAAGGCTAAAAGATTTGCCTATGGCCTCACAGCTATTAGTGAGTGGTGGAGCCAGGAACAGAGGCCATATCTTCTGACTCTCAGCCTAGTGCTCTGCCTACTGCACCATCCTGCTCCAGGCAATTGTTCCCTGTTGCTGGGGGTGATCAGCCACCCATCTCTTTGCTCAGAGAGAGACCTCCTTGGCCACCAACCCCTCTCCCTCAGGAGCAGGTAACATGGGTGTTGAAACCCTTGGGGACATAACTTACTTCATTCCTGTAGCAAGAACCAAAAGCAGTAAGTATGTAAGGTAAGACCTCCTTTCACCTGGTTATTTGTCTCTCTCTGTCTCTCTCTGTCTGTCTGTCTGTCTCTCTGTCTCTCTCTCTCTCTCTCTCTCTCTGTCTCCCCGCCTCCCTCTGTCTCCCTCCCTCTGTCACACACACACACACACACACACACACACACACACACACACACACAAAACAAAGGACTGTTGTTATATCAACCTACTGATTTGGGAAGCAGGAGGGATGATGGTGAGAACATGATCTATGAGGATTTACAGACTATATTTTCTTTAGCTTAGGTGTAATGGTGAATTTATTTAAAATCTAGAAAATTTTCAAGTATTCAAAAACAGAAGAAACAGTCTTTTATATTTGTTTGTCCTGGGCATGCGGAGAACTAAGAAGACCCTTTATTGAAAGAGCATTGTCTTTCTAGATTGTTTTCTTTGGCTAGTCACAATTATGTGCTCTTGGTAAACTGTTCTCAAAGAAGTTAAATAGAATAAAATTAATATTATTACTTCTGAAAAATAGACTTGCTTTTTAAATTTTATTTCAGATGAATTTGAAATCTTGTACATAGTGGAGGTACATTTTCTTGGACACCTTTTTAAAATAATTTTTGTTTACTGTCTAGTATCTGTCAGTAAAGTAAACTTTACTAGGTTTCTCTACTACATTTGTTCACAACTGTGTGGTTCTAACCCACACTCATGACAACAGTTTAAGTAGAAATTATAAATTAAAGTTTTCTACCAAGATGTATGTATTCTTTCATACACTAAATGCAACTTTAAATTATTTGAGTTATAGCATAAACCTACAAGGGACTTATTTTGACAGACTTGGTCACGGACAGATGAGTGGTAAACACTGTCGTAGAACCGAGAAAAGCCCCTTACTCCTATTTTCTTTTCCATGTTTGTAGTATTTATTCATCTGTTTGGCAAATATTTGTTGATCGCTAAACTATACATTAGGGATATGTTCATGAGCCCTGCATATTTTTTAAGTATAGTAAACGTCATTGCTTTTGAGAAAACAAAGCATTATGGTTTATGTCAATTTTATTTTTCAGTGCCAGCTCCTGTTGAACATCAGATCTGTCCTGCTGTGTGTGTTCTAATGAAACTTTCTTTTGATGAAGAGCATAGACATGCAATGAATGAACTTGGTAAGATGAAAATGTTTTTTAATGCCAAAGAAGAATACTAAAGATTGCATCACTGGTGAAATGGAATATAAGGCCACCGATTTCTATTACCAGCTGTTTCCTCCTTTTAGCAAATTATTATATTCTAGTTTCCAGAGGAGAAAAGTTTCTAAATGACAGAAACTGTAATTCTGTTATAAACTAGCTTGGATTTTCAAAATATTAGTCATAGATTAGAAAAATTACTAAATGGGCCACTCCTTGGCCCTGTGTGGCAGTTGAGATGGTAATGTGAATTATTTTTAAATGTGGAGCTACTTTATTGTTCTTGAACTCAGTCACCTCTGATGGACATCAGAAGGCATTATTAAGCTCACTTATCTTTGTGCTTATCAGTACCTTACTGGATTTTCATGATAAGCAGCAAGTATCTTTGAAATTGGTTACTATGGAAAAGCCTTAGACTCTAAGTCAGAAACATTCCATTAATTTTGGAATGATTACTCTTTTAGGTATGTGTTAATCACACACACTAATCCTTACATAACCTGCATTTGTGCAGCCTATTTTTCATGTAACAGTTTTTCTTTAATTTCTAGGTCCATTTTGCACGTGTAGTATTTATAAATGCATCATGCTGAGCCTTCTCATATGAACTGGATCTCTCTAGACATGCCACAAGCAAGAGCATACTCTGAGTTCCCATCTTAATATAGCTGTGCCTTGGCTTTTTGTGCTGTTTATGTTACATTGCATTCCAGCCCCCACTTTATATGCCTGTCAGCTTCATCATTATCATTCATCATTTATCTTAAAAGTGACAAAGTCATGAGACTCTTAAACAGAGAACCTGAACAGCCAAAATGAGTGTTGTCTCCTTCAGAGTCCCTACTTCCGGAGGCCATGTACTTGTGATTTCAGGCCTGTCCTCCAGCCATGCTTTTCTTCCCACACGCCCTAGCAGTTGGCCCACCTGACTCTCTTTCCTTCCCCCATCACCTCCCTCAGTCTCGAACTGAGTATAATCTTATAAGTGGTCTCCTCCTCGATACAGTCTCACCTTTATGAAAATTTTATGTTTGGGTGGGGATTTTTAACACTAGCAATAATGGGAAGGAGATAAAAATAATAAATCAACAGGAAAATTAATCCTATTTTAAGCTAACACAAAAATTTTTCTATAATTGTCCCTGTGTTCCAAATGGACTGTAGTCTAGGACTGACACATTAATCATCTGAATTTCAAAGTTAAACGTAGACTCAGTATGTGTTCCTCTTCCTTCTTCAGGTAGGAAGGCTACCCGGGGCATTTCATCACAGGAGCTAGGGCAGGGGCTTTCAGGTGAGGAGCAGGATGGGGCCTTTGGGGGTGTGAATGCTGGGGACATAGCCACAAGGGATGACCTATGTCTAACTCCTAGCCTCAAATTTGCACTAAAACAAAAGAAGGATCAAGGTCTGTGGACTATGGAGAAATAGAGTAAGATAGCACAAAGTATCTGACAGTGAGGGGTAAGGAGAAAAAAAGTCCTAAGTAGGTGAAGGGAAATTTCTAAGCCCAGACAGCTGGGACTGTCATTTGTCCATACAGGAAGATTCTGTAGCTATCAGGGTCGTGTAAGTTTATACCTATTAGTACTACAAGTTTCAGAATATAATGTTAGGGATGTATACACTTAATTATTCTTAGCTTGGTCCCAGAAACTTTCTATGCTATAAAAGAGATTAGGACTTACTCCTGACTTTGAGGAACCCATGGTTTATTTGCATTAAAGTTTTCAAAACCAGATTGTAATGCTCAACAGAGGCACCTGTCAACCATGTATTATTAGGTTCTCTGGCCCTGTTGCAAGTAGACTTAGTAAAATAGAATCTCCAGAGGGGGAACCTAAGAATCATATTAATGAGGGAGGATACCCCCCCAAAAAAAAACAAAAAATTTTTTATAAAAAATTTTTAATGTATTCTTGCATGCATAAACTTCAGTCACATTCAAAGGAATTACTCTCGATTTGATGCAATACACTTATCAAGATGCTTTTTCCACTGCTCAAAACAGTTTTGAACTTGTCAGTTTTGATGCCTTTTAGTACTTCTGCCAATTTTTTTGTTGTTGCATCTCTTCCACATTGGCAAAACATTTCCCTTTGAGGACTTTTTCATCAGGGGAAACAAAAAATGTCTCTCAGGGCCAGTCAGGTGAATAAGGAGGGTAGGGTCTGGGGGTTATGCTAGTTTTGGTCAAAAACTGCTGCACACTCAGCATGGTGTGGACAAGTGTGTTGACATACCACACACTGTTTGCATAAATAACCCAAAATGAAATGGGCACACTGTAGAATTGTATGCCTGAAACCTATGTAATACTTGCTAACAGATGTCACTCCAATAAGTCTAACAATAAAAATGAATTAAAAAAAAAAAAAGAAATGGGCAAATGCATTGAAAAAATCTCCAAAAAAATTTCGCTGAAGCCAAATGCAGTCTCTCACAGCAACACTAACTGGTACACTGATGCAAATGGGTTCCTAGAACACTCACCTAGCAAGGGAAGCCTGTATTACAAGGGCCTCACCCTCCAGAATATAATTCCTGGGGGGTTTTTTGGGTCCCCCCTTATAGTAAGTAACCCTGGTGATTCTTCTGATAAGGAAATTTTGTGAAACACCAATCTATAGAATATTGATGTTTGGGCCCCTAATATTTATTTTAGAATGAGGCATTTCATGCTAAAGGTGAATATCTAAACCAAATAAACACAAAAACAAACAACAAGATAGATAAATATAGACACACACACACACACACACACACACACACACACACACACGAGGGCTGTCCAGAAAGTATCCAGCCATGTAATATGAAAAATATAGAAGCGTTTATGGCTGGATTTTTTCTGGACAGCCACCGTATGTTTTAAAATTTACTTGTCATCTTTCCATTATCTAGTATTCTGTTGAAGGTTACCTGAAGCTGTTGGTTCTCTACTATCTATAAGGTTATGAGAGACCACATTGTATAGACCTGGTCTATCTGGACTCCTGTTTTCTAACATAGGCTCCATGAAAAATGTGGAAGGATATGCTCATGATCTTTGTATGACCTTGAAACATCCTAATTTTTCTTAGTTTTTATTCTAACAATCATGAATTTCCATTATATTCTTTATTTGCCTGAAAACATAAAGGGCTCTCTCTTCTATCTGATACCCTAAATTCTTTTGAATGTTCTTTTTTCATTAGCCAAATTCTTCATGGTTTTGTTAACATTGGCCATATCCTTCTTTAATTTTTGAGTTCAGAATCAAAACCTAAGATTTTTAGTTTTAGTGCCTTCTTGGGACCTTTATGACAGATACTGCTACACCAGACAGGATTTTATAGAGGCACAAAGCATAGTATGTTTTGTTTTGCTGCTAATAGTCTGCTTTATAATGCTCAGCATTTTGGTGATCTCATCAGAACACAGGCCCACTGTCTTTGGGTCAAAAGTGACCCCTCAGGTCAATTTCCTGGGTCAAAACTCTCAGTTCTTTTGCTGTGTCCTTCTCCTTTTCCAAGCATCACATGCTGAAATTCCTCAAAGCTCTGTCCTAGGCTCTCCTCTCTCCGTAGGCAGTGTCCTCCGCTCATGGATTCAGTTAGTGTTTTTCAGATTTACATCTTAGTCTAAGTTCTCTCTCCTGAATTTTAGATACATTATTAAACTGCTCATCTGACATCTTTACTTAGATGGTTTTTCAGATATTTCTAACGCAACTGCCACAAACTGAATTTTTTTATCTCCTCCATCTCCATATCTCTATCACTCCCAGGGTTCCTTTTCTCAGAAAATGTCATTCCAATCAACCCATTTGGTAAAGCCAGGATCTTGAAAGACATCCATGACTCTATCCTTATCTCCTACACCTGGTAACTGAGTGCTTTAATTCTGCTTCTTAAATAAATCTCAAATTACTGCTCTTTTTTTCATTCCCAGTCTGGGCCACCATCATTTCTTCTGTTTTGCAGTACTTTATCTTAATTGTCTCCCAACTTCCAGTCATAATTCATCCTTCATCCTGCAACCATAGGAATGTATTAATATTTAGACCACACATGTAACTATTCCTTCCTCTGCCTAAACTCCTTAGTGTAGCACATAAAGTCTTGCATGATCTGGCCTCTACCTATTTTTGTAGCCTCATCTTGTAAACCTCTCCTTGTTGCTGTATATTTCATTCTTCCTGTCCCACCCTTTTTAGATACTCCTTCTTCATTTAAGTCTCAACTTAGACAATATTTCCTCTGCCTTTTTCTTGAACCTCCCATTCTAGGATTAAGTCCACCTTTTATCTTGCTCTGTACTTCTACACAATCAAACACACTTTAATTAGTTGTTCAATGTCTATCTTTGCTCTACTGTGTAAGCTCCATAAAGACAGTGACTATTTTATTCACTGCTATATGTTTTTCCATCATTATGAGTAGATGGAGGAAAATCTTCCTGAATATGATTCGGATTTTCCTTAACCAAATTTCCACTTATCTACATTCAAATTCATCTGTCATTTCTGTTAATAATAAAAATGTTTGTGAATTTTGCTATAATTAAATCCCCTGGCCTCAAATTCTTGACTCAAGATAGAACTTTGTTCTGCAAACTTAGAGATTCCTCTACATACTGACCCTTTTAGATTATTTCCAAAAATATTAAATATATAGGTTCTCTCAGATGAATTAGACTAAATAGTTCTATTTAGACTTAACAGTATCCAAGAATTGTCTGTTTATATTCATCCTGCTGTTTTCTGTCTAAGCCACTTCTCTGTGACAAACCAATATCCCCATTCCCATGATGAATAATATTGATGATGAATAATATTTTGAATAGCCAGCCTCCATATGCATTTTTATTTTTATTTTTGTTCACTCTCTCATTATTTTGCTTCTCCTTTTGTTTTGTTTTCACTACCCCTTCCTTTATGTCTTTCCCTTTGCTTTCTCTTCATTTTCCTCCTTGTCTTCCTAGTGTTGATCACTGTATTGTTGAGTATAGCCGTTGGTGGGGATCAGAGGGAAAGAAAATACTAAATCCTAGTATAGTTGATATTTGACACTTGTGAATATCAAAGAAAAGTAATAAATTTTATAAAAAAAACCTAAGTAGTTTTATGAAAATTAGCAACAAGTTGAAAAATTCTTTTTCATAAAAAAAATAAGCTTTTATTTAGAACTTTCAATATTCCTAAGGATAATTATTTAGCAGATAAGAAATATTAAAGTAATTAGGCCACAGTGTACAACAATGAAGAGTTTTTGTGAAGTCCTAATAATAAAAATAAGTTACCTTTTTCTGTTTACATTCAGGAAGTCCTAGTGTCAAAAAATAGTCTTCTTCATCTTTGACAGGATACAGTGTATGTGCAGTAAATAGTGTATAACGCTTATTTCACTCAGTAAGGCAAGGGGTGGAGGGTGGAGAAACTAGCAGAAATTGGAATAGTTGTCGGTTGTACTTTTTAAATGTATGATACACAAGTCCTTTATAACAGTTTTGTAGCTTGTAATTCTAAAGACAAATTTAAACCATATATGCTCATTCTTTGAGATTTTTTCCTAATATTTAAGTTTTAAACTTGATACCAGTTTGTTTTATTTTAGATTATTATCTTTTTCCTCTTGCCCTTTTTAAATTAGGGGGACTACAGGCCATTGCAGAATTATTGCAAGTGGACTGTGAAATGTATGGGCTTACTAATGACCACTACAGTATTACATTAAGACGATATGCTGGAATGGCTTTGACAAACTTGACTTTTGGAGATGTAGCCAACAAGGTATGTTTTATAAGATCCATTTCTTAAGACATCTCAGGTATGAATTAGTTTACTTTCCTACAAACTACTTTTCACTGATTTTCTTTTTGTCAGTCTCCTATTAAGCACTGACTAATGAAAACCTACACTTCATATGACACATATATCCTTATTCATTTGGTTGTCTGATGACTAAACAAAAGCAAAAGATGGAACACAGTGGTGGATTTATGTAATTGCATTTAAAACACTGTTCCTATTAATAAGAATAAGGGCAAAAATCTGAAAATCCTGATGACCAGTACAAGTGTTACACACATACTGGTTGCATCCAAGTAAGAGAGCTTACTTTAAATCTTTTTGCTTATCATTTCTTTTCAAATAGCAAAGGATTAAGAGAGTATTTGTCTTTCAATTATGTAATCTGGTTCTAAACCTTTTATGGGCAAAATATTAGCCATAATTAAAATAAGACAGTTAAAATTAGATTTGAAGTTTAGTAGTAAAAAATAAAGTACAACTTCAGGTTGCCTTGTTATTGACCCTCTGTTCCATGTCTAATTTGACAGGCTACACTGTGCTCTATGAAAGGCTGCATGAGAGCCCTGGTGGCCCAACTAAAATCTGAAAGTGAAGATTTACAGCAGGTACTACTTAGAATGTCAAATGTCTTAGGATATCAGCACTGTTACTGTCCTGATTTAAATTAATTTAAGCTGTGGTTCAGTATTTAGTATCTTAGGTTTAAATTATGGTTACATTAACACCAGAATAAAGAAAAATAATGATATTGTAGGAATTGCTTTTGACACCATATTAGCATTTAGGAGGAATTTCTTTATTAATAGATTTCTGCTCTTAACTCTAGCATTAAAAACAAAAAAACAACTATTATAACTCACTTTATATACAAACTATTCTAAATTTGATTCATTTGCAGGTTATTGCAAGTGTTTTGAGGAATTTGTCTTGGCGAGCAGATGTAAATAGTAAAAAGACATTGCGCGAAGTTGGAAGTGTGAAAGCATTGATGGAATGTGCTTTGGAAGTTAAAAAGGTACCTTTGAAAACATTAAGTGCTGTAATATGGATTTTATCTTTGGGTACTTTTTTGCTGCCTTCACCCACCCCTGAGACTCCCTAATTTCTGAGCTGTTTGTCTCACCAATCTTTAGTGTAGACTACTCCAGACTCCTCAAGTATAAAAATGGAAAAGGTTGTGTAGTGGCCTACTATAAGTCAGGGTTCTCAGACTCAGCACTGTTGACATCCTAAACCAGATAACTCTTTGTTTGGGGGCACTAATTTGTGCCTTGTAAGAAGTTTAACAATATTCCTGGCTTTGTCCACTGAATGTGAATACACCCTCCCCTCAGTTATGACACTCAAAAATGTCTCCGGATAGTACCACATATCTCCCAGAAAGGAGGAGGGTCTAAATCATCCTCAGTGAATCACAGGTGTAAGTGTTACCTCTGTGCTATTTAAATCTCAATCCCAGGGGTTACCTGGTGGTGTAGTGGCTAGGCTTCGGCTCTTTCAACGCTGCAGCCTGGGTTCAACTCCCAGCCAGGAACCACCAAATAAATAAATCAATCAATAAAAATCTCAATCCCCCAAAGTCCTAAATTTTTTATGATCATCTTATAAAGAGTTGATCAGACTCAGGGATAGGGAACCCCACACAATAATTTGTTTATAAAAGAAAGTATCTCCAGGTGGGATATCTATTTCAGAAACTAAGCTTTTTTTTTTTTTAATTAATCTTAAAATTTGAGAAGGACTCAGCAAATCTGGGGCTCCTTTTCACCCAACCAGTCCTCCTTGACCCGCAGCCTACATTTTTTTCTTCACAATTTCCTTTCCAGAGAAAGTAAAAAAAAATTTTCTTTTATTGTTTGTTTATATATTTTTGCTAATTATATTATTTTATACCTGAAAAACCCAAGAAAATCAACTGAAAATTATTAGAAATAGGACATTTATTTAATTAAAATAGCTAGTTATAAAGATAATACTTAGTATATAAGTATAGCTTAGGGCATAAAGATACTTTTAAAGTACTACTGAATTGGAAGAACACTGTACTCACGCTGCAGAAAAGAAAATTTTTGAATGGCTAATAAGCACTTGAAAAGATATTCAATGTTAGTCATCAGGGAAATATAAATTAAATCTGCAATGAGATACCATTAACACATATTATATTGGTTAAAATTTAAAAGATGGACCAAGGTCTGTCAGGAATGTTGAGGAGCTGGAATTCTCATGCACTGTCAGTGGGAATGTAAAATGGTATAACTGCTTTGGAGAACATTTGTCAATGTTTTAAAGTTAAACATACACCTGCCTTAAAATGGCTTAGGAGCCATTTTACTCCTAAATATTTACCCAAGAGTAACAAAAATTTATGTTCACACACAGACACACAGATGTTCACAGCAGTATTATTTGTGATAGCCAAAAACTAGAAATAACTACAGGGAAATGGGTAAACCAATTGAGGAATATCCACAATGGAATACTATTCAGCTATAAAAAGAATGACTCAGCACTGTTGACATCCTAAACCAGCACTCATGTAATAATCTGTAATGACAGAAAACAGATAACTAGTTGCTTGGGGTTAAGGGTGGATTACAAGGAAATTTGAGAGGATGAAATAAATGCTTGTTATCTTGATGTAGTGATGATACTTTCAATGAGTATACACATTAAAAGTGATCACATTGCACATTTGAAAAATGTGCAGTGTATTGTTTTTCAGTTATACCTCAATGAAGTTTTATCAAAAAAATTGGGAGTTCCCTGGTGGTGTAGTGGCTAGGCTCCGGTGCTCTGAACGCTGCAGCCTGGGTTCGATTCCCAGCCAGGGAACTACCCACATAAAAAAAATAAAAAAAATTAAAAAAAAAAAAAAAGATGGTACTTAAAAATTGGAAAATCTACTGTGTTTGTATTATTGTGGGAATTTGTACTGCTGCTGAATAGTTTATATCTCTCACAGACCTCACAGATTTACATACAAACTAATTGCTGCAAACCAAGAAAACTAGATTTCAGTGCTGAAAAAAATTTTCCTCTCGTCTCAGAGCTGAGTATTTTGTACAAAATTTGAGCCAAAATATGCATTACACAAGGGATCAATTATAGTTGCAGTTTATGTTAGTTTCTTCCTAACTTTCTTTCTACCCTATAAATTAACCTAAAACAACTAAATAACAAATAAAACTTACAGAAAACATATATTTTTTCCAACATAACATATTTAATATTGTCACTACTGGCAAAAATCATTCCAAACACTGTTTTTGGGTTACAGCTTATACTGTTGGAATGTATGGTAGCAATCAAGGCAATCAGTTTCATGCATTGGTACATTATACTGTTTACAGTATGTGGTGCACTGATGTCTCTCTTGTTTTGCTCTGTTACGACACAGCTCACAATCAGGTTTGTAAGACTTATTAGAATATGCCACTGGAAAATGCCGTTCAGTCAGCTGATTAGGAAGAGAATTAATTGATGGTCTAAAAGAAACTTGCACCTGGTACTTCAACTCACCACAATAAGCAAAGCCTAAACGTAACGTTACGTGCTGCCCGAAGTGAATACAATTGAAGTAATTAGTATTGTCGACTTCTGTCAACCTATAAGCATGGCTGTAGTACTAGACCCCTAGATGTCGACTTTATTGACTCCCACACCTGGCTCCTACAGTCGATTTCCATCAATAGCTGCAACAAAAGTGTTAAAAAACACATCCTACTGGGGAACATAAAAGAAGACCATAATAAATGGAAAGACATACTCTATTCTTATAAAGGGAGAGTAGTATTTTAAAGATTATTTCTCCTAAAATTCATATATATATTTTAAATGCAAGTCCAATCTTCGAAAAACTAGCCAGTCAGAAATTTGTGATACCCAGTTCTGGCTTGGGCCTGCTTTTGGTTAGCCGTATTAGAATTTATTTGTTTCCTCTTTTTCTTCATTCAGTGCAAATCATTATGAACATCCTCTCTCTTTTTAATTCATCATCTTTTCCTTCTCAACTTCACTTACTACAAATGACCAAGAGAATCAAAACTACCTTCCATGTTCCCCATATATTACATCTTTTTAACTTCATTCAGCTGGCTCTTCTCCACAACAGAGCCTTTGCTTCACCCGCGGTCTGTGCCCCAAGTGTTGCTGTTCACTCAAAGATGGCAATCCCTTACTCTTGTCTTTTATGTCGTCCCTAATGGATATAGAGAAGAAAGCCTTTTATATGTTTCACCTATCTATAGGAAGCCCAATTTTTTTTTAAATTAAAATAATATATATCTCTGTTGCTTCTTCTAACTCCTGTAGTTTCTCTTTTTTCTGTAACAACCAACACTCTGAACAAGTGACTTGCTCCATTTTTAAACTGGTATACCTTCCTTAGTCCCTCCTAATTTTGCTTCTAACAAAATCTAGAATTATACATTAACTTGGGTTTTTATTTTCTACCTATACCTACATTGTTGAAACTCCTCCCTTTGTTTTCACCACCTGTACTTTCAACCTATAATCATTTCTTTTTTCCTCTTAACTCTAATTATAAAGCTTCTTTGAAACAAAACCCTTGGTCCTCTGCATGTAGTCTAGAGAGGAACTTCTGTTTTCATACCTCAATTCTCTCTCTGGGCCAGTTGCAGTTTAAAAGCTCACTCCTCTAAACTCTTGCTGTTTTTTTCTGTTCTCAGGATACTTTGAATGTCTCAACTTTATGTCCTTCACAGTATAATTAAAACTGAGTTCTTAATCCTTCTCATATTTTGATTAGTGAAAGCACTTCTTCCCTGCCTCATAAATAGTATCTAAAGCTGTTCCTTAGATTTTCATTCATTTTATTTCCTGATGAAGAGAATACAGTTGCTTTTTTTGGTGGTTAGGCCCAAAATATTTGTGGTGACATTCAAGGCCTTCTTCGACCTCTCTAACCTTAACCCCCATTATTCCCCAGCATAGACTTTGATCTCTTACTCTGTTGTTCAGTCCTCCCTTACTGATTCCCACTTCCATGCCTTTCCTCATTCTATTTTTCCTTGCCATGAGCATCTGTCTTCTCTCTTAATATACAGGTCTTCTACAAAGCTGCTCTCCTCCATGAAATATTTTTTTTTTTATTAAATTCAGATGGCAACTATCTTTCCTTTAGAGTACTTTGTTTCATGTTGTATGGTTTTGCATTTCCCCCACCCCCAAGTAAATTGTTAGCACCTTCAAAGCAGGTATCAATTTGTTATGTTGGTGTCCTCTAGAGTACCTCTAATTGTGATAGGCATAGAGTAGATTTCTAATGGATGTTTATTCCTTGACTGATTTGTAATAAAAGGAAAGACAGGCATCAGGATCATGGCAGATTTTGACCATATATCCTTAATTGTATATGCAGAGTATTTCTGTGGCAATTACAATTTGACAGTTTGTTATGATATTGTATACCACGGAGTTCTGGTTTTTGTAATTACATTTTTTTCTTTAGGAGGTTTAAGAATTGGAGTTTTTCCAGTATGCTTCCTTTTTAATAAGTTATCTTGTTACTTTTGAATCAACTACACATAAATACATGTGTGGTTTTTATACAAAAAGGATATTGTACATACTGCTCTACAACTTGCTCTTTTTATTTAATAACACTTCTTAAATATCTTTCCATATCAGCATGAATAGGTTTTTTGTAATTTCTGTTACCCTGAAAATGTTATCTTTTCAGAAGGCACATCAATAAGCTCTTGTAAGATATGTGTGTACCATCTAAACACTTAGAATAAAGGTCATTAGTTTAATATTGTGTTCTTTTTGTTTTATGGGGAAATACTGACTTAAATTCCATTGGTATTTTATGAAAGTTTTTTAAATGGGGAATTTCTAATACTTTACCAGTGAGGGATGAGGAGCAGGGGAGATAAAAAAGAATAATAGGAGTTCCCTGGTGGTGTAGTGGCTTAAGGCTTCAGCGGTGGCACTGTCAGCGCTGCGGCCTGGGTTCAATTCCCAGTCAGGGAATTACCCACATACCAAAAAGCAAAAAAAAAAAAAGAATAATAACTTACTCCTTAGAAGTAAACATAGAAGTTATGAGAAACAAATTCCAAATCTAATTAGATGACACATAATTTGTTTCTTAATAGGAATCCACCCTGAAAAGCGTACTGAGTGCCTTATGGAATTTGTCAGCACATTGCACGGAGAATAAAGCTGACATATGTGCTGTGGATGGTGCGCTCGCGTTTTTGGTTGGCACTCTTACTTACCGGAGCCAGACAAATACTTTAGCCATTATTGAAAGCGGAGGTGGGATATTACGGAATGTGTCCAGCTTGATAGCTACAAATGAGGACCACAGGTAAATACAGAGTTTTATATTACTTAATGGATGAATTAGTGTAGAATCCATTCCCTCAAACATACCCATTTATAAGAAGTGTTTTATGTAATTATGCAAATTATAAGGCAAATTATATCTATTGTGGTGAAAAGATAACTGTTAATGCCTAATTCACTCATTAGTATATTTATGCTAATAAAAGTTCATAGAATCATAAAGATGTCTAGAAATAAACAAATGATAGCTAAGAGGTATAACTCATGAAGAGGAAAAAATTAAAGTCACAAAAACAAAAATTAAACCTGTGGGTATGATCCAGAAAGTACAGTGGTTTATATTTTTCTAATGGTTTTTAACATCAATAATAATACTGTTATTTAGCCAACAGTCACTCATCCAGTTTACTAGAGCTGGACGAGTGGCTGTTGGCTAAATAATAATAATAAATAACAATAATGTGTGCCCTACATCTGAAGTGCTCTCTTAGATGCTCTGCTACCTCAAGTATAGGGCACGCATTTTCAGAACTTGGGCTCTTCGTTGTAAAGTATGGATATCTTTCACAGCATATTCATTTTATTCAGCATTGTTCCTCTCTCATTTTCAAAAAGACAATGTGGTATTTTTAGTAGAAGAACCTATAAAGAATGTAAACATCTTTTAAGTTTCTGATACATAAAGTACAAGCCTTATACCCCTTTCTGATGTGCAAAAAAGACTTCTTAAACTCAGTAAGCACTCAGGTGTCTACTGGACTACTGAGAGAAGACCACCATGTTAAAGTTTATTGTACACCCTTGCCAACTAAAGCCCACTAAAGCTGAATATATTGTCATTAAAGCCCACTAAAGCTGAATATATTGTCATTAAACTTCAACTTACCCTGCATTAAACAAGTTGTAACTCTTCAAGTCACAGAGTTTATTATGCTGATTCTCAACTCTTGTTTTTAAGGTACCTTTAAATATTTTGAAAATCTTTCTTTTGCTTTATTTTTAGAAATGACCGCTACACACACAATTTGCCAGAGAGCACTTATAAGGGGAATGGCAGTATCACAAAATCAAGCCAGAGGAGGGGAGTTTTCTGGTGGTGTAGTGGCTTAAGGCTTTGTCGCTGGCACTGTCAGCGCTGAGGCCTGGGTTCGATTCCCGGACAGGGAACTACCCACATTAAAAAAAAAAAAAATCAAGCCGGAGACATAGAGATTACTTTAAAAGTCATTTTCCTAAGGTGCTTACATGCCCCTTTACATAAAGATCTATTGATTGATTAAATTACCACAAAGTCCCTGTTCAGCATAAGATTTCACAATACATTTATAATCTTTAAATTTGGAAGTTGTCGTGTAAATAAAGTAAATGTATCAGCTCAAAAAAAATTTTTTTTAAAGCAATCAGGTCAGAATAGGAAATGCAGAATGGATTAAAATTAAAACTTGTACTTCTTTTAGTCTGACAGATGATTACTTTAAAACAATAAACATTAAATGAACAAATGGAGATATGGAATGCTTGGAATTTATAGTATAATTTGGTACAATTTTATTACACCTATTATTAAGTTTTAGTAGTTAACTTTAGATTTAATTTTTTTTCCTATCCTGTTATTTGTTGTTACTATACATAAATTTTTTTTTTCTTTTTAATTCATTTTCATTGTTAGACTTATTGGGGTGACATCTGTTAGCAAGGATTACATAGGTTTCAGGCATACAGTTCTACAGTGCATTGTCAGCTTGTTGTATAATAAGTTCACCACCTAATGTGACTTCTCTTTCCATCATCGTATATTTAGCTTCCCCCTCCTCCTCTCCCACCCCCTCCCTATACACAAATTTTGACTTGAATTTTGTGATCTTATTTTTATTTCAGGCAAATCCTAAGAGAGAACAACTGCCTGCAAACGTTATTACAACACTTAAAATCTCACAGTTTGACAATAGTCAGTAATGCATGTGGAACCTTGTGGAATCTCTCAGCAAGAAACCCTAAAGACCAGGAAGCATTATGGGACATGGGGGCAGTCAGTATGCTCAAGAACCTCATTCATTCAAAGCACAAAATGATTGCTATGGGAAGTGCTGCAGCTTTAAGGAACCTCATGGCAAATAGACCCGCAAAGTATAAGGATGCCAATATTATGTCTCCTGGTTCAAGCTTGCCATCTCTTCATGTCAGGAAACAAAAAGCCCTAGAAGCAGAATTAGACGCTCAGCATTTATCAGAAACTTTTGACAATATTGACAATTTAAGTCCCAAGGCATCTCATCGTAGTAAGCAAAGACATAAGCAAAGCCTCTATGGTGACTATGTTTTTGATACCAATCGACATGATGATAATAGATCAGACAACTTTAATACTGGAAACATGACTGTCCTTTCACCATATTTAAATACTACAGTGTTGCCCAGCTCCTCTTCATCAAGGGGAAGTTTAGATAGTTCTCGTTCTGATAAAGATAGAAGTTTAGAGAGAGAACGAGGAATTAGTCTAGGCAACTACAGTCACGCAGCCACAGAAAATCCAGGAACCTCTTCAAAGCGAGGTTTGCAGATTTCCACCACTGCAGCCCAGATTGCTAAAGTCATGGAAGAAGTATCAGCCATTCACACCTCCCAGGACGACAGAAGTTCTGGGTCTACTACTGAATTACACGGTGGGGCAGACGAAAGGAATGTACTAAGAAGAAGCTCTACTGCCCACACACATTCAAACACTTACAACTTTACTAAGTCAGAAAATTCAAATAGGACATGTCCTATGCCTTATGCCAAATTGGAATATAAGAGATCTTCAAATGATAGTTTAAATAGTGTCAGTAGTAGTGATGGTTATGGTAAAAGAGGTCAAATGAAACCTTCGATTGAATCCTATTCTGAAGATGATGAAAGTAAATTTTGCAGCTATGGTCAATATCCAGCTGACCTAGCCCATAAAATCCATAGTGCAAATCATATGGATGATAATGATGGGGAACTAGATACACCCATAAATTATAGTCTTAAATATTCAGATGAGCAGTTGAACTCTGGAAGGCAAAGTCCTTCACAGAATGAAAGATGGGCAAGACCCAAACACATCATAGAAGATGAAATGAAGCAAAGTGAACCAAGACAATCAAGGAGTCAAAGCACAACTTACCCTGTCTATGCCGAGAGCACTGACGATAAACACCTCAAGTTCCAGCCCCATTTTGGGCAGCAAGAATGTGTTTCCCCGTATCGGTCAAGAGGAGCCAACGGTTCAGAAACAAATCGAGTAAGTTCTAATCACGGAATTAATCAAAATGTCAACCAGTCATTGTGTCAGGAAGACGACTATGAAGACGATAAGCCCACCAATTATAGTGAACGTTACTCTGAGGAAGAGCAGCATGAAGAAGAGGAGAGGCCAACCAACTACAGCATAAAATACAATGAAGAAAAACATGTGGATCAGCCTATTGATTACAGTTTAAAATATGCCACAGACATTCCTTCCTCACAGAAACCACCCTTTTCATTCTCAAAGAGTTCATCTGGACAGAGTACTAAAACTGAGCACATGTCTCCAAGCAGTGAGAACACATCCACACCTTCATCTAATACCAAAAGGCAGAATCAGCTTCATCCAAGTTCGGCACAAAGCAGAAGTGGTCAGACCCAAAAAGCCACCTCTTGCAAGGTTCCCTCTATCAACCAAGAAACAATCCAGACTTACTGTGTAGAAGATACTCCAATATGTTTTTCAAGATGTAGTTCATTATCATCTTTGTCATCAGCTGAAGATGAAATAGGGTGTGATCAGACAAGACAGGAAACAGATCCTGCTAATACACTACAAATAGTAGAAATAAAAGAAAACAGTGGAACTAGATCAACTGAAGATTCTGTGAGTGAAGTTCCAGCAGCATCACAACACATGAGAACCAAATCCAGCAGACTCCAGGCTTCTGGTTTATCTTCGGAATCATCCAGGCACAAAGCTGTTGAACTTTCTTCAGGGGCCAAATCTCCATCAAAAAGTGGTGCTCAGACACCTAAAAGTCCACCAGAGCACTATGTTCAGGAGACTCCACTCATGTTTAGCAGATGTACTTCTGTCAGTTCACTTGATAGTTTTGAGAGTCGTTCCATTGCCAGCTCTGTTCAGAGTGAACCCTGCAGTGGAATGGTAAGTGGTGTTATAAGCCCCAGTGACCTTCCAGATAGCCCTGGACAAACCATGCCACCGAGCAGAAGTAAAACCCCTCCTCCACCTCCTCCTCAAACAGTTCAAGCTAAACGAGAGGTACCTAAAAATAAAGTGTCTAATGCTGAAAAGAGAGAAAGTGGACCTAAGCAAGCTGCTGTAAATGCCGCAGTTCAGAGGGTCCAGGTTCTTCCAGATGCTGACACTTTATTACATTTTGCTACAGAAAGTACTCCAGATGGATTTTCATGTTCATCTAGCCTGAGTGCTCTGAGCCTCGATGAGCCATTTATACAGAAAGATGTGGAATTAAGAATAATGCCTCCAGTTCAGGAAAATGACAATGGAAATGAAACAGAATCTGAGCAGCCTGAAGAATCAAATAAGAACCAGGAAAAGGAAGCAGAAAAACCTGCTGATTCTGAAAAGGATCTATTAGATGATTCAGATGATGATGATATTGAAATACTAGAAGAATGTATTATTTCTGCCATGCCAACAAAATCTTCACACAAAGCCAAAAAGCCAGTCCAGAATGCTTCCAAATTACCTCCACCTGTGGCAAGGAAACCAAGTCAGCTGCCTGTGTACAAACTTCTGCCATCGCAAAACAGGATACAAGCACAAAAGCATGTTAGTTTTACCCCAGGAGATGATATGCCACGAGTATATTGTGTAGAAGGGACACCTATAAACTTTTCCACAGCTACATCTCTAAGTGACCTAACAATAGAATCCCCTCCAAATGAGTTAGCTGCTGGAGAAGGGGTTAGAGCAGGGGCACCATCAGGTGAGTTTGAAAAACGAGATACCATTCCTACAGAAGGCAGAAGTACAGATGAGGCTCAAAGAGGAAAAACCTCATCTATAACTACACCCGAACTGGATGACAATAAAACAGAAGAAGGTGATATTCTTGCAGAATGCATTAATTCTGCTATGCCCAAAGGGAAAAGTCACAAGCCTTTTCGTGTGAAAAAGATAATAGACCAGGTCCAACAAGCATCCATGTCTTCATCTGGAACTAACAAGAATCAATTAGATGGTAAGAAAAAGAAACCTACTTCACCAGTAAAACCTATGCCACAAAATACTGACTATAGGGCACGTGTAAAAAAAAATACAGATTCAAAAAATAATTTAAATGCTGAAAGAACATTTTCAGAAAACAAAGATTCAAAGAAACAGAACTTGAAAAATAATTCCAAGGACTTCAATGATAAGCTACCAAATAATGAAGATCGAGTCAGAGGAAGTTTTACTTTTGATTCACCTCATCATTACACACCTATTGAAGGAACGCCATACTGTTTTTCACGAAATGACTCTTTGAGTTCTCTAGATTTTGATGATGATGATGTTGACCTTTCCAGGGAGAAGGCTGAATTAAGAAAGGGAAAAGACAATAAGGAATCAGAAGCTAAAGTTCCCAGCCGTGCAGAGCTAAGCTCGAGCCAACAGTCAGCTAGTAAGACTCAAGCTGTTACAAAACATCCAATAAGTCGAGGACAGTCTAAACCCATCCTGCAGAAGCAGTCACCTTTTCCCCAGTCATCCAAAGACATACCAGACAGAGGGGCAGCAACTGATGAAAAATTACAGAATTTTGCTATTGAAAATACTCCAGTCTGCTTTTCTCGAAATTCCTCTCTAAGTTCCCTCAGTGACATTGATCAAGAAAACAACAACAACAAAGACAGCGAACCTATCAAAGAAACAGAGCCCCCTGATTCACAGGCAGAACCAAAACCTCAGGCATCGGGTTATGCTCCTAAATCATTTCACGTTGAAGATACCCCTGTTTGTTTCTCAAGAAACAGTTCTCTCAGTTCTCTCAGTATTGATTCTGAAGATGACTTGTTGCAGGAATGTATAAGTTCTGCAATGCCAAAAAAGAAAAAGCCCTCAAGACTCAAGGGTGAGCATGAAAAACATAGTCCTAGAAATATGGGTGGCATATTAGCAGAAGATTTGACACTCGATTTGAAAGATATACAGAGACCAGATTCAGAACATGGTTTATCCCCTGATTCAGAAAATTTTGATTGGAAAGCCATTCAGGAAGGTGCAAATTCCATCGTAAGTAGTTTACATCAAGCTGCTGCTGCTGCATGTTTATCTAGACAAGCTTCATCTGATTCAGATTCCATCCTTTCACTGAAGTCAGGAATCTCTCTGGGATCTCCATTTCATCTTACACCTGATCAAGAGGAGAAACCCTTTTCAAGTAATAAAGGCCCACGCATTCTCAAACCTGGGGAGAAAAGTACATTAGAAGCTAAAAAGATAGAATCTGAAAATAAAGGAATCAAAGGAGGGAAGAAAGTTTACAAGAGTTTAATTACTGGAAAAGTTCGATCTAATTCGGAAATTTCAAGCCAAATGAAACAGCCCCTTCAAACAAACATGCCCTCAATCTCTCGAGGGAGGACAATGATTCACATTCCAGGAGTCCGAAATAGCTCTTCAAGTACCAGTCCAGTTTCTAAAAAATGCCCACCCCTTAAGACTCCAGCATCCAAAAGCCCTAGTGAAGCCCAGACAGCCACCACTTCTCCTAGAGGAACCAAGCCATCAGTGAAGTCAGAATTAAGCCCTGTTACCAGGCAGACATCCCAACAGGCTGGGTCAAATAAAGGGCCTTCTAGATCAGGATCTAGAGATTCTACTCCTTCAAGACCTACCCAGCAACCATTAAGTAGACCTATGCAGTCTCCAGGGCGAAACTCAATTTCTCCTGGCAGAAATGGAATAAGTCCTCCTAACAAATTATCTCAGCTGCCAAGGACATCGTCCCCTAGTACTGCTTCAACTAAGTCCTCGGGTTCTGGGAAAATGTCATACACATCTCCAGGCAGACAGATGAGCCATCAGAACCTTACCAAACAAACGGGTTTATCCAAGAATGGAAGTAGTATCCCAAGAAGTGAGTCTGCCTCCAAAGGACTAAATCAGGTGAATAATACCAATGGATCCAATAAAAAGGTAGAACTTTCTAGAATGTCTTCAACTAAATCAAGTGGAAGTGAATCTGATAGGTCAGAGAGACCTGTATTAGTACGCCAGTCAACTTTCATCAAAGAAGCTCCAAGCCCCACCCTGAGGAGAAAATTGGAGGAATCTGCTTCATTTGAATCTCTTTCTCCATCTTCTAGACCAGATTCTCCCACTAGGTCTCAGGCACAGACTCCAGTTTTAAGTCCTTCCCTTCCTGATATGTCTCTGTCAACACATTCATCTGTTCAGGCTGGTGGATGGCGAAAACTTCCACCTAACCTTAGTCCCACCATAGAGTATAATGATGGAAAACCAGCAAAGCGCCATGACATAGCACGCTCCCATTCTGAAAGTCCTTCCAGACTTCCCATCAATAGGTCAGGAACCTGGAAACGTGAGCACAGCAAACATTCATCATCCCTTCCTCGAGTAAGCACTTGGAGAAGAACTGGAAGCTCATCCTCAATTCTTTCTGCTTCATCAGAATCCAGTGAAAAAGCAAAAAGTGAGGATGAAAAACATGTGAACTGTATTTCAGGAACCAAACAAATTAAAGAAAACCAAGTATCCACAAAGGGAACATGGAGAAAAATAAAAGAAAGTGACATTTCTCCCATGAATAGTACTTCTCAGACCACTTCCTCAGGTGCTGCAAATGGTGCTGAATCAAAGACTTTAATTTATCAAATGGCACCTGCTGTTTCTAAAACAGAGGATGTTTGGGTAAGAATTGAGGACTGTCCCATTAACAATCCGAGGTCCGGAAGATCTCCTACAGGAAATACTCCCCCAGTGATTGACAGTGTTTCAGAAAAGGGAAATCCAAACACTAAAGATTCAAAAGATAATCAGGGAAAACAAAACGTTGGAAATGGCAGTGGTCCTGCACGCACTGTGGGTTTGGAAAACCGCCTGAACTCCTTTATTCAGGTAGATGCCCCAGATCAAAAAGGAGCTGAAGCAAAACCAGGACAAAGTAATCCTGTCCCTGTGTCAGAGACTAATGAAAGTTCTATAACTGAGCGCACCCCATTCGGTTCTAGCAGCTCAAGCAAACACAGCTCACCTAGTGGGACTGTTGCTGCCAGAGTGACCCCTTTTAATTACAACCCAAGCCCTAGGAAAAGCAGTGCAGATAGCTCTTCAGCTCGGCCATCTCAGATCCCTACGCCAGTGAATAACAACACGAAGAAACGAGACTCAAAAAATGACAGCACAGAAGCCAATGGAACTCAAAGTCCTAAGCGCCATTCTGGGTCTTACCTTGTGACATCTGTTTAAGAGTTGGAATAATGAAACTAAGAAAAGTATGTGTTAATTGCAACTGCTATGTAGAAATTTTGTTTCAAATGAAACTTTAAAAGACTGAAAAAATTTTGTAAATATGTTTAGTTCTTGTTAGAGGGTTTTTGTTCTGGAAGCCATATTTGATAGTACACTTTGTCTTCACTGGTCATATTTTGGGAGGCACTATTGATAGTTAGGAAGAAAATGATAAAGCCAAGTATATTTGTACAGTATGTTTTACATGTATTTAAGTAGCATCCCATCATCCTTTAATTATTGCTTGTCAAAATAATGAACACTACAGATAGAAGATAAGATATATTGTATGATTTATTGCTGTTATCAATCAATTCTAGGTTATAAACTGACTAAACTTACATCAGGGAGAAATTGGTATTTATGCAAAAAAACATTCTGTTTTAGTCCTTGTGAGTCCATCTAACATAATTAATCATGTGACTGTGAAATTCACAGTAATATGGTTCCCGATGAACAAGTTTACCCAGCCTGCTGTGCTTCACTGCATGAATGAAACTGATGGTTCAGTTAACAGTTCTGTGGTCACATGATGTGCATATAGATAGCTACAGTGTAACAATTTATACTTTTTGTGCTCAGAACAAAACAAAACAAAAAAATATGTGTTAACTGTAAAACATTGAATGAAACTATTTTACCTGAATTAGATTTTATCTGAAAGTAGGTAGAATTTTTGCTATGCTGTAACTTGTATATTCTGGTATTTGAGGTGAGATGGCTGCTCTTTTATTAATGAGACCTGAATTGTGTCTCAACAGAAACTAAATGAACATTTCAGAATAAATTATTGCTGTATGTAAACTGTTACTGAAATTGGTATTTGTTTGAAGGGTCTTATTTCACATTTGTATTAATAATTGTCAAAGGGGCCTCTTAAAAGCATATATAAATTTTTTTCAATTTCTATGCATTAAGAGTAAAATTCCTCCTACTGTAATAAAAACAATTGAAGCTGACTGTTGGCATTTAACCATTCCATGCATTGGCACTTAACCATTCCTGAAATTTATTTTTCTTATATGTGATTAGCACTTCCTAATGTTTAATATTTTTCCATATACACATTTTTTTTTTTTTTTTTTTTTTACTCCACTGGAGCTGATTTGAAACACATTAATTTAGTAGCAATGTAAACTGCATCACACAGACCAGGCATTGAAAATAATAGGCCCACATAGAATATTTCTTTTTTCTTCATAGAATTCTGTACTTGAAAAATTAATTGATTATTCTTAGGTATAAGTAATATCTTCCAAGCCTGTCTTGGAAAGTAACTGTCTTGTCCCTTCATCTTCTCCCTGTTGCTACTGAGTCTGGAATGAACACCTTTTTATCACTCTGATACGGCAAAATTCAAGCAACCGGGTTTAATCAGCACTTTGCTATGCTCAGCAAATGCAGATCACATGGAACGTCAAAGGTAGATATAATACCATTAGGATAGTCAAAAGACTGTTTAAAAACCCCTGCCCATCAAGGAAAATTTTGTTTTTGATGGGTTGAGTTATGGGGTATGTGTTCAAGTGCCCCCTTCCTCACATGGCAGGGAAAAACTTCCTTCATGAAGGAAAATAAACGGATACATTTATTAACAAATGTAACAGCTCTTTTCAGAATTTGTTGTAAAAGATCAGAGGGTGAGGATGATGATAAATACATTTGTTGAATAAGTGAAAATTTATTTCTAATCATGCATTCTGCATTTGTAGAAAGGAAAAGATAAGTATGGGCAGTGGGAAAAGGGGGTGAGGAGTAGCAAGCACATCTACCTTGTGCCCTTGAAATCACATCATGTAGTTCATTGTCTACCCCCTACCCGTGTTTATCACTTACAGGTAATAAGGCTGATATTTTTTAATTAAAATGCCAGTAAAGTGATATGATTTGAAGTAAGGCATTTTACTCCATTGCCCATACTCTTTCTATTGCATCAATTTGCAGACACCTCAATTTACTGATCTTTAAATATATCTACATCTAAACTTTTGTCAAATTTTATGTGAATAAAATAGTTTGTGAATAATACTAATTTATTTTATTTATATTTTTCTCAGTCTTTATATAACAGGGATACATGCATATAGGTCATTTCTTTCCTCTTTTAGTCATGATTTTCTATTTTTTCTGGATAATTGCATTTCAAATACTTCTATGGAAAGAGATGGGATGTAAGCCAATTAGAATAAAATTACCCTGTTCAAGTAAGGGAGAACCTTTTTCAAGTAAGAAAAAATATTATCAGTCCTGGAAATTTAAAAAAAAAAAAAAAAAAAAGGTGCCTTCCATGTGCCAGAAAACTCAGGAATTCCTGTGGGCAGCACCTACTGGGAGAAGGGCCAGTCAGTCTGTATGGCCCATTGAAGGGAAGTTGCTCTATAAGACCCTCTTGTTAGAGAATTAGTAAAGGGGCAAATCTCAGTTCTGCTTTTAGAAGTTCACAGGGCAATGACAGAACAGCAGGCCAGATAGTCCCAATTTTTCTTATTACCTACAGAAATCACACTGAGCTCAGTACTGCCTGTTAAGAGGGAGCAGTGCTCTAACCAGCTTTGGGCTGCAGCAAACAACTCTGAAGGCAGTAGTTTTCAAATGAGTACGTTTGAATCGCCAGCAGTGTTTATTAGGACAGCTGGGCCACACCCCCAATAGTTTCTGATTCTAAGTGGGGCCCAATTCTAACAGTTTCGCAGGTGACAATGCTGGTCTGGAACCACACAGAACTACTACTGCCCTAAGTTACAACCAGGAAGCCCCTTGAGTGATTGCCTTCTGTTCTAGCTATTCTCACCAACTGGACCTTTAATCTGAAATGTATACCAACAAATAAACTTCCCTCTCCTTTAGGCATGGAAGATTCGAATTGAGTTACACAGTCTGATGTAGCCCATCTCAACTCTTCAATAGTGGACAAGTTTACCAGACATAAATGAACAGGTAATTCTAAAGACAAGGACTATCTGAGGGATCAGCTAATGTTCCCTTTGAAACATTTATTGTAAAGACAGTAATTTCAGCAAATGTCTAATTTGGATTTGCAGTAAAAAGAGACTATGCAAAGGAACTTTGAGGGAAGATTAATTTCAGGTGAAAGAAAAATTGCCCAATTTGTTAATAAACAGTAGGAGTGATTAACAACCAATTAACTGGCAAATCAGATTGTTACTTAAGGATAAACTACAAGTTATCTGGGCACTAAAAGAAAAGTTAATAAGAGGGAAATAAGGAAATAAAAGATAAACCAACCAGATACAAGGAAATAAAAGATAGACTGATCAGGATCAAATAACACCATAAGTAAAAATAGAAGTTGACTGTGAATTATAGATCACATTACCAGAAATACTAAGGGGTGAATCTTACTGAGACTGAGAGTCAGTTGCACTATATCTGAATTTATGTCTTCACTGGGTTTCTTTGTATTTAAGATAGGAAATGAATAGAGTGCCAAAATGCAAAATAAATTGCCAAGAGGTGAAGAGAGATTTGAATACTCAAATCATGAAAAGTTACCGAACAAAAATAATTTTTCAAAAGTTATGGTGGCTGAAAGAGTATACAAATTATTTTTAATTTCTAATAAGCATATATTCCTCATATTATGCTGACTTTAAAATACTGCTTTGTAGTGTTGAAACCTGTGGACTTTGGATTCCTGTAAACACCAGGTCATTTTCTTGCTGTTACTCTCACTCTGTTATGTGGTCTCTGAAACTATATTCTAGTTTTTGTTAGACCATTGCTACTTCTCTCAACCTGTATGTTCTATGTGTATAATATTGTTCTTGGTGCTAAATACACTTTCTTTCCTCTGATATTCAGGATTAGTCTTTATATTTGTGACTATTCACTCATTTTCTTGAAGTTATGTGATTGTTACTATTTTTAAATTAAAAATACTTATATACTAATGAAGGTGATGATTAAATATAAAGGAACATCAGTAAATATATATATATATATTTTACATATATATATATATATATATATATATATATATATATATATATGCACTAGGTTGGTGCAAAAGTAATTGTGGTTTCAGACTGAATTTTAAGTCATAACTAGATTCAAATAATGTCTTTATTAATCAAAATAGGAACCATTACAATGAACACATTTTTGCCAACAGGTAATAAGTTTATTTCTATAGCATAAAGAACCATGCTTCAGGATTCAACAGACTCTTGGGAAGCATTTTCTGCATCCTGCTGGTTGTGGAAGCGTTCTCCCTGCAAAAAGTTGTCAAGTTGCTTGAAGAAGTGGTAGGCAGTTGGCAAGAGGTCAGGTGAATATGACAGATGAGGCAAAACTTAGTATCCCAGTTTGTCCAACTTTTGAAGCATTTGTGATTGGACACTCTCATGGAGAAGAACTGGGTCCTTTCTGTTGACCAGTGCCAGCTGCAGGCGTTACAGTTTTCAGTGCATCTCGTCTATTTGCTGAGTGTACTTCTCGGATGTAATGGTTTCGCCAGAACTCAGAAAGCTGTAGTGGGTCAGACCAGCTGCAGACCACCAGTGACCATGACCTTCTTTTGGTGCAAGTTTGGCTGTGGGAAGTGCTTTGGCGTGTCTTCTCGGTCCAACCACTAAGCTGGTCAACACCAGTTGTCTTATAAAATCCACTTTCTGTCACACGTCACAATACGATCAAGAAATGATTTGTTGTTGCGTAGAATACGTGAAGCCGACACTTCAAAACGACGATTTTGTTTATTTCCAGTCAGCTCATGAGGCACCCACCTATGAGCTTTTTCATCTTTCCAGTTTCCTTCAAATACCAAACGACTGTAGAATGGTCAACATTTAGTTCTTTGGCAACTTGTCATGTAGTTGTAAGACAATCAGCTTCCATGATTGCTCTCAATTGGTCATCGTTAACTTCCGATGGCTGGCCACTATGCTCTTCATCAAGATTCTCGTTTCCTTTGTAAAACTTCTTGAATCACCACAACACTGTACGTTCATTAGCAGTTCCTGGGAAATCGCTCGAATTTGCTTTTTGTCTAACGTCATTTCCATGGTCTAAAATAAATATAAACAGCAAGTCATAAGTCATTAGCAAAAAAACATAAAGTGAGAAATGTGCATTAAAATGATATATAACATAACCACATTTATTTAAAAATGTATTCCAACATCAAACAGCAAATGTCAACAATGCAAAAACAGCAATTACATTTGCACCAACCTATAACTGTTGAGAACAATGCCAACTATTACCTGCCCCACCTACACCACCTTTTGGAATCCAAACATTTAGCCTCACTGATTGATCACTGAACCACATACCCCTGACCTGGGGGAGACTCATCTTCAACTGATCAGTGACTGAAGACTTGTATAACTAACTTTAAAAAAAAGAAAAGAAAAAAGACTGTGCCAATCAATTTGAAGTAAGAATCACAAAGTAAATTTCTGGTTGGTGATTAAGGTCTGGAACTGAAAGCTCTTAAGAGAATTAAGGCTGGAGTTATCATGATTGGTATGAAACTAAAACTAAAAGCCAGTAGAGAAAGAGAAGGGAATAGATGTGGGAGGGAGGCATAAAGAGCAAGTGAAAGGTGAGCATCACTAGCTCCTGCTAGTACCTCAGTCCCTACTCTGAGACCTAGTTCTGCTTTTCCTTGTGTTTGGGACATTTGTGAACTTAAATGCACTTTGTTCCTAAAGTAACTGTGAACAGAAAATTTAGATACATCTTAGTATTTTTTATTTCAAAGATAGAAAACATCTGTGGGGTGAGAGTAGTAGGTTGTCTACAAAAGTAATAAGGTTGGCATGACTTATCTGCAATACAAAAAAAGAAAAACAAAACAGTAGAACTATATATGCAGTTTTTGGAAGGAAATAGAAATATTACCTAAGAATTCTGAAACCAGCCAAACTACATAGTATTTAATTTACTTGAAGTACTTGTAACATTCAGATTTTTTTTTTTTTTTTTTTTTTTTTGTATGTGGGTAACTCCCTGGCTGGGAATCGAACCCAGGCCGCTGCGTTGACAGCGCCAGGCCGAGGCCTTCAGCCACTACACCACCAGGGAACTCCCTCAGAATTCTTAATGTAGTTGTTGTCAACAAGACCTTCTCTAAAAGACAAGATGTTCATTCATTTTAAGAATACTAGGTAGTTCATAGGATTTGTATGAGGGCCAGAAAATCAGTCTTGGAAAGTAGGCAGTGGAAACAGAACCCAAACCATACTAGGAGGCTGCTTCAGTGAAGACCCAGTTACTACCCCCAAACATGGGAATGCTCTGGCACATCCTGGCCATAAAATAAAATTACCTGCATCACTTGCTCACTTTTGAAGTCTTGCTTGGGTGGCAGAGGCTATATCACATGTCTGTGCTGGTTTCATAAAACATGAATTCCCCAAGACTATGAGGGGCATTTCAAAAGCACTGGGCAACCAGAAACCATGACATATTTCTTGTTTTTGTTTTTTTTTTTTTGTTTTGTTTTTTGCGGTATGTGGGTAGCTCCCTGACTGGGAATCGAACCCAGGTCGCAGCACTGACAGCGCCAGCGCTGAAGCCCTAAGCCGCTACACTATCAGGGAACTCCCTCATGACATATTTCTACTTCAGTATTCCTGGGCCCAAGCAATTAAAATAAATGAAAAGGTATTCAGGCAACAATGGGAACAATAAAACTTTCAAACTTGAATAATTGTGTAAAAAATTGTGGTTAATCTGATCATGAATCTTAATATGAATGTCCAAGTAACTCAAAACTGAAAAGATGAAGTTCTTAATAATTTTAATAGTCTTAAATTCCAGGTTATTCCAACCCAACCTGGGAAACATGGTTTAGAAGAGAGGGATGATGTAAAAGCAAGCTAAATCTCTAATCTTAGGTAGGCAGTGTCAAGAGATCCTATTTTATTTTTAATTTAATGGTGACCTCAATGTTAAAAAATAATAAAACCTCCCATCCAAATCACTTGCCAAAAGACAATTAGGAATGCTTCAACAAGGTATCAAATGGCAGAGGGAGAATTATCCACACAAAAAAAATGTAAAATGACAGAGCGTTACCAAATAATGAACAGATCAAGCACATAATAAAATGATCACTCTCAGATTGGAGTCAAGTAAAAAAAAAAAAAAAAAAATCCAAGAACCGTTTGCCATTCCCAAGAGGCACACTAAACGATCAAGAATGGATGAAACTAAAAATCAGCCACACTTGGACAGGCAAATGCAGAGAAAGCAGTGATGGCAAATTTATGTTGACGCAGTATAATTCTGGATAAAGGGCATCAAACAGAATGAAAAGATGATAAACATCACGATTTCTTTAAAGGTCAAGTGACAGAATCAAATGTATGAAACAAAATTACAAATACAAAAATTGATACACACTGTGGAACCAGTGAGACTGCCAAGAGTTTGACAGATGACTTAGTCGACACCGAAGGAATGTGTGTGTGTGTAGCTTGTGTCCTCCAAAATTCATATGCGGGGCGGGGCGGGGAGGGGAGGGGAGGGGACATGTGAGCACACAGCAAGAAGCCAGCTGCCTGGAAACCAAAAGAAGGAGCTTCAGAATGAAACCTACCTTGCTGGTTCCTTGATCTTGGACTTCCTTGCCTCCAGAATGGTGAAAAATAAATTTCTGTTGTTTAAGAAAATAAAAAAAGAAAAGAAATTACTTAAAACCACAACTTCATTCTAAAAAGGGTGGATCTTAAAGGAAGGTTCTCAGAAGGTCCTTTGCTTTAGCTGAAAACCTTGATAGTTTTGGAATTGGAAAAGCTAAGCCTGGAGTTTAGGTGAAAGGAGGGTTAGAGAAAATTTTTTAGGTTTGCTTAAGAGATGTAAGAATTTGAGATTATTGGGGTACTCTGGAAATGGGGGGTGCTGATGAGCAGAAAAGGGGAAGGATAAAAGGAAAGAGGAGGCAGCAAAATGGTGAGAAGTCAAGGTCCTATGTAGAAAAATCCTACTCCTGCAGTGGCTAAACTAATTTTAGAAACAGACATCATTTCAGTTGGAACCCTAAGTTCTTTACAAAATCTCTGTCCCAGTATTAATGTATACACTTATTTTTAATTTTCGGAATATTTTCTTTCTTTCTTTTTTTTTTTTTTTGTATGTGGATAGTTCCCTGGCCGAGAATCGAACCTAGGCCGCAGCGCTGACAGCGCCAGCGACGGAAGCCTTAAGCCCCTACACCACCAGGGAACTCCAAGAATATTTTCTTAATTACAGTTAGCTTCACCATCACATCAATAATTATTTTAAGTGTAAATTAGATTTAAGTGTTCACCACTGTTTCCTCTGTATTTTCATTTCCTTTCATTTTCTTCAGTTCTTTATGTTATTATAATTTGACTCAGCTGGAGTATGCCCTCCAAGAGTTACTGTTTTCCAGAAAAGTTAAGTTGGGGATGTACTTTCTAAATTTCTAAAAATTATTTTCTTTTGTCCTCCCACAAAGAATACTTTGGATCACAATGCTGGTCACAATTCTTTTTCCTCAAAACTCTTAATTTCTAGTGTTTACTATGGCTAAATTAAAATATCAGTCTAAGTTTTCTTCCATTTAGATAACTTTTATTTCCTACCTTAGAATTTATAGGATTTTGTTTTTCTCATTGAAATAAGTACATTTTACTGACATGAGTCCTGTTGTTTGGTCTCTTCCACAACTGTCTTTTAATACTGAACCACTTCAATCCTGAGTTTTCAGCTCAGTAAATGTTCTCTCATGTTAGTGCTGCTCCTCTGTCACTTCCTTTTCCTCACTTTGCAGGATCAGAAACTAAGCTAATAAGTTTGAAGTGGATGCCAAGTTCATATCCATGGTATCTACCAAAATGGCCCTCTCTATTAGATACCACCCCAAATCTTGGTGGGGACTGTACTGTCAGGAGTTCTTGATGTCCAGAAGTTGCAATGTGTTTCTCTAGAAGTTGGAAGTACACCCGTTCTCCACTTTAGTATTAACTTTTTTTCATAAGTATGCCAAAGCTGTACTGCTTGAGTTCAAATGCCTTAAATGATTTTTTATGAAGCAATCTCATTAAAACACATTTTACTTATAGTCTACCCTCCCACCCCAAGATAGATATGAATCTTAACAGAGAGGCTGTGTACACAATATAGACAAATCTTAATCATAAATACCAGGTGTGTACTGTATCTGAATTGCATTTTCTCCCTTACAGTAAAAGCTCTGTCATTAGGTCAAGTAATTATCCTAGGGTAAATTATCAGTTGTCTGTAGAAATTGACTTTTGACACTGATAGATCATATATCCAAAGAAGGTACAATAATATCTCCCATCTCACTTGCTTTTTTGCAATATGAGTCTTATTACCCCTCTTTTGAATCTGAGCTGGCCTACTGGCTGCCTTGACCAGTAGAATGCAAAGGGCGGAACAAAACCAGGCATTAAAACGTCCTGGTAGCTTCTACTTTGTGAACTGCAGGAGGCCAGCTACCATGTAGGAAGTTCTGAAACCATCATTAAGAAGTCCTGAAACTACCGTGCTATGAGGAATCTGTTAAAGAACAAGTTATTCTGACACTGGTTAAAATAGTAAGGAAGACTTTAAGACTATTGCAGGGAGTTCCCTGGTGGTAGAGTGGCTAGGCTTCAGTATGCTAAATGCCGTGGCTGGGTTCGATTCCCAGCCAGGGAACATCCCCCACCCCCAGAAAAGACCATTGCAATAGGGATATTGCAATGGGGAGAGAGAATCGGCTCACTTCTGAATACAGCAAAGACAGCTGAAGATTTATAATTAAAGAACAATAATTAAAATTACTAAGAGGAGAACTAAACTGACCTAACAGAATTCTTGAAGGCAGACCAAGGGCTTATACAGACAGTCCCCAACTTATGGTGGTTTGACAACAATTTTCTACCTTTATCGTGATACAAAAGTAATACACATAAGTTACATGAGATATTTAACCCCTTATTATAAAAATAGGCTTTGTGTTAGATGATTTTGCCCAACTGTAATCTAATGTAAGTGTTCAGAGCATGTTTAAGGTAGGCTAGGCTGAGCTATGATGTTTTGTATATTAGGTGTATTAAATATATTTCAACTTTCGGTATTTTCAACTTATGACTGATTTACCGGGAAGTAATCCCATTGTAAATCAAAAAGCATCTGTAGAATAGAAGCAGGGGTTGAGGATTTTGATCATATATCAGTAATCAGACATCAAGAGTGGGGGGCAGCTCTTGCTAAACTTACTATGATTGATAATTTTATGTCAACTTGACTGGGCCAAGGAATGGTCAGATAGTTGGTGAACATTGTTTTTGGGTATGTCTGTGAGGATGTTTCTGGGAGAGATTAGCATATGAATCAGTAGAGATTATGTAAAGAAGGTCTGCCCTCATCAATATGGGCGGGTATCACCCAATCCACGGAGGGCCCAAATAGAACAAAATGGGAGAGGAAAGGTGAATTCTCTTTTTGATCTGGGACAGTCGTCTTCAGCCTGGGACTGGGAGTTACACCATCAGCTCCCGTTGTCTCAGGCCTCTGACTCAGACTGTGTTATACCAGAAAGTCTCTGGTTATGCCTCTAGCTCATAGATAGCATATTGTGGCATATCTCAGCCTCCAAAATTGCATGAGCCAATTCCTATAATAAACTCTTACATATCCTATTGATGCTATTTCTCTGGAGAACCCCAATACACTTAACATCACAGGATTCTTGCTAAAACTGGAGTAGGCTGGCTAAAGATGAAACCGGGGCCAAGGTTAAGGCCTAGCTGAGGAGAGGACTCAGGGCAGCTGGTCTAAAGTTTGGTCATGGAGAGAATTTTGTCCAAGCTCAACCTAGCCATATGTAGAAGTCACACCATAGGGAAAGGGAGGTGCCCAGCTAGGCTTCAGCTGGTCTAGCCATCCCAGCTGAGGCCGAGACATAAGAGTGAAAAAATCATTTTGGATGGTCTGGCTCCAGCAAATGCAAATAGATAAGCTATTCCTGCTGAGCCCTACCCAAACTGCAGTTTTGTGAGCACATAAAAAATTGTTGTTTTAAGGCACTAAGTTTTAGACTGCTTTGTTACATAACAGTAGACAAATGAAGTAGGCAGACTACCTCCATTAGTTAACCAAATAGACCCAGGCATGCCTGAATTTCCTGATGGATTCAAGACAGGCCCAGGCAGGGAATGGCCCTGCTATACTTGTATGCATGTTGGTCTCATCTTTCAGACTTGAGAAATGTGAGCAAGAGTTATTTTATTATCTTTATTGGTATCCCTGGCACCTATCAGAGTATCTGACACATAGTAGCCTCTCCGTGTGTTCTTACTGGATGGTTAGAGGCCAATGAGTGAACTGTAACATTGATATTATCTAACCCACCAATTTCTTCCTCCTATCACTCTTACCAAAGCTCACAGGTTACTTACATCTCCAGTTCCTCTCCCAGCAAAAAACACTATACATCACATCTCTTCTTTAACTCCTTTCCTCTTCCTGCTTTCAATTCTTACTCAACTACCTCAGGAAAATTTCTCTTGATCACCTCGATCTTCTCTTTCCACCCTTGTGAACCCTACCCCTATCCAATAGCCTCAACCAACATTGATAGGTTGAATTTAGTGGCATGAGGGAAAGGAAGACAGTTTGATAACAATTAGATTTGAAAACAAATGCCATCAATCTCTAAAGCGCTTTCATCATCTGCACAATTGTCTGTGTCCAACTTCATCTTCCTTTAATTCAACCTGCTTTTCCATAAGCATAAGCATTTAAATTTGGTTACTATCTTGTTACTTTATATTTGCTTACTATTTTGTTAACATCAGGGTGGTAGCAATATTGCTATCCCACCCACCGACCCCCCTTTTTCTTTGTGCTTGTACAGTATTTCAACAATAGGGAAGAGTTAAATAAGAGTTATGTATCTAGCATAGACTAGTACTCAAAAAATATTAGGAAATGTAACAATTTTAATATTGGTCTTTTTGTCTCTAGTTACATGGCTCTAAGAAAACAGCTCCATGGTAAGTAGACTACTATTAATACACGTATTAAACCTCAGACTACCTTGTTCATTTGCCATTTTTTCCATATGTGTATATAAAATGTTAATTTTCTGAAAAGAAGTATTCAAATTTTTGTGATGCAAGTAAAATATGAAAGCAAAGTCCTAAAGCAGGTAAACTATGAATTTTAAAGATTGAATTCATTTCATCCCTAAAGGTTTTGTTTACTTTGGTCATTGCATGAATCTCTTTTGGCACCAAGCATATACACTTTAGAAAAAAGTAAGACTTATTCATTTACATCAGCACCAAACCAATCCAGTAATAATAATTTACAAAGAGGATTGGGAGGCATGGAGAAAAGTCAAGGATTTCAGACTAGCTGGGCATCTCTGCTCAGTTGCCTAACCTCACAGACTTAAGTTTTTTTGGATTTTTGTTTCTTTAGATTATATGTAGAGGAGAATACTTATCTTACCATGCCCGCCCCCCCCCCCTTTTTTTGGGAAAGTATCTTTGTAGGTGTGGAATAAACGGCAGCTACTAAAATAGGAATGAAGGTGTCTAAGAACGGAAAAGCTGAAACAGGGCTTTGCAAGTAACCTAAGGTATGCAAAACTGTGAATTTTAGATGCTCTTCATTAGTTTAAAAAGGTAACAGTCTAATTGCTAACATTTATGTGGCACACTGAAACGGTGCCAGTAATTTTGTTAGTTTCACCGCTATAAAAATCCATTTTGCCAAGTGGAAAGCAAGATGTAGGGCGCAGGAGCGGGTAAAGATAAAATATAGTGTATTTCCTTGCCTGCTCCAGCAACCCGCTCAGAACTACACAGATACATCACCCTCAGTGTAGTGGCCTCCTCCACTGGTGAGGGTAGACAGCACCATCCAACTCAGTGTGAAATTGGACGTGCAGGAGCGGGAAAATGTAACCCCATTTAGCGACGGTGCATGCGCCCCAAACATCTCATTTTTGCGACAGATGAGAAGAAAAAGAATTAAATCTTCCGTGGATCCTATCGCGAGAGGAGCGAGCCAAACGCCACGTCGGAAACTAATGACGCTGGCGCCGAACGACAGGTGGCGGAACAAACGGACAGTGAATATCGGTGAACGCAGAGACTTCCGGTAGGCAGGACGTCCGCCGGAAACGGGGGTGGTCTGGGAGATCGCAAATCCGAGGTCCGGCTGTCTTGTTTTTTGTTTTTTTCTCCCCCAGCCGCTTGTCTGGCACCGTGTGGACCCTGGTGAATGAAGATGGCTTGCGCGGCGGCGCGGTCCCCGGCCGACCAGGACAGGTGAGTCCTGAGAAAGGAAGGGGCTTGCTCCGAGCCCGCGGGTGTTCTGCCGCTTTCCCCACCCCTGAGAAGCTCGCCGGTGAAGCTCGGCCCGAGCGCGGGCTCTGTTCTCCGAGCGTTCGTTCGTCCGGAAGGCCAGCAGTGCCAGGCTCTGCACAGGGTCCCGGAGATTCCGACTCTAGGTAGCTCACTGGGCTACGTGGACATGACATTAAGTAATAGAGTCACAAAGTGAAATTTCTATTCTTTTAATTGTGATGTTTCATATATAATTATATATATATAATTTTTTTTTTTTTTTTTTTTTTTTTTTAATGTGGGTAGCTCCCTGGCTGGGAATCGTGCCCAGGCCGCAGCGTTGACAGCGCCGAAGCCTTCGCCACTACACCACCAGGGAACTCCCTAATTGTGATGTTCTGAAAAGCTTGTTTGGATTCTTTAAAGTCTTTAGTACCTTTGATGCCGTATTTTTTATGTAAAAGAACAGGGCCCACCCTCAGGGACTTTATATAGGCAGCTATATCTAACTGAACAGTTACGACATCTTTTCTTTTTTTTAAGAAAGTCTCGTTTGTGATTTTTTTTCTATTTAAGCTTCTAGTTAAAGTTTCCTTTTTTAAGTAATTTAAGTAAAAGGGAGACAATGTAAAGAGAAATAATTATGCAAATAATAGTATAGATGTGCCGGCAGTAAGTGATACTGATGAATGAATGAATGAGTGGAGTTTTGAAAATACTGTTCTGGTGACACCAGCTGTGCTTTTTCTGTGACAGGTTTATTTGTATATATCCTGCTTATTTAAATAACAAAAAGACCATTGCAGAGGGAAGGCGAATCCCCATAAGTAAGGTAAGTAAGTAGGCTCCTTGGTTCTTGAAGGGTTGGGAGAGGTTTTACTGTTAGGACCACAGAGGCTTCTTTACTGCATTTGGGGGCGGGTAGAGGGACTTTGGGGAACAGCAGTAAGAACTGGGGTGTTTTCCTTAATAATAGTGAAACCGGAGAGGCACTAATTCATACCTGAAGGAATTTTTTAAGTGATTCCTCATGAGCTTGTGTTTGAAAGAAGGGAACAGGGAGAGTTGTAGCATTTGCATGGTTTTTTATATAAACCCAGGTTATGACAGTCATCTCCTTAACCAAAATTGTGTCATTATACCATAGAATGTCCAGAATGTAGTGGAGTTTTTAAAGAAGATTTGAAGAAAATGAACAGGTGTAGCATTTTAGTTTTATGTCAATTATTTTCTTTTTTGAGATGGGTAAAGTTACTTGGCCTTAGGAAAGTGCCTAAAGCCAAGTGAAGAGTCTTTGTAGAAGCTTTTTATTTTCAAAATTGATGTCATATTCTTTTAAAGAATCACTTAAGGTAACTTGGTCTGAAGCAATTAATTAGTTTTTTTTTTGCTTTTTGATATGTGGGTAGCTCCCTGACTGGGAATTGAACCCAGGCCGCAGCGCTGACAGCGCCAGCGCTGAAGCCTTAAGCCACTACACCATCAGGGAACTCCCTAATTAGTTATTTTTGTGTTAATTAATATATCCTACTATGCTGCTTAAATGTATGAAAGTCTGTTTTGCTGCCTCAGGGTAAAAGAAAAAGATGCCAAAGCACTGGTTCAGAATAATGCCTGACACCAAGCCACTATAAACAGGCCTGTGGTAGCAAGCTCTCACATATTGGGAGAATGATTAAATTGTTTTTAACTTTATTGATGTATTGTTGACATACAGAAACATATGCAAGTCTTGTCTTTCATCATTAATTCTTACAAAGTGAGTACACATGGGTAACCAACTCTTAATTTAAATAGAAAATATTACCAGCATCCAGGAGGATTCCTTTATTTCCCCTCCCAGTCACTGTCTTCTCTTCGTATACTTACATACATAAATAACCACTGTCCTGATTTCCATAGATTACTTTTGTTTTGTTTTGAATTTTATTTAAATGACATCATACATTACGAGGGTGGGCTGATAAATTTTGTCTCCACTGTAATATTTTTTGTTACATTAGACATATCTAGATATAACCAGTTCTTTGTAGTCTCATGGTATCTCCCCTCCATCATTCTTGACCTGCATACACACAGAGGCTTACATTTTTCACCCAGTGCACATTGAAATGGAAAAGTGGTCAGACCAAAAATCAGTCAATGTGACCTTCCCATCCGAGGCCTAAGTTTTGAATTTTTTTGGCTGAGGTGATTCCTTATGATGGTATTCCATGGACTGCCTTTTGTTCTCGGGATCGTAATGATGGACCCAAGTTTCATCACCCATAATGATCTTTTTTTCGGGGGTGGGGTGGGGGGTAGTTCCCTGGCTGGGAATCAAACCCAGGCTGCGGTGTTGAGAGTCCTGAAGTCTAGCCACTATACCACCAGGGAACCCCCCCGCCCCTTGTAATGATCTTTAAGAAATCCTCACTTACTTTTTCAAAAATTTCAAAAAGATTGAAGGAACCTTTTCCACTGTTAAAGAATTCATTAGCAGCACACTGGTTGAAGCAAATGTCTGAACACCTTTTCATTTCAGTGTGCACCAGGTGACAAATAGAAACATCTGTATGTGCAAGGTCAAGAGGGGAGATATCATGTGACTACACAAAACTGGTTATATCCAGATACATCTAATATAACAACAAAAAAATTACAGTGGAGACAAAATTTATCAGCCCACTCTCGTATATACTTTCATGTCTGTCCTTTTTCACCAAACTTTAAGCTTATGAGATTTATCCACACTTTTGAGTATAGTTTAATTCTCATTGCTTTGTAGCAGGGTTTCTCAACAGCATCACTATTGACATTTTGAGCGAGGTGATTCTTTGTTGTGAAACTCTTGTGCATTTTAGGTTGTTCAGCAGAATCCTTGGCCTCTACCCATTAGATGCTGGTGCCCTACCCCCACCTAGTTGTGACTATCAAAAACATCTCCAAAGCACTGTTAAATGTCAGTTGGGGACCAAGATTGCCTTGCTGAAAACCACTGCTCTGTAGTATTGTACTGGTGAATATACCACAGCCCATTCTACTGTTAATGGATAATTGGGTTGTTTCTAGTTTGGGGCTATTACAAATAGTGCTACTGTGAACATTCTTGAGTTTGTCTTTTAATGAACATATTTTTGCACTTTTCTTGAATACATACCGAGAAGTGGATTTGCAGGGCCATAATGGTATATGTATGTTTAGCTTTAGTAGATACTGCCAGACAATTTTTTAAAGTGATTATATCTATATTAGTTGGTTTACCAGTATTCATTGAGCACCTACTATGTTTCAAGCCAGGTACTGGGGGATATACTGGTGAACAAGTAAGTCTTTGCCCTTGAGAAGTTTATGTTCTGTTAGAAGGGAGATGGGCATACAAGTATGAATCAGTGTTATTCCTGGAATTTTTTATTTTTTAAATTACAATAAAAACACCTGTACCTACTAGAATAGGAAACCTAGGGTTTGGTACATGTTTTGATCATAATATTTGAAATGATTTATACAACAATATCACAGTATCCACTTAAAGCTAAGTTGTTTAGTGTTTTTTTAATTTTTATTTTCAATTACAATTGACATTCATTATTTTATGTTAAATATAAATTAAATTATTTATTAATTTCAGGTGTGCAGCATAGTGGTTAGAAATTTATGTAATTTACAAGGTGATCCCCCCTGATGAGTTTCTTACCCACCTGGCACCATGCATAGTTACTGCAATATTTATTACTGTATTCTCTGTGCTGTACTTTATTGTTCACTACCAATTTGTACTTCTTAATTCCTTCCCCTTTTTCACCTAGCCCCTCAACTCTCCTTCCATCTCGCAACCATCAGTTTGTTCTCTGTACCTATGAGTCTGTTTCTGTTTTGTGTGTTCATTTATTTTGTTCTTTAGATTCCACATATAAGTGGAATCATACGGTATTTTCTTTCTCTGTCTGGTTTATTTCACTTAGCGTAATACTCTCTAGGTCCATTCATGTTGTCACAAGTAGTAAGATTTCATTCTTTTTTATAGCCAAGTATAATATTTTATTGTATGTATGTACCACATCTTCCTTATCCAGTTGTCTGTTGATGAGCACATTTTTGCTCATTGCTTCCATATTTTGGATTTTGTAAATAATGCTGCATAAACTGTTTAGTATTTTTGTTTTTTAACTGTTCAGGCTGTTGAAAATCCTACAGCTACAGAGATTCAAGATGTGTGCTCAGCAGTTGGACTTAATGCATTTCTTGAGGTACGATGTAGTTCTTTCGTTATTATTTTCCATTTTCATTGATGTTATAACTTTCTTAAACAAAGCCTGTTTTTATTTTTTATTTTTCTATGTTAGAAAAATAAAATGTACTCCAGAGAATGGAATCGTGATGTTCAGTATAGGGGCAGAGTCCGAGTCCAGCTCAAAGAGGAAGATGGCAGCCTCTGTCTTATACAGTTCCCATCACGTAAGTTTTTTTAAATTCATGAATAAATGAAGTTTGGGATAGGTTATTCTTCTACACTGCAAAAAAAGTTCTGGTCTTTTGAAAGTTAAAAATCATAATTTGTGTTCTGTAGATTGATTTGAGAAAGGACTACTGCTGATGGAGAGGTGAAGAGTGCTTATAACTTCTAAGTTAAGGACTTCTTTGAGAGTGTGATAAAACCTGCAATTTTGTGTGTTTTCCCCACAAAATTGTTTTGTGGACATTTTATAAATCTCTGGAAGTTCATTATTGCTCTCAGGTTAAGCATATAAAATTAATTATCACATGTTAATTGCTTCCTCATTTTGTTTTCTACTTTTCTCACTAAATTCTCACTTATTTTGTCTTTCACTTTTCTACTTACTGCTGCCCAGTGTGTCATATAAGACATTCACTCCTCTTTATCGATCCCCCTAAATTTCTTCCAGCTCCTCACTACCATGATGACCACTGTGTATATGTGCAAAGGCTATCCATGTACATGTCCCTGCAGACCTGAGTGAGAACGGACCTGCTGTGTATCCCAGGAGTGTGATAGGCCATGCACATTGTTCCATCCTCTTTCATATGTTTGCTGAAATCTGTACCAATCCACTGATAATCCACTATGCCATTCTTGTTCACTTTGCTGTTAATAAGTTTCAGATCCTAGAGATCCTGAGGTCTGCTTATAATTCCTATCACTAATAAATCTAAAAAGTCATTTTTACTGAAAAAAAGCAAGAGATAGGCATAATGTGATACCACTTAAGTAAATTTAAATACAAAATAAGAAAACACAGTTTTAAGATAGTTAACCTAATGGCAAGCAAGGAGTTGTGGGGTGGAGACGGGTAATGGTTAGAGAATATTGTGGCATTAACCCTAGTGTTTTCTTTCTTAAAAAACAACAGCTATGCAAAACTGGACATCAGTACTCAATTAATTGTGGTTATTAGATGAATATTTATTATTTACATGTTATTCTTTTCAGAATTTTTTGTTTTTAAAAAATAAATTTAAAAAAGTCTTTCGATGTATTAACCCCAAACTGACACCTTGTTTTTTAGATCAATTAAAATAGACTGATTTCTATATACTAATACTTATGAGGATTAGTAGATATTTCTAGAAACTTAAGATTCTGACTCAGGAATGATAGATGTATATATTCCAGTATGATTTTTCTTCTGACATCTTTGTAGAATATGAATGTTAGTCAAATTCATGGAATGCAGGGGAGGAAGGATAAAATACTATTTTTCCTTTTCAGCATATTTACCCTTAACCCTAATACACTTTTCAGATCTCTTAATAAGTTTATTGATACCCTCAAAAAGAGTGTTCTGTTTTTGCCCTCAAATTGCAGCTTTAACCCCTTTGTCGTCTATAAATTTCTTCCCCTGAAGCTCTTTTTTTCATATTTGGGAACAAATCATCAGACAGAGCCAGGTCCAGACTGCAGGGAGGGTGGTTTTACGTTTGGAAGCCATAGTCATGAAGAATAGCCAGCACAACATTGTTCTTGTGCATGCGTGTGTTGTCGTGCAAAAGCAGCATTCCATTAGTCCATTTTCCTTCCTTTTCTCCTTCACAGATTCTTTTAACTGTTTCGGCAGACTGGAAAGTACTTGCCAGTTACTGTGACACACTTAATCCTGTATGCAATCAGCAGGGTAACCTCCATGTTCCAAAAACCAGTAGCCATAATTTTTCCAGCCAATTGTGACACCGTGAGCGTGCCACCGCATGGACTTCCGCTTTGACTGAGGGTTATTTATAATGATGAACCCAAGTTTCACCTCCAGTGACAGTTTGCTTGGAAGCTTCATCTTTGTTGTCTCTGCAGTGGTCCAAAAACTGTTGTGAACACTTGATGCACTGTTGTTTTTATTTGTTTGTTTGTTTGTTTGTTTTTTGGTATGTGGGTAGCTCCCTGGCTGGGAATTGAACCCGGGCCGTAGCGCTGACAGCGCCAGCGCCGAAGCCTTAAGCCACTACACCATCAGGGAACTCCACACTGTTGTTTTTAAAACGGTATTCTCGGTACCCATCTTGCACTGATTTTACATCCTTAGATGCTGATGGAGAATATTCAAAATGGTTTAGGTGATACTCCAACCATTTCTGCAAGCTGCTTTTATTCCATCTGGCATTGTTGACAATGTCTGAGGAAGTGTCTTCAACAGGGCATCACCGAGAGAGGACCCGCTGCCTTGCTTGAAAAGGCTATGCTGCTTGTAAACCAGGGATTTCCCAGGGCGACAGTCCGTGTAAATCACTAACATTTCTCCCATAACGGTTTGATGTGTTTTTCCCTTGTTTTGTGAGGAACTTAATGACCGCGTGAAATTCCATTTTGTCATACTTGGGGTTTTCTTCACATTAAACATGCTTCTCTGGAGATATCTGAAAGAACAGAGATGCAAGTAGGCTGAAATTTGGCACATATACTAGTAATAAGTCACACAAACTGTGTGCACTAGTACTCCCATCTCCGATAATCCTGTTCCACGAATTTCTTAACCACTACCATACCTCTTAGAAGTCAAAAGACAAAACAACAGCAACAACAAACTTGATTTAAAAATTACATTTGAAAAGATGTTGCTTCCTGATTCCAGTAAGCAAATACTTACAAAGTAAAAGGAAAAGCTGAGGGGCTTGGTGTACTTGGGTAAGGAAGGCAGCTACTGGACTTGAAGGAGGTAGTTGGTTCACAGAGCAGGGGCACTGTGTTTGTAAATCATCTGAGCATATGAGTAATGTTCTTTGTAGCTTAATGACATTGGATTTTGTTAGAAGACTGAGCAACACTGTGTTACCATAGTTTACAATGATATACTGTTTCCAACTAATTATATTTAAATATATTCTCCTTTGATCTTCAAGTCAGTTACTAGAACCAAGACCAACATTTTTGTTCTACATTCAGTGTTTTCATTGTATTCATTTAAATATTTCCATATTGTTCTCAGCACTTTTTTCCACCAAAAGGCCCCCACTTGAGTCATTGTCCTCATAGTCATTTATATTTTTCTCTTTAAATCCTTTTCATTTTCTTGATGTGATAATTTCTTGAACTGTATGGTCTTCATGTAAATGATCTTTTATGTCTTACCTCTCAGATTATACACTAAACGTAACTTCTGTTTTCTAGGTAAGTCAGTAATGTTGTATGCAGCAGAAATGATACCTAAATTAAAAACAAGGACACAAAAAACAGGAAGTGGTGACCAAAGTCTTCAGCAAGGAGAGGGAAGTAAAAAAGGGAAAGGAAAGAAGAAGAAGTGACCTGGTGAAAGAATCAAGTATGTGATACTACTGTAAGAGACATGAGTGGAAGTTTCTAATTTGTATGTGAGAGAAACAGAAGCTTTTTCTTTGTATCATTTAACTGAACTATGAACATTTGTGCCTCCCAGCTTCAGCATCAGAGTTAACGGTGAAATAAATTGATATCAGAAGTTTGCATTTAGCATTTATGCAATATATATATTGCTTTTCAATGCAGAGTTTTTCTGAAAGAAGCATATTTTTAAATGGTAAATGGACTCTGCCATAAGTTACTTGAAATCCTGTATCTGCCCTTTATGTAAACATGTTCAGATAAATGAGTTCAATAAGATTTGAAACACATTTTTTTCACTTTCTAAGTTAATGAAATAAAGTTTGAAACTGACTTTTGTAGCTTTTGCTTGTGCATTAATCAATGCCAGTAGAGGAGATTAAGAGAATGAAATAAGAGTACTGGAAGTTTAGTGTGAGCCTAAAACTAGAAGAAAGTGCTTAAATCCTCTTGGAGGTCTATGAGCAGCTTATCTAATAGGTCGTATTCTTTAAATCAGTTACTGTAATCGAAGTATGCAGTTACTGGTTTTTTGACCTATGGAAAGTCCTGGAGTTAAGCTTTAGATTTGCTTATTTTGTAGGCTTGAGAACATTATTTTAACTGGAGTTCTAAAATTACCTATGTTTTAGCACGTTGAGATATACTTTTTTCGGCTCTTGAGCCACTCCTTGCTCGAGCCCGCTCCTACCTCTTAGGAGTGTACTTTCTCTTCAATAAACTGTTTCACCACTAAAAAAAAAAAGAGAGAGAGAGAGAGAGAGATACTTTTTTCAAGAAACTAAATTGGATTGGGGATTCTGACTTTATTCCAAAGCAGTGTATCTGAAAGTGGTGATTTTTTGTGACATTTAAGAAAATCCCTTTCCAGCCATGTGTTTTTGTCTATTGCATATCTCTTGGGGAACTGCCTTCTCTGACACCATATGCTTTTGGAATACTGTCATGCGCCACATTACGTTTATGTCAGTTATGGGCCAAGTGTACAGTGGTGGGTCCATAAGATTATAGTGGAGCTAAAAAAATTCCTGTCACCTAGTAACATCCTAGCTGCTGTAAATTCGGAGCACAGCAACGCATTACTCATGTTTGTGGTGATGCTGATGTAAACAGACCTTCACTGCCAGTCGTATTAAAGTATAGCACACACAGTTACATACAGTATGAAGGCTTAATAGTGATCATAAACAACTGTTATTGGTTTGTTAATTTACTGTGCTTTTCTATAATGTTAGGGTATATTTCTACTTATAAAAAAGGAAGTTTGCTGTTAAACAGTATGCCATGTTATACCAGCAGCAGCCTCATCCATCCTGTGTTTATTGCGTCGTCTTCATTACATCATTTTCTCTTGTACTTGATTTATTCTCGTGTTTTAAAAATTCAGTGTAGTATGGGAGGTGAGGGAGGCAGAAACCTATGTGCTTTGAGTTTGCTGCTTTAAGTTTTCCTCATGTGAAAGCAGTCACTGTTTATTACCTGACCAGATAATAAAAATAATCGTGGTAGATACTTTAGTTCATCCTCCTAAAGCCTATTGATCTGGTCTTCCCTATGGCCAGCATCTCCACCTTCCACAAAATGGGTGGTCGTCGTCTTCATTGTTTGCTTCCTTGAAGTGTTTTCCAACAGTGTAGATCTCATGAATCAGATCCTCCATGCCGATGATGCCATATTTTCCAAGAGATCAAGTAATGAGTATGTTACCTGTCAGGGCAATTCATGTCTTGTTGATTTTGCCATAACCACCCTTGGATGTCAGTTTATTTACTGCTTTCAGGTTTGGGTGTCCCTCAGGCAATACATGGTTCCACAGTCCTCAGCATGTTCATTGAGGCCTTGTTGAGCTTCACAAAGGTGCCAGTGAAGATCTAGGGAAGCTGCAGTACCCTTCGCACCTTTGGGCTCACACCATTGATGCCTCTGATCTGAAGACAAATGCCAATTTGGGTTTCACTGATACATAGAAGTTGCCAGGTTTTCTTGCCACCCTGGCCATTCGAATCTCAGTTCTGCACATCTATCTGGATTCTTTGTGATAGTGCTTAGCTATTTCATAGGTAAGCTTCCTTTTTGCTTTTCGCAGCATCTTTTGGGCAAACTTTTTTCTCAAGTGCTTGATTTCCAGTCCTTCGTTTTTTTGTAAGAGTTTCTGGCACAGCAGGAACCTCCTCCTTCTCTTCTGCACCCTCCATGGTTCTGGCTGGGGAAAGGTGATTTTGCTTAAAACATAACAGAAACAAAAATTTAGTGTAGTCTAAGTAAGTGTATGGCGTTGATAATGTCTACAGTAATGTTCTAGGCCGGTATGTTCACTCACCACTCCCTGACTCAGCAGAGCAACTCCCAGCCCTGCCAGCTCCATTCATGGTCAGTGCCCTGTACAGGAGTACAATGTTTAAATCTCGTATACTGCATTTTTACTGTGCCTTTTCTATGTGTAGATACATTTAGATACACAAGTACTTACCATTGTTAAAATTGCCTACAGTATTCAGTGCAATAACATGCCATACATGTTTGTAGCGTAGGAGCCATCGGCTAGCCCATATATATAGCCCAAGTCTGCAGTGGTCTACACCATTTAGGTATGTACAGGTGCACTCTGTTCACACAATGATGAAATCACCGAACAATGAATTTCTCAGAATGTATTGCGTTGTTAAGCGCGTAATTATAAGACCGCATCCTGACTACAGGATATGACCCAAGCCAGAGTGGATTATTTCTCAGGAATTTAAATCTGAATGATTTTTCTCCCTCTTCTGATCTTGGACTCTTGGTTTGAATATTCGACCTGCTGGAGTAGTACTCAAATTTTCTTACTTCTATTTCCTCTTATTTCCATGTATTTACCTTTATGTTCTATTTCCTAGAATTCCTTGCTTTATCTTTGAACCCTTCTGTTGAATTTTTAATTTTTCTTTTATTTTCAACTCTAAGCTCTCTTGTCATCTGAATCACAAATTCCATTTCATGGATATAATTTATTTCTCAAAGGGCATGACTTATATAGTATTCTTTTCTAAGTTTCTCTTTTCTTCTTGTTTTTATTTTGATCCCTGTCATGTTAAGTGGCTTTCCTTAGATTGATGGTTTCTTTAAGGGTGAAATACCAAAAAGTTCGTTGTAAATTCTGAGCACATCGTGGGCCCAACGTAATCGCAAGGGTCCTTATAAAAGGGAAGCAGAAGTGAGAGTACTAGAGGGCAAGAAAGAAGCCCAGGAATTCAGGCAGAATGTTGAAAATGAAAGCAAGGAAATAGATTCTCCTCTGCAGTCTCCTGAAGAGTTTGCAGACTGAGTTTCACTAAAGGAATATCTGGCTGAGATAGTTTTGGGGGGAATTTCCAAGATCACAGGTGTTTTAAGCTGATCTCCTTCCCTGGTGGAGCCTAAAAAGTTCCCAGAAGGATAAGGGTCTGGGAGCATAGTGGGAGGAGGTGGGATGGGAAAATGGGTCTCAGTGCTTAGTCACTCAGTCCTGTTGTTAATACAACTTCCATCCCTCAACTCTGCCCGTGTCCCTCACTTCACAGATCGCCCATGTCCAATACATAAACATTCAGTCTTTTACTTGAATAGCGATAGGGTAGTTTTTCAGTAATTCTCATTTTAGTTCCTTCCCAACATTAAGATTGCTCTTTACAGTTATTTTGAAAATATTGGATGTGACTTTATAATGAAATTTCTGTATCCAAAGAGTGACTAAGTCAGGTAGGCAGAATCAAGCCTCTCCCAGACCAGTGAGTGTTTCTGTGCATGGTGAAAGAGGCTTTGCCGGTGTGACTGAGGAGCTTGAGCTGGAGAGAGTACAGGCCTACGTCAGATGCTGTGGGTTTTGTTCCAGACCAGTGCAAAAAAGTGAGCATCACTTTATCACAATAAAGGGAGTCATCTTTTTGTTGGTGGAGTGTCTTGCCTTCAGTTTGTAAAAATAAAACCACCTGTGAAGCACAATAAAGCAGACTGTACCAAAAGGAGGTAGCTTATATCCAGGGTTTTCCAGCTGGGCCCAATGTAATTACACGGGTCCTTATAAAAGGGAAGCAGAAGTGGAAGTCGTAGAGGTCCAGAAGCCAAGGGATTCAGGCAGAATCTCGAAAATTAGAGCAAGCAGATTCTCCTCGTCTCCAGAAGGCATGCAGCCCTGCCCACTCGTTTTGGATGTCTGACCTCTACAACTATACGCCAATAAATTTGTATTGTTTTAAGTCAGTATATTTGTGGCAATATATTACAGCAGCAATAGGACAGATCAGGTGAATTGTTTAAGTAGACAAATTCTCCAGAACCTGGAATTCTTGGCTTCGTTAGTAGTCTCTATATAGTGGTTCATTACCCACTGGCTACGTATTAGAATCACCTGAAGAGATTTTATAGCATACTGGCACCTAAGTACCACAGTAGACTATCAGAATTTCTGGTAGTAGAGTCAGATACCAGTATTTTTGGAAAGCTTCTCTGGTGACTTAATGTGCAGCCACGTCAGAAAATCTGTATACTAAATGTAAAGCTAACATTTAACAACACAGTGGTTTTGCACCTCAAAGTGTGGTTCCTGGATCATCAGCATCACCTGGGAACATGGTGGGAAATCCACACTTTTCAGCACTGCCCCAGAGCTACTGCATCAGAAACTTTGAGGACAAGACCAGCAATCTGTATTTTAACAACCTACCTTCCCGCTACCCCCACCCAAGACATTCTGATGCACACTGAAGTTTGAGAACCAAGAACCTCCCTATTGCTCTTGATTTCTATGAGGTGTATGGCATAGAGATGTTATTAAATTAATATTGTGGTGAAGCAGCCAGAAAAACTTTTAATTAGGGTCATTCTCATTTACTTTCCTGCTGTACTATGCAGAGATGTAGTATTTGATAAGAGTCTCAATCTTATTTCTTCTAAACACATAAAGACTGTTGGTAGGCATGTAAAAGCAGATGCAGCTAACACACACCTTCCAGGAGTAGGTGTTTTTAATAAAGTCCTTAAATTCTTCAAAACAAAGTACAGAATAATTTAGAGGCACAAAGAAGTGTTAACTACATAAAAATATATACAATATGTCAACTTCTGTCTTGAGACTTGTGTGTAATGCAATATGGGGGTAAAGATTTCCTTTAATTGTAATTATCAGTAGAAACTTTTTTTGATTGATATGTTTTCTTTAGGGAAAGTCTTTGCTTGGACAGGTAGTAATCACCAGGGGGAAAATTACAGGGCAGGTGAGGAATTAATGAACAGCAGCAGTGTTTAAGGTTCATTTATCTATATTCAATTTTGCATGAATTCTAGATTTTTTCCAAAGCCCAACAAAATAAATTGAAGTATAACAGTTCAATGAGATAATGGAATTTTATTTACATGGATTCATTTCCATTTAATATATCACATCTTCAGGATAGGTGGTAACTTATTTAAAGGCTATGCTCATTCTCTTCAGGCTGTGGGCAGAAGACTCTCCTAAGTAGCAGGAACTGTTCATTTGAAACCTTTTGAGTATTGGAAGAATTGCTGTAGGGATTCTGTAACTTACTCCCAAAATACCAACCGTGTACAAATAAATGCTTTTCTTTTAGCTAGACACAAGCTTAATTCGTTTTTCAATATTCTAGCCATGGCATTATATGACTTGGAAAATCTAAACTGAGGCAAAATTGTTCAACTCCTAACTTCTCCCTTTAATATGTATGCTTTGACTACCAAATAACAAATTTCTTCTGGAACGCACTGTAGGAAAAACCTATCAGGACAAACAATTTGCTTTCAGAATGTATTTTCTTAAATATAGTAGTTTTCAAACTGAACTAGTTATGAATAGTAGCTTTCATGCCTCCCATCTTGCCTGATAATATATTCTGTATACTAAAAATTTGATTATACTTTCTGTATAATAAGTTGCTAATTTTCATTCTTTTGCCACCAAGAAAAGTGCACTTCATTTATGGGGAAAGGGATTTAAATACTCCTAGAAGTACTTTATTCATTTTAACCTAAAGCTTGAGTTTTCTCCCAATAATAATTAATTGTTTGCTAAGTTATTTTTTCCTTTAAGTTTAATAAGATGCTGTATGATCACTATTTTTCCCAGAAAAAAATAAAATGCCCTGATCCATGTTATAATATTTGGGTAATATTATCCCTTATTTTTGATATCTTTAATATTTTTTTATATCATGAGACATCATTATGACCCTATCTGTAATCAAAAGAAAAACCAATCATCTTTATTTGCCTTAAAAAGTATTTTACTGGTAGTTTTGTTATATTCTTGTTTTAGTTAGTTCAGTCTAATTCAGAAGGATCCTAGCAGTATGGCTGGTATAAAGCTCAGTTCTTCTAGTCCAGACAAGTTGTCAAGGTTACTATAAGCTATTATACTTGGCTGATCAAAATCAAGACATTCATTTTACGTTTCTGTTTTGTACTTAAACTGTGTAGTTACAGGCAATTTATCAAAACAAAGCATAAAGATCAAGGCCTTTAAACGGACTACAAATGATTCTGGCAAACTAGGGAGGCCTCCTCTGTTTGACCTTAAAGGCCAGAGAAAGAAGGTGAAGGCAGTTGGACATAAACACTGCCAACTAGATTATATTATAGGTTATAACGTACTTCCTTTCAATCTCCTAGAATTGCTCTTAGAGCCTGGTGTCATCATTAGCATGTAGTTGCCAGCTAATAATGTAAACAAACATACATGTAATTACAGGTGGGCTAGTCTCTGGAGGTTCCTTAAACTGGTTTTTAAAAACACTGGGAAAGAAACACTAAACCAACATGTTAGCATTGATGGTGAAAGTAGAGATGGTTTCCATTTTAGCATCTCATAAACAGACAACTGTAAAGCTTACAAGCAGATAATTTAAGAGACAAGACTGTATTACTAGTTCTAGATTACTGGAGCATGTGTGTACACTTCCCCATTTATCAAAGTGATTGTAAGAACAATCAGGCCAACCTCCGTTCAATCTCACTTACCTGAAATATTACTTGTATGCGTTACTTTTCTGAAATATTGTTTAGCAGATTATACCACCACAATGAAACCAGCTTTTGGCAGGTGCTGTCTATGACTATTATGTCTGTTACTGTCAGTAACATTTCCCTACATTTATGTATGCACAAATACATTAAAAACATTTAATACAAAATTGTACATTACATGAAGTAGAACCTTAAAGAGTATTCTGAAATATAAGTACAGAGAAAATGCATGCAGAAAGAGCTCATGAAGTACAAAGGCTGTGGGATATATAATTTTACTTTAAGTTTGCATTTCCTGCAGGATGATAATCTATCGTTTTCTATCCAGAGGCAAAATATATTTTCCAAAAATTTGAACACTGCCCATTTCATTAAATTTAAATTAAAATTCTATGTATATACACAGTAAACTGAGAAAAAAAAACAACACATTCCTTTTTTTAATATATCAAAAATGTTTCCAAAGCAACATTAAAATGATTATACCACAGTCCCTAATACAATATCAAGCTCTAATATGAAGGTACGAGAGGGCAGAAAGGTTTCATCCAGTCAGTGGCTTAGGTGCTCTTCTTTTCTTCACCCAGTAAATTCACGGCAGCTTTCTTGGCTGTCAGGAAGAAAAGAAATTGTATCAAAACTATCTGCAATACAGGCTCTGTGCTTAACGTAGCTACTAGGTAACAACGGATGACTCATGTTCAGATGAGAAAACACTGAGGTTTTGTGATCAGGGCTAAAAGTTTCCAGGAAACAGACAAGAAATTACTTCAAGGCACAAATTCTGAGTACTTGAGCAAAGTTCCTACAAATCATCTAGCCCAGTTCCCTGGTAGTGACAGTGTCACCTCTGTCCTCTAAGCATCAAGCAGCCAAGTTTCCTTGGGTGTATGGTGTTTGTTCCTCTGTATAATCAAGAAATCCTCGTTTGCGTCTGGGTGCTGACTTACACAATTTCACTGTCTCAATCTGATGACAACCAAGTCATCCATCTATTCTGTGCTGACAGAATTCAAGAGAAAGCCCTCACTCCTTTAAACCAGAAATGATGGTATATTTATCTATACACATATTCTCACATTGTGCTACCATTTTCTCCTGTTATGGGAAGAATGTGCTGCATGCAGGTCTTTGAGTTTGTGGGAAGACACTACGTTCATCAGGAAGTGTTCTTACATCTGTGGGAGGCTAAGCCTCCCCCTTCCTAACTACCCAGTACTTTGGAATGTACTTTAAGTACCAGTGTGGTGTGTGAGAGAACGGAGGGAAGGGGTTTTCTGGAAGCTTCCAGGACAGTCTGTGAGATTTCACAACAGCTGTTTTTGATGAAACCTGTGTCTTGTGGTGAGAGCTAGAGATCCTCCATGTTCACCAGCTACCTGACAGCTGCTCTCCCTTTGTTCAAATAAAATAGTTGAACAAAGTTAAAGAAAAAATTGCTAGCTCTTTGCAAAAATTTACTTCCTGGAGAATCCAGAAACTTTGAGAAAAGTCTAAAATGTGCCAGCGTGTAAGTTTCCTCCTTACTTTTATTAGAATACTGATACCTAAAAAAATCAAGAGACTAAGAAATAAATGCACATGAACTAGACAGAAATGCCTTCCCCAGAGGCTGCGTTAGGTTAAGGACAAGGAAGAACAGGAAAGAAAGTTCTTAAAAAGGAACTGGTGATCCCCAAGTGGAAGTATGTGAAGGTTACAGGTTACACTTAAAATTACAGAAACATGTGTTGCAGGACAGAGAGTGGAGCTCCAGGTACAGAAAGAGAAGTTCAGAGGGGAGAGAGGTCTGAGGGACTAGTGGGCGAATTCATCAGTGCTGGAACATCAGGCCTGCTGGAGAACTGTCTTGTTGATGATCTTACCTCCCACTTTCTAATTACCTTAGAGCTCTAGCAACAACAAAATTCCCTACTTCTGTGTCCACTGCCCACTTTTCTCCAAAACGCTCTGGAACTAAGACCCATTCTAAGCAAAATCTCTGATTCTCATCATGTTTCGTTCACCTTCATGCTTTTACAGAAATATGCCTGTCCCCTGAGGACACCACTGCTCACACAGTGGTTGTTTTTTCTTCCTAGTGCCACTGGGTCTGGAGGTATGACAAGCATTGTGGTTGTTCTTCGTTGCTATTCAGATGCTGTCTTCCACTAGCATTCCTATTTCCCGTCATCTCTGACTCGGGCTATGCTGCCTTATTCCTTTAAGATTTTAGCTCCAAAGTTAGCATCACTGTAATAGCACTCCTGTTTTAATTACCCGTGACTTCACTATCCACATGGATATACGTGATCCTTCCAATATCCTCACCTCTTAGTCCCTCTCCTCCAATAAATAGCCTTTATGTTCCATCCTCCCTACTCCCACCTACCACAGGCACTCTGCCATGATCCCTGTCACTGCCTCATCCCTCTGTAGTCTGTGTCAAGCACCCCACTCTCCATCATCACACCGATCTTTGTAGCTTTCTCCCGATTCAGAGTTCTTCGCCACCACCTGGTTTCATCATCCATTGATCTTACCACCTTTTCCTCACTTTGCTCCTCACCCAGCTTAAATTCCATCGTCAAACATTAATCACCCCTTAGCCAAACTCTCACTTCATGGTTCTTACTTAACAAAATTAACCTTGACACAACTCTCCATTTTTTTCTCCAAATGTATCCATGTAGCTGAATGCAGTTGTAGAAAAACAGAGATGAACCAGTTTCAATGTGAAATTCATGGGCACAAACAAATCTCAAGTGAGCCTTTAATACTGCCTGGCAATCACATGACACTGTCCCAGTCCATTCATTCTCGCACTTAGAGAGGCCAGCAAATTGCAGCCACACTCAGTCGTTGTCTGTAGCTGCCTTCACACTACAGTGGGAGAGCTGAGAAGCTGCAACAGAAACCCAATGGCCTGCAAAAACAAAAATATTGGGCCCTTTACAGGAAAAGTTTGCTGAACCCAGTCATAGACAAAGTATTTCATACCTTCTCTCTCCGTCACTTCCTTCCCTATCCTCTTTCCTACCTTACTGAGAAATCTGAAGCAATCAGAAAATGACTTCTATAAGCTCCCACTGTCACTCACCTACCAGCATCTTTATACCTATAAACCCTCATTTCCCTCCTGTTATAACCTCTTCCTGCTCCTATGAGCAATCCTGCTGTTTGTACATTAGATCTGTCTCCTCTGTTCTAGTCAAAGACAGAGCTCCAGCATTTCACCCTTTCGTGTGTATCATTTTCTTGCTCTTTACTGGTTCATTCTCATTTTCATACATACTCTGTTTCTTCCACCTTAAGGAAAAGAAAAAGAAATCCTTAGGACCCTCATTCCTTCTTTCAGTTACAGCCCCATTCTTCTGCTCTTTTGCAGCAAATTTCTCAAAACAGTTGCCTTATTCTCTCATGCCTGTCTTCCCATTTCTCTGAAATCCATTCCAATCAGGATTTTGCTCCCACTACTCCACAAAAATTTGTTTTGTCAAGATCACCAGTGCTTCCTCAGTTCTGAATCCTATCGTCGGTCTTCAGTCCTTGTCTTATGTGACCTGTGTGCAGCATGTGACACAATGGATCGCTCCCTCCCTCGTGGAAACACTTTCTGCACTTGGCCCTGATGATAGTATAGTTTTGTGGTTTTCTTGCTGCCTCAACTGGCCATTCCTTATCAGTCTACTTTGCTGGTTGCTTGTCATCTTCCCAATCTCTAAACACTGGGGGCACCAGGGCTCAGACCTCTTCTAACCACATTCACTCCCTTATTGATGTCATTTAGTCTCATGCTTACTATACTGTCTATATGCTAGTGACCCCCAAATTTATATTCCCAGCTCAGACCTGTCTCCTGAACTCCTGATGTCTATCTCCACTGGCTCTTGGACTACTCCACATAGGTATCTAAAGGACACCCCAAAGTTATGCCCAGAACAGAATCCCTTATTCCCCCCCCCCCCTTAACCTGTTACACCCAGTCTTTCCCAGCTTAATGGCAATTTTATACTTTGTCTGTTCAGGCTGAAAATCTTGGCCTCATCTCTGATTCCTCTCTCACTCCCCAACTCATCCATAAGCAAATCCTATTGGTTCTACCTTCAAAATCTATCAAGAATCCAATGACTTCTTAACTTCCTGTACGACCATTACAGACCAAGCCACTATCATCATCTCCAGCCAGACAGATCACTACAATTGTTCTCTTCCAACCTTACTGCTCCAGGCGTTTGCACATGCTGTTTCTTCTGTCTGGAAGGAAGTCATTTTTCCTCATATGCCGACTAAATGGTGCATTAAATATGGCATGAAAGAAGAATCTTGAGAAAATTAAGGGGCAATAGGCAAAGTCTTGGTAAAGAAACCTCTGAGGTATCTTATTTGTTTAAGGAAAGATAACGGACAAGAACACCAGGAAACTCGTTGTTTGGACCCAGTTTATTGCATCTCCTCTCAAATGTGGAATCAAGCTGTCCCCGAGTCTTACCTTCTTTAGCAATGGCATCTGCAGTCTCTTTGGCTTTGTCCTTCAAGTCACTCACCACATTGTCTACCTGGGACTCATGCTTCAGGAAAACAGGACGGATGATCCGCCTGTAGAGCAGTTCCGCCCCATTAGAGGGGCTGGGGGCCATGCACCACAGCAGGAAGCCACACTGTGAAGAGGGAGAGACACGTGATCACAGAAGGGGGACATCCTGACAACACACACTGACCACTGCCACTCTGGGGATAGCATTGCCTTGCTATTTCTTCCAACAACATTTCCAGTGTTTTCTGTAAGCTACATGTGGGCTTTTCTTAGGAAAAAATGTGACAAAGAATGGGCCAATAAGGAAAAGCTGAGACTGAAAAAGAAAGGTAAAACACACCAAGTCCAGCAGCTTAACTTCCTTCCTAATTTGGACTGCTTTTCAGTATATAGCTATCAGAGGCTTTTAGTAATTATAACTCTTAAAAATCAATTTAAATAACACAGTACTTACTGTATGTGTAAAGCCCTGTACAAGTAAGCCTAATATGTATGAGGCTCACACTTATTAATCCATGAATTACAGGAAAAAATATCATGACCATTCTTAAACTTTTTCCATAGTGGAATCTCAGTTTTTAGTAGCTCTTAGCCTTCAAGGAATCTTTGCAATCAGGATCCTCTTCTTTCCCCTTGAATGGAGATATTATTCCTAACTCTTTCTTTGTGGCTCTACCTTGCCATAGAGATTTAAAAAAAAATTGTCAAAAATTCTGCCCTAAAATCTTAAAAAACAAGAATTGTGACACTATATTTATATCCAAAATAATTTTACTGTTTATTCAAATGATAACAACTCAGCACTTCAAGTTGTCCAAGTAGTTTATTCCTCTGTAAGATAACGAGCAAAAGAACAAGTCTGAGTGATATGTTAACTTCCCTAGAAAGTTTTATAAACTACTCATACATACTGGGTTCTTTAGTTTAAGATTCTAACATCCAGCTAGGTGACCCTATAAAAACCAGAAGTCATTTCTTGAGATTCCAAATCTGTAGTTTTTAAAACTTCTTTAAGTAAAGTACCCTTCAACTTCTTATCCCATAAATTTAACTCTATAGGCTTAGTCCTTGTTATTCCAAGCCAAATAATGTATTCAAATAATCAAGAAACTACATTACTTTTCTAAGATACTCATTTGAACATAAAATGCACATATTTGTGCCCCAGAGCTCACTTCATCAGTACCATGTTGGCTCTAAGAAATTATATGGAAGTTTGATTACACTCAAAATAAAATGCAGGTTCTCAACAGATTACTCTCTCTAGATGATCTGAACTATAGAACTCTAAGAAAGGAACACTCATGAATTAGAATTTGTTACAATCACAAGAGCAGGGAGGCAAGCTTTCAAAAGACAGGTTATCAAGACTGGATTAAGAAAAACAAACTATAGTTATATGTAAGAAACACACCAAAGACAAAACCAATTAAGAACACTTACAGGGATTTTCACTCCTTTGTTTGTATTAGACAAGCACCAACTCACAAAATAACTCATATAGTAATATTAATAGTACACAAATATTAAGGCAAAATAAGCAGAGTGATAAAGAAGGAAAACAATTCACCAAGAAGATTCACCTGAACCTACATATCTCTGATATATGTAACTTACATATAGCTTTGTATATATCTTTATATGTTTTTCTAATTATATAGTCTATAATTATATATAGCTACATATGGATTCCAAATACAGTTCTGAAATGTGTAAAGTCAATTATATAAAAAAAATGGACAAAATCCAATCACAGATTTTAACACTTTCATCAGAAATTGATCAAACTATAAATTAATAAGAATACCAAAAAAACCCCCAAAATTTAAATTCTTGATCTCAAAATATATATAGATCTGTCTAACCAAAAACAGGGATTCTAAGAGAATTATATACTACATTATACAGAGAATAAGAGAATGGGCTCAGAGAAACTGGGTTCCAATATTGTTTTTGCCAATCATTATCTGAGCAAACCTTGTGCATGTTACTTAATTGCATAAGTCTATTTTTAGCTCTATAAAAGTTATTAATTGAAATTTTAAAAAATCTACCTCATACAGATTTTGTAAGAAAATGAGAAACATTAAGAGCACTTGGCACAGGAGGGGCTTTGTTTCTGTCCCAAGAATACTGTGTCTTCTACCAACATTCATGAAACAGTACAGGCTAACTTATTAGCATTAAGTAGGTTAAATCAAATCCCAGAACCAACGTACACCCTTTTAAACAATTATTTTGTAACTCTCCTTTTACAACCTGAAATGAAATTCAAAGTAATGAAATACTTACAAACATAATTACCAAAATAAATCAAGATAGTACAGTCATCCTCCCTTATCCGAGAGGGATACGTTCCAAGACCCCAGTGGATACCTAAAACCGTGGATAGTACCAAATCCTTTATATGAGGTCTGACAATTAAGTTCACGAACTTGTCACCGTGCACTTACATTGGCACCACTGTACAAACAACTCGGTAAGGTGTCATAACCTTGGTATACCTGTGTTTCATAGTTGTGTTCATGTGGATGTGTGGCAGTGTCTTGCTGAGTGGCCTTTGTTACTGTTGTCGTGTCTTTTTGTGTGTTGTCGCGAGAATGTTGGAGCTTGAATTAGAGCAACCAACAAACATTCAATTTCCTGGTTTTTTTGTTTGTTTGGTTTTTTGTTTGTTTTTGGTAGTTCCCTGGCTGGGAATCAAACCCACGCCGTGGCATTTAGAGCGCTGAAGCCTAGCCACTACACAACTAGGGAACCCCCAATTTCTTGGCAAGAGTGGAAGTGAAATCAGGGACATGTTAGTCCAAGTTTATGGGAATAATGCCATGAAGAATACAATAGTGTACAAATGGATGAAATGTTTTCCTAAGGGGAGAGAAAGTGTCACTGATGAAAAGTGGTCAGGGTGGTCAGTAACAAGCAGAACTGATGAAAGCACTGCAAAAATTTGTTGAACTGTGCATCAAAATCATTGGCTGACTGTGAGAAGCAGAGCAGACCAAGTAAACATCGATAGAGAAACAGGAAAATCTTAACTGAAAATCTTGGCATAAGAAAAGTGTGTGCAAAAATGGTCCTGAAGGAACTCACCAATGAACAAAAGCAAAGGAGAGTCAAAGTTTGCCAAGACCTTTTGGAGAGGCAAGACGATGTTTTGGGCCATATTATCACTGGTGATGAAACATGGGTGTACCAATAACGACCCTGAAACAAAGCGTCAAAGTGCACAATGGAAGTCAGCCAATTCTCCACGACCAAAATACCTAGAGTTCTGTCAGTCCAAATCAAAAGTCAAAACAATGTTGCTAACCTTTTTTGGTATCAGAGGGTTTGTTCATTATGAATTTGTACCAACTGGACAAATAGTCAACCAAGTTTACTATTTGGAAGTGCTGAAAAGGCTGCATGAGAAAGTTAAACAAGGGGGTTCCCTAGTGGTGTAGTGGCTAGGCTTTGGTGCTCTCAATGCCATGGCAGCCTGGGTTCAATTCACAGCCAGGGAACTACCCCCTGCCCCCCCAAAAAAGAAAAAGTTAAATGAAAATGACCTGAACTTTTTGGCAATAACTCATGGCTCTTGCATCATGACAATGCACAGCTCACACAGCACTGTCTGTGAGGGAGATTTTAGCCAGTACACACATAACTGTATTGGAACACCCTCCCTACTCACCTGATCTGGCCCCCAGTGACTTTTTTCTTTACCTGAAGATAAAGGAAACATTGAAAGGAAAACATTTCGATGACATTCAGGACATCAAGGGTAATATGACAACAGCTCTGATGGCCATTCCAGAAAGAGAGTTCCAAAACTGCTTTGAAGGGTGGACTAGGCGCTGGCATCAGTGCACAGCTTCCCAAGGGGAGTACTTCAAAGGTGACTGTAGTGATATTCAGCAATGAGGTATGTAGCACTTTTTCTAGGATGAGTTCATGAACTTAATTGTCAGACCTTGTAACTGTTTTCCTATACATACATACATATCTATGATAAAGTTTAATTATAAATTGGGTACAGTAAGAGATTAATGACAATAACTAATAATAAAATGGAACAATTATACTGTTATAAAAATTAGCTGCAGGGCTTTGGGGACATTATTTAGTAAAATAAAGGTGACTTGAACACAAGGGCTACAATACTGTGACAGTCAATCTGATGACTGAGATGGCTACTAAGTGACTGACAGGAGGGCAACACATAAAGTGTGGATATGCTCGACAAAAGAATGATTCACAGCCATGATGGGACAAAGCAGAATAGTGAAGAGATTTTATCATGCTGCTCAGAATGGCATGTAATTTAAGACTTATGTATTGTTTATTTCCAGAATTTTCTGTTTAATATTTTTGACTGCTGGTAACTGAATCTACGGAAAGCAGAACTGTGGATAAAGGTGAACCACTGTACACTTAACTGCAATATAAAGGAAAAATACAGTTAAAGTAATTTACAATAAAATAATACGTATTTCAATATGTAAATGTTCAAGCCAAACTATACTAGAAAACACCATAAAATACTTGTAAGGAGAATCAGTGACTATAACAATTACAATAAAAATTTCCTCCACATATTCCCCAAAGGTTGAGATTTCTGGACTAGAAGGACTGCTTTCTGTATCAGAAAACTCGACCAAAACCATTCACTGCCATATTCTTCAAGTTATGATTTTAAGCCAGCCCTCTCTTTACCCCTTCGAACACTGAAGTGTGACCGACTCCAAAACTCATTTACGGAGTACAGCACCAGATAAAGTGCAGAGTTAGAAAAGCAAAGGAGAGAAAAGCATGGCTCTAGGAAGGGGAAGGGCAAAGGTTCCAACTAGCCATCTTGTAGTCTCACTACACATGCAAATGCAACCACCCCAAAACTCCAAAGAGCCCTCAGACACAATGGGAGAGTAAGACCTTTTATTTCAGGTCCAAGCACTCAAAACCAATTCCTTGAGACATCCCTCAGTAAGTGTGGGTAGAACCATGTTTACTGTTAGTTTTGCCCACAACTCTGTTCCAGCATCCCCTGGGCGTGACCAGCTATCCCAGGGAATTAAGAGGAAGATGCTCCCAGAGAGAATCCTGGTTTTCTGAACTACACACCTGTGTTAACCCCCAAATGGAGAACTAAGTGACTGCACTGTCACTGGCTTTATCTTTCATTTCCTCTGCTTAGAGCCAGGTGAATTACAGGTAGACCCTGCAGACTTTCTAATTAACATTTCCTTGTGGAAGACCTTTGATTTTTAATATCCAAACATTCATATAGTGTTCTCCAACTGGTTGCTTAATGGGTAATATATACATACCCAATACAACAATTTAAACAAAATGTGTAGGAAAAGGAAGTTACATTCTCGACAACTATCAGAATACTATGTGGACATACTGAAGCATATGCAGTGTCCAAGTGATGTGCCATGTACTGCTGCATACAAAGCAGTAGTTTCTTACCAATCACAGTTAACTACAAACGGTCCCTTTTTTGTGGATTCAGCTTTGTATTTTTCAACTTTACGATGGTATGAAAGCAGTATGCATTCATTGGAAACCTGAGAGGCGAAGCTATGATGTTCAGTACGTCAGGTATATTAAATGCATTTCTGACATAAGAATATTTTCAACAGTAGGTTTATTAGGATGTAACGCCATTGTAAGTTGAGGAGCATGTGTATTTGGAGAGCAAGAAGTGTTTTTAGCATCTAACATCCTACTATGATATTTGTTATTTATATAAGAGTACTTTGTTATCTTTTTATTTTGCTATATTAGGAAATTGGTATGTAGTTTTCAATTGATATGTACACATTTGAAATTTTTACCATTTAACATTGTAATAGGGAAGTTCCCTGATGGTGTAGTGGCTTAAGGCTTTGGCACTGGCGCTGTCAGCGCTGCAGCCTGGGTTCGATCCCCGGTCAGGGAGCTACCCACATACCAAAAAGCAAAAAAAAAAAAACAAAAAAAAAAACAAAAAAAAAAAACATTGTAATAAATAGTCTGTTGGCTGGTATTCCTATGTTGAATATCTGATTTTCAGGAATGGGTTACTGATACAGACTGATGCAGAGACAAATGCCTACGTGGTAACCATAGGCATCAAGGGGAAATGGAAATAACTCGCTGGTTTAAGAATCAGGAGAGTTGGTATCTGTTTCATGACTAGGTGAATTAACCTTTCTTGGAGTCAGTTTTCTCTCCTGTAAGATTTTAGGAAAGTCACAAATTAATGTACTTTAAGAAAGTATACAGATATTAATAGTATTACCAAGAACTACAGTTCTTACTGTTGTAGTAAATCTCTGCAGCATTATCTACCTATGTAGATATCAACCCTTCAGCAAGCTGTACAAGTTGCTCCATTCATTTTTTTCTGGATAAATTAAGGCAAGACCACCAGATAGGACCAGAGCCACGTGTCTATATTTTCATATTTTTCATTCCTCTCCAATGTGATTACTTTGTAGGCTGTACTCCAGACTGTTAATTTAGTTATTTCTGGTACCCTCTGGCTATTGTCTTGAGACAGTAAAATAATTACTGCTCTCTACCTACATCCTTAGCATTTTCCAGTTCACAAATGAAATAACTTTCTTGTATTAAAAATAAAGTTAATTACTGTTCAACTCTCAAAGTGATACTCAGCTGTCAGTATTTACAACTCCCTTTTTTTAAATTCTGCAGCCCAGAAATAACCTGAGCTACACAGATCTGGCCATTTTTTTAATCAAGCTGCCCTCAAAGTGCCACTTGACAATATTCCCAAGAGCAAACACAAGTCCACTCTTACCTGCAGTTGAGAAAGAGTTTGTGCTGTTTAGCTGAACTCTTGCCACTATTAACTGACACACTAAATCCTTAAATTATACATTACAATAGGACAGATAATTGTGTCTATGATTCTAATGCTCTCACCCACCATTCAATTTTCCTCTAGAAGAGGTATTTCCAAGGTAGGGATATTCTTAACATGCACAGTTTGGGACTAGCTTGGTCAGAACTAGCAGTTAATGTCAGAGAAAATATTTCAGTACTGACCTCCTGCTCTGCTGCAATCACTTAATCAGAAATGAAGTCTCAGGAAGCCTTTCCAAATGTAGCCACAAGAACAGTCATGGGCTACAGTTAAAACAGACTTCTCAGAATGCACAAATAAAAGTTAAAAAAAGAACATGTGAATGGGGAGATTTCTCTATCTTCTTTGCCTCCCACAAAGTTAAGAAATGTTATGTTCTTTGTCAATGGGTGAAACAGTACAGGTGACAGTCTAGATCAGGACTAACACTTGCCAGAGTTTATTCAACCTTGTTTTCAAAATAAATCTAGAAAATGATTTAAATGAGGGTGCAGTGGAGGGTGAAGATATTCATTGCAGGATTAGTTATAATATCAAAATCAATCTCCTAACTATCTATCATCTGGGGAATGGGCAAACTGTTATCTATAACAGATAGGCAGTTATGTCAAAGAATAATGAATACCATGAGAAAATACAGTATTGTGTTAACTGAAACACATGAGATACAGAATTGTATATAGTATAGTCTCAACCATACATATATGGTTATATAATAATATATGCAAGATTCTGTGTGTATTTATGTACAAAGACCAATGCATTTGAACATAAAAATAAATAGACTAAATAAACAGTGGTAGGATTACAAATACTTTATCTTCCTTATAGAAAATATTACCCCCCCCTCCACCCCCACACAAAAGTACACAGTATAACACCAGGGACTCTGTTTTATTCACCAAGGTATCCTCCAGACCTAGAAAAGATTCTGGCACACGGTGGTTCTAAATAAGTATCTGGTGAATAAAGGAATGAGCATATGCTATTTTGATAAAATCAGAGAAAACAGGGATTACACATTTATTTTTACACTCTTCTGCTCAACTCATGATCCACTGTTTCTAGCTCAATACGTTGCACATGATTTTCTCAGCTAACCTTTGATACCTAACCACTGGGTCTCTTATTTAGCTCCAATCTCATGAGTTGCTTTAGAAAAATGGAAAACCAAACCAACAGTAGTTCTGCAAAAGAGAAAATACTAACACATGTCCTTACTTGTAGGTCTTTTTTTTTCCACCCTCCCATACAATTACCATGTGAGTTTAGTGATGGTATAGGTAAGATCTCTGTGAGTCCTTAAAATGTGATACTCTCCCTAAAACAATTCCTATAGGCTCTGTAATTCACACTTTTTCTCAGTCTGTTCACAGGAGCCACTCAGAATATGCCACTAATGCAGGAAGATAGCATTTTGATTGACAGCATAATCATTTTTAATTATCTGATGTATATTATCTATTTGGGACATAGGCAGTGAATTCACTCTCAATCTCATCCATACCACAATGCAGCTAAAGTCAACTAATATATGCACATTCATTTTATTAGTAGGGAAGAAAATTTGCTGCAAAGCACTTTTTGTAATGTATTTCAAAACAAAAACGCTTATAAATGATTTAGTGACTATCTCTTACTGTGGACCCGCTCTCTACCTTGTGTGGCTTCCATCAGCAGAGGCGATCAGGAGCAGGCTGGAAGTCAGGCTTGCTCATGTTTCAGAAATTTGAGGTCAGATACTGGTGTGAGTAGTTCTGTTGATGGGATACTGTTCACTGCAACAAGCAGCTGGGCCCAAGGCGAAGGCCAAGTTTCTTTTAGAAAGTGTATCATGACATCATCACCATTAGATGGAGCTCGTTAAGGGTTTCAAAATTATTTGAAATTTAAAATATATGACTTCCAAATTACAGATTATAAAAATATTTTTATAAATGCTAAATGTCTTTTAATAACAAAAACAAAAAATATCCAGCAAGCTCCGAAATCTTACATCTTCCCACAAACCAACTTTTTCCTTTTCTTTCAAAAGGAAAATTCTTCAGCAGTCTTACAAGGCATCTGTGGTAATGCCATTCATAATTAAATCTATATATACTATAATGAGCTTATTTTCATTTAAATTTTTGAAGTATTTAGCTTCTTTTTATTTTTACTATGAAGGGTGTCATATTGTATATAATATTCTGTAGTTTTCTTATAATTAATGAATAATGCAAAAATTCCTGTATCTGTACATATGGAATATTTCATTCCATTTAACTGTATGAATGTACTATTCATGCATTTAACTATTTAACTATTGATGACCACTTGGATTGTTTATAATTTTTAGTATAACCAAAAATGCTGCAGTTAATATCCTAACAGCTCTCTTAAGCACAGTGAGGATTTTCTTAGGATAGATACTGAAGAACTGACAGAAAGAAAATTGTCAATTTGACAAAAAACTGTCACAAAGTCCCTTAAAAAGGCCATTCCAATTTATACCATGACACTACACCACATATCTATTTTCCACCATATTCACCAATATCAGAGAATATTAATCTTTTAAATATCTGTCAATTCATTGAGGTATTTCACAATTTTAACTCACATTTCCCAGATCACTAGTGAGATGTTAACTGACTAATATTTTTTTCTCTTCTGTGAAATATCTATTTATAATCCATCAATTTTTATTTTTCCTTTACCTATAAACATTTTTATATATCATGCATGTTACTTCCTTTTTTGTTGTAAATACTGTAAATATATCCTCCTAGTCTGTCATTATTTTAACTTTGTTTATGTTGCCCATGGTCATACAGAAATTTAATTGTTAAAAATTTTATGTAGTCAAATTCATCAAATCTTTTTCTTTGTGACTTTAACATTTGTCTCGGCTCCATATCTCCAAGTTAAAAAAAAATCATTCTCTTATACTTTTTTCTAAGACAGAGGTTTTGGCCAGAAGTCCTGTACTTGTGTGGGACTGAGGAAAACAGACGGGGACTAAGTTGCCAGGGCAGTTCCTTCCCAGCACCTCCTGCTCCAACGCCTACAGCTGTTGACTTACAGTGTAGCAGCATGTCCTCATGCTGTTTGTGGGAGCAAAGAGTGACACCTAGACCTGAAGAGCTGTTTTGTGAGGGATGAACTGTGGTTCCACTGCTGCCTGGGGTTCCCCACCCAGGGCTGATCCCGCCCTACCCAGTGCATACTAGAACCACGGGGATTGGGGTGTGGCCTTCCTCTATTCCAGTGCCTGATAACCCTGGAGGAACATGATCTAACAGGCCAAAATAACAAGGTATTTGAAAAGTATGACCATGTCAAAAGATGATGACACAATCAATATAGATTCTATCAGCAGAACAAATATTAGAACTGAATGACCAGGAATTTTAAATTGGATCGCTAACTCTACTAAAAAATATATGGCAATATGAAACAAAAACAACAAAACATAGGAAAGAGCCAAGCAATAATATTAGGTATGAAAAAAAAGTAACAATTTGGAAAAGGTATACAATGTATGGCATAATTGGCAGAAGGTCATAAAAACTTGAAAACTGGAAGATAAGACTGAGAAAATGTCCCAGAAAGAATATGCAAAATATAAATAATTTCTAAAATAGCTAAGACCAAAGGAAAAGAAAAAATATATCCACAATTACCCAGAAACAAAATTTGAGATAATATCAATGTGATGGTGGTTGCAGTGAGGGAGATCAAAGAACGTGAGAGGCTTCTTGTATCTAATTTTCTAAATCAAAAATTTTTAGATAAAAAATTTAAAAAGAGGGAGTTCCCTGGTGGTGTAGTGGCTTAAGGCTTTGGCGCTGGTGCTGTCAACGCTGCGGCCTGGGTTCGATTCCCAGCCAGGGAGCTACCCACATACAAAAAAAATAAAAAATAAAAAAACAAAAAGAAAGTTAAGTAGACATATAAGCAAAGTAAGCCAAATCGAAATAACAAGGACATGAGAAATATGATTTAATACATAAGTAAGAAAAAATAACGATTAGTTCCAGGAGAAATAAAACATGGTGTAAGAATACTGTATGTACGTTACATGCATATATACACTAGATGGCCAACCTAGGCAGTGTTTGCAAAGTCATAATTAAGCGGTGAATGTTTACCTAACCAAAATTCTAATACAGATACCTGGCAGGGACAAGGGAAGAAAGAGCCAAATCATAAAAGAACACAAAACTCATAAGGGGTGGATACACCATACTCTCTGGTTTGGGAAGTCTGGCTCTGGGAACCAACTATTTATATTGTTTGCAATTAATGGGAAGCAGGGCCTCTTCCCTAGGAGACACTTGTCTCATTTAGGGAGTAAGAACCATTCTGTCTATTTAAAGGTGTGAACTTTTCCATTCCCATTAACCTCTGGTGCAAAGCTGGGGTTGATACAGATCTCACTGGGAATGAGTTTCAACTTCCTACTCCTTTTCCTCACGTGGTGGCAAAGGGGCTAATCCTCTGCCAAACACAAGGTGAGCCAGGGCTGTACCTGCCAAAGTTATTAAGATGACTTCCTCAGAGACCCATTTCACATCATCTTTCTCCAAATGTATGTAAGAAATTATTGTTTTCTTGCAGAAATAATAATTGCACTCATCACTGTGAATAATCGATGGCCTGCCAAAATTTGCAGTGCTTCCGCATGAAATGTAGATAACACTGTGTGAAGACAGGATCTTGGCAAACAGCAATGTTTGGGCTAGGTCACAGTATTCCCATCTTTTATCATTATCAAACACATCTTGAACACACAACTACTTTGGCTGTTTCCAAGCTAGTATACAAATAATGTTAGACATGTTGAATCCTGTCTTCCTGTTTCTGTGATCTGAGGCAGAGCCACAGATGTTCCACCTTCAAGCATTTGTTGCTATTCCTGTCTCCAGGTCTTGAGATGGACTTTATTTTAGGGGCAGGGAGCAAATCAAATATATAGATGGAAGGAAAAGCCAACATACCTTCAGCATGTAGTAGAAGGGGAACCATGACAGAAAGAGATCAGAGAAGAATTCAGCAATGCTGAACACACCATACACTACCCAGTAGGTCAGCCACTGGGTGTCATCTTCTTTGTTTGGACTCTCTATGGCTTTAATTCTGAAAGGCAATATAAAAGCAAGTGTATCATGTAAGATCTGTGAATCACTTTTAAAAATTAAAATCTCACAGCCTGCCCTCTAACACCAACTGAAAAACTCAGTCAAATATATTCACCATTGTCACTAGACACAACAGCACAATATAAAGAGTGGAAGCAATGTGGAGACATGAGGACAGATCATAACTAATTATCCCCAGTCCTCTGGTCACCAGCTGTTCCCTCCACCTCCACCCTACTCGGCCTCTTGTATGTATATCAATATTCCATTGTGTGTGTGTGTGTGTGTGTGTGTGTGTGTGTGTGTGTGTGTATGCACATACCTATACACACACACACACACACACCATTGTGTATATATACAATATCCTTATATATGTATATACAGTAGACTGTCAGTTAACTGGCACCCATGCCAACTAAATGTAGTTATTTCTTTGATTTTTTTTTGCCAGTTGCTTGAGTGCCAGTTATTGAGTTCTGGTTAACAGTCTACTATATGTACACGAGGGCTGTCAGGAAAGTTTACAGCCACGTAATATGAAAAATAAAGGCATTTTTGGCTGGAGTTTTTTCCAGAGAGCCCTTGTATATCATACCTTCTTCACCCATTCATCTACTTCCATATTTTGGCTATTACCAGTAATGTTGTAATGAACTTATCTTTTTGGATTAGTATTTTTGTTTTCTTTGGATAAATACCCATCACTGAAACTGCTGGATTGTATGGCAGTGCTATATTTAATTTTTTGAAGAATCGCCATACTGTTTTACATAATGGCTGCACGAACTTCCAATCCCACCAACAGTGCACAAGCATTTCCTTTTTTACGTATCTTCACCAATACTTGTTTGTTGATTTACTGATGATAGCCATTCTGACAGGAGTGAGGTGATGTCTCATTGTGGTTTTTATTTGCATTTCCCTGATGGTTAGTGATGTTGAGCATCTTTCCATATGTCTATTGGCTGTCTGTATGGCCTCTTTGGAGAAATGTCTATTTGGATCCTTTGCTTACTTTTTACTTGGAGTATTTGTGCTTTTGTTGTTAAACTGTAGGAGTTCCTTATATATTTTGGATATTAACCTTTTATCAGATGTATCATTTACAATATCTTCTCCCATTCAGAAGGTTGTCTTCTTCTTTGGTTGATACTCTCCTTTGCTGTGCAAAAACTTTTTATTTTGATGTAGTCCTATTTGTTTATTTTTTTTGTTTCTCTTCCTCAAGGAGATATAGCCAAAAAGATACTGCTAGGACTTTTATGGTTTTAGGTCTAACATTTAAGTCTTTAATCCATTTTGATATTCTTGTATGTACAGTGTAAGAAAGTGGTCTAGTTTAATTGCTTTGCACGTACCTGTCCAAGTTCACCAACACCACTTAGTGAAGAGACTGTCTTTATCCCATTGTATATCCTGCCTCCTTTGTCATAGATTAACTGACCATATAGGCAAGGATTTATTTCTGGGCTCTCTCTTTTCCACTGATCTGTATAATGTGGCCCAAAAGTAGGTATATAGTATAAAATCCACTTTGTTGTGTGTCATTGTGTATGTGTACCCATGTAACCTGTTGTGGTGAATTTCACTGATTCAACTGTATAATTAACTTTAGGCTACCCTATATATTTTTTAATGCCAGTACCATACTGTTTTGATTACTGTAGCTTCATGGTCTTGTTGGATAACAGGGAGCATGATGCCTCCTATTTTTTTCTTTCTCAAGGTTTCTTTGGCTATTTTTAGATCAGTTTTTCTAATAAAAAATAATCTTCTTTTACTGCTTCTAAATCACAGAAATTTCTTCCAGTCCTGGCAACCTCTTCATTCTAAACCAAAATTCCACAATTTTTTAATCCTGTTGCAACATATGTATGGCTGCTTATTGTAACTGAGCTGGACTAAAATAATAAACTAGAAAAAATATGAATCTTGTTCAGCCCATGATTTGGAGTAAGCACTGAAAATACACAGGCTATTTGGTAAACTGGGTTTCCCAAAGAGACAGGCTGCTGAATCATGCTGAGTCACTCACAAGAAAGCCTCTGAATTAATTAGAAGCAGCTATGGGTGTAGGTGTGTGTATGCATGCATGCGTGCAAGGATGTTTTAAGGAAATAAACGAGGAGAAAAGCTGAATGAGATGACAGTTACTGACGTGAGGAAGAGAAGGAAAGCAAAGTGATGAAGTGAATGCTGTTCTGAATATCAAGACTAGGCTTCTTATTCACCCTATTATTATTTTTAATGAAATCCAAAAACATGCAAAGTTTATTTGATAGTAATATACCAGTGTTAGTTTCTTAAATTTGACAAATGTAACATGATAATGTGAGATGATAACATTAGGGTAAATGAAAACTTGATGAAGAGTATACAAGAACTCTTCATCAGATTCTGTAAATCTGAAATGACTCCAAATAAAAGTTTGTTTTAAAAATTACCATTATATCTACTCTGTAAAGTCCTTCCCTGTAGCATAAGAGGAAAGCCTCCTATCTCATTTTGCCATCCTCTGTGAGAGAAGAGAACCACTGTTCTGTTTCTATACTTCCTTCTTTTCACTCTTAGCAAGTGAACAACAGTAAGAACTTAAAATTCTAACCTATGATTACCAGCATTGTGAGGATTCTCTGGTACTCTGCCAGTGAGATACAGTTCATGCCCTATATAAAGTTGTTTGTTTCCAGTTTCTTTTACAGCAAGGGATTGAATTATGTAATTTTTTTCTACTAGGAAATAATCTTACAGCTTTGCCTAGCAGTATCTACAACTTTTTTCACTGAAAGATATAAATTTTGATGATAATCCTTTGCTGAGACCTCCAGTGGAAATCTGTAAAGGAAAACAATTGTGTACTATTACACGCTGTCTACAGAGGGCAGATGAAAGAGATGGTAGATGATGAGTGACTGACTGACTAGTTTATAAGCTATTTTCTAGTATCATCCATAAATTAAAAGGTAGTTTGATTTAATCAGAGGCTTTCAATATGGCAGAGACATTAAAATATTTATCATCTTCCCTTTTCAGAAGGTTAGGAGTTTATCTTGAAAATTCAGATTATTTCATTTAGGCCCATATAAATTGAACCATTGAAAACAGTTAAATCCAAGGAAAGGGGTGAGCTGCTTCCCACCTATTGGTTTGAATGCTCTTCAATAGGTTTTTCAACATGGTGCAGCCAGATTGAGAGAATCCACACACAAATTTCTCCATCAGTTCTAACCTGTATCACCTTATGTAGTTGTTCTAAAAGTCATTATTTCGCCTTGAAGGAAGTCCATAGAGCCTTTCTTTCCATTGATGCCAGTCAGTTTTTTGCCCACTGTGATTACCTGTCTGCAATCCTTGGGCAGTCTTCATTCCTTCTGTGCTTAAGCGCTCCTTTGGTGGTCCGTGATTATTTCAGAGAGCAAATCCATTTTCTTTAAACCTTCTTTTATTGTAACACCCGGAGACTGTTTTCTCCAAGACTACTTGATATTCACTTTAAACATAAGAATTATATAAAGTGAATTTATACCCTTTACACTTACAGTGTTTTCCTCTGTGCTTTATTTGTTACATAGAGTGTGGTTTATCTATTTATAGTTAAGAGGAATTTAAAGTTACTAGTATGATAAAATTTTGTTTCTTACTCATGCTGGGCAGAGGGGATACAGTTATATTTCACTTAAGGTCTTAATTTTGGTAATTCCCTAAAGCAGTCCATGAGTAAGTGAACAAACATGAATTAGTAAACACACATGTTCACATGTAAATATAAACTGCTAAACATTTCATGAAATCATTGTGATATTTTCAATTCCATTCTGTCATTATTTTTAAGATGTTAGTCAAGAGCCACCATTTAAAAAACAGAAAAATTATCCTGACAGTTCAAGGAATAAAAAAATTGCTAGTTCCTTATCAACAATATGAATTCACAAGTTTCCATGTTAATACACGCAGAACACTATACAGTAGAAAGAAAAAAACTAAAAATTGGGAGTTCCCTGGTGGTGTAGTGGCTTAAAGGTTTCAGCACTGGCGCTATCAACGCTGGGTTCCATTCCCAGCCAGGGAACTACCCACATACCAAAAAACAAAACAAAACAAAACAAAAAACTAAAAATTGAACACACACGCTGATCACAACTTTGTAGAAAACCAAGGTAATGAAAGAATACAGGAAAACATCAGTCTTACTAAGGTGAAGAGGTTTTCTTACAGAACTTCTCATATTACTGAAGCACTTACTGTTTTAACTTAAAAGAGCACAATGTTGATTTAAATAATATGTCTACACATCATAACATCATAAGCTAGTTAAAACAAGAAAGAACATGAAAGATCATCTTATCCATTCTGTTTACAGTTGAGAAACCTGAGACTTAAAATGGATAGAGAAGAACTTAAAACTGGAAGTTCCTGAATGCTATTTACTTACATACTTTCTTGTCCAGGTGAATGGACATAAGTGACTCTTCAACAATATACTCTGCTGCACTGTATATATATTGAGTCATATTTCAACTTGTGTACCAAAAGGAGGATGTATCAACTTATCAGGGACATAAGGGACTCAAGAAATCATTTTCAGTCCAGACAAAATGGCAAAGCTAAAGAATGAGAGGGGTAGGAGCTTTGTAATTATTTAACCTTCATAATAGTCCTAAGGAATATGTGTTACTCGCATTTTTGAGAGGAAGAAACACAGACGTGGCCAGTGTGCAGAATATGGTTGCCAACACCCTGGGAGCAGCTAGCAGTTCTAAAACTTCACTGAGTAGAATTCAAAATCATAGAATGTGGAGTTGGAAGATACCTTAGAGATGAACTAGTTCAAATTCTACATTTTACAGCCAAAAAATGAAGTTCGAAGAGGAAAGAATGATACTAAAATGAATTTCAATTTGAATATAAGATCATAGAAACATGTATGTGTTCACATATTTTTTAACAGTAGCAGTGTCTGTTTAAATACATTTTGCTATATCCATACACTGACACATTCTGAAGCCTTTAAAAAGGATATTGACAAAGAAAGATGTCCAAGATATAGTGTTGAGTGTAAATAGATTAAAATTTTATGTTAAAAAAAAAAAGTCATACAAGGGCTATCTGGAAAAAATCCAGCCATAAATGCCTCTACTTTTCATACTTTCTGAGCCGCCCTCATATATTTGCATGTATTTACAATTTAAGAATGCTGTCCAGAAATACGATATTTCAAACTGTGAAGTTAATCCTGGGTAATGGAATTGCAGATGTTTTTTTAAGTTCTTTGCAATGAGTATACGCTATTGTTTATAATAAAAGATAGGAAAAAGATTTTTATTTGGCTTTTTTCCTCCTCGGCTGCTTAAGGGTCAGCTGCCATAGTGAGCAACATAGTAATTATCTGAACCAGGAAGTTCATGACCAATAGACTTCTTCAGTGGTCACCCACATCCTTCACACCCTGGGAAGGCAACTACACCTAAGACAGAAATTCAGGAAAAACTAGTCAAAATGTACGAGCACCAGATGTCATCTTTCTATATGGATTGAGAACCCATTTGGTGGTAGCATGACAACTGGCTTTGACAAGATTTAGGATTTCTTGGATTACACAAAGAAAAACAAACCCAAAAATGACTTGCAGGACATGGCCTGTAGAGAAGAAAAAGACCTCAAGAAAATAGTGAAAGGAGCATAAACAGATCAAAGAAAGTTAGCAGGACTGCAAAGCCCAAGTCAGTGCTGGCACAAAGGAGGAAAGATTCATCAGTGACTTTTATCTGTGGTCACTGAGCAGATTATTCAGAAGGAATAATAAACTAGAACTTTTACGTGTCTGGTTGTTAGAAAAAAATTTTCTATTAATATTTGGAAAGAAAAAAACCAACACGAGACTTACTGTATCTACTTCCTCCTATGAGGGTAGGTCTCTCTTTAGGGCTTTGTTAAATACAAACACTGAAGTGAACATCAGACACATTCACTTAAGTTTCTCTCTTGAGGAAACAGCTCATGATTTTCTTACTAACAATGAACAGACACAATCTATTGTGTTTTATAGCACTAAACGGCCTTCAATACACAGAGAAAGAGACACAGAGAGAAAACAGTCATACAGCCCATCACATGAAACTGACTCATCCTAATTTTCTATTTAAACAAAGCAAACTATAAAAAAAATATTAATTACACTAAACTCAGGAACAGCCAGGCTTTTTACTTCATTTCTTCTCAATGCTCATCTGGCTTTACATTATTTCATCAGTCTTAGCTTGTAGCTTTATATCCTGGTTCTACCACTACTAGGTCTATGACCTTGGGCAAGTTATTCTGGGTCTCAGTTTCCTTATCTGTCAACTAGGGAAGATAAACCTTATTGTGTTGTTGTAAAGGTTAAATTAGTTAATACATGTTAACCACTTAGAAATGATAGCTGTAACAGAGTAAGCATCACTATATATTACCTTAATAGATAATAATTACAACATGGTTATAATTTATTATCATTAGATTAAAAAGAAAACAAGAGTGATAAGAACACTTCAGTCCTATGGTTAAGCAGAGCTGGTAAAGGATTAGTAGCATCGTTAACAGGCTAAAAGGAGATCAGAGAATTACCCATGGATTTTAATTATATTTCACTCTCCAAATCCCAAATACTACAAAAAATAAAGAGTTAGGTGAAATTCCCAAAATCCTATTCACAGGTCAGTGGGAACAAATTTGACACTGCTGAAAATATTTTTCAGGTGCACACTGCAAAGGTGGCTGGCCAAAACTTCTTTGCATTGTTATTGAACTGGTCCTGATATGTCCATAAACCACTGGCCAGCCCTCATCCAGACCACCAGTCCCCAGTGACTGGTACTGGCTGCCTCCATCCTTGCTGGCCCATCTATTGTTCACATATTTGCTGCTATTTTCTAAGAGAAAGGGCAGGAAACAGGCATGGCCAAAGGACAGCACTAGACACAAAGTCCATGTATATTACATGTAACATGTAAGAGCATTCAGAAGTTTCAGCAATTAATATAATACAAAGAATAATATGTCAAATAATATCCTATCCAACTTTTACCTAGTATCTGTATTATATGTATTCTATCGTTATACCACTAGGAAATTAAAAGTAGCAAACAGGAAAAACAGATAAGCAGGGGAAAGCCATATTTTCTTTTTGAGACACTCCAGTTAGTTTCAGTTACTGAGATGTCCTTCTTTCATCAATAACATTAAGTGATGTATCATTAGGATAGATGTTACATTCTCTCACTTCAATGTAGTTATAAATTAAGCATTTTTGACACTGTATTAACTCTTTCAGATTCAAAGCTTATTCCTGGTTAATGGACATTTCAATACCTTTGTTCATGTGATTAAAGTGAAAAATGTCAATGTCCTACATCAGAATGGAGTACATATTGCATATATATTACATATATGTATTACACACACATATACAGTGACAGGTAAGCATAAGATAGATTACAAATCTAAAAAGCTCACCGAGAAGTTCTGCAAGTATTCATTCCTACATCTTATATTTCAAATGATATACAGGTAGCTACTAACAGGAAATAGGACTGGCTCAATCTTCTTTGTTTTAATTTTTCTTTTTTTTTTTTTTGGCACGGACAATGCATATGACACTTAAAGCCCTGGGGCCAAAACCATGATTCTCAAGGACCTAAAGTCAACAATCCAAAAACAGTTCCATGCCTAATTAAGCAGCACATGTGTGCTTAGGGAGGTTAGAGGCAGAGTAATGGGAACCTGAAAATCTCAATGGAAACAAAATGAAGTAAACAATGGATTTAATGTTTTTAACATGTTAGTTAAAATTGTAAGCTGGGCTTAGGAACATGTGTACCAAATCAGAAGAAAACCACTAGCCACACTACAAATTTACAACTGGGAAGAACAAAACTTTATTGTACTTTATTGCTCTTGAATGATGTCTTAAGCTGCTCATATAATTAAGGGACAAAAATAAGACAAGAAACAAAAAAGTAGAAAAATAAACGAAAGAAAATATTACTTGAGAGGGTCTTCCTTAACTATTTGAAAGCTCAATAACATTGAGTTAGAGAAGCATGACTGTGATCAAGCCAGTTTTCCTCTTCATGTGTTAAAAGTAACCATAGTTAATGAAGCACTTCCTGAATGCTTGATTCTGTGCTGTTTGACAGGTATTACCCCCTCTCTTTTTCATATGAGAAAACTGAGTTTTATAAAAGTTAAGCCATCTACCCAGGGGTTAACATAGCTTAGTAATTATCAGGTCTATATACATATGCTTCTAATAACTCACACCAAAGCAGCTCAGGTACATGCTACCTGTACTGAACATGGTTCAGATGTAATTTAGTCACTACAATTCAAACTAGCCAAATGACAAATTTAAGTAATGTATGTCTTAAAAGCATTAGCTTTACTATTAAAATCAGTTGTATCCATCAACAGGATTTTGATTTTAATGAGTCAATTTATATAACTAGACAAGCGGTGCATCAAAAAAAAAGCAGTTAAAATAAAAACCTATAAAAATAAAAACCTTTCAAATGTGCTGTTTGTAAAAAATAGGGAGGAAAATGCTCGTGATCCATTTGGTTTGGCTTATTTCTAATGTGATAAGTTATGTCTAATGACAAATAACCCAGAGTTCAAAGTAGATTCAACTAGAAGCTTGATTATGAAGAATATGAACCATAACGTTTACAAACCTTTTTGATACAGCAGACACATAAAACAACCATCCACAGTGCCCACTATGAGGACTGCTTTTGACTGTACATATTTACAGAGAATGTAAAGTAGGAACTCCTGATAGGTCAAATGGTTTTCCTACTTCCTAGTACCTGTTTAGGAGTCTGCGGTTGTGAATCTTAGTTGATGCATACAGTACATTAAAATGGAAGGAAAAAAGCCATTTTAAGACATAAACACTATTTTGTTCCTATGCCAATAAGGAAAAGATTTTTCTTCTTCACGGGAAAAAAAGGTGCTCAGAAAGTTAACATTTGTTTTTCACTACCGAATAAGTGTGTTTCAAACCGAGAGAGGAGCTGCATGCAGAGCAAGAGTGACCAGGGAAAGAAAACAGGGAGCTCCCTGGTGGTGTAGTGGCTAGGCTCCGGCGCTCTCAATCCTGTGGCCTGGGTTCGATTCCCAGCCAGGGAACTACCCACATATAAATAATAATAATAACAATAACAATAATAATAATAATAATAATAATAATTTTAAAAAAAGAAAACAGAACATCATAAAACCAACTTGCTTATGTACTGTTTATATCATGCCCAACCCTCCTTCCCCACCCCAAAAATACGAGATAGCTAATGGCAAATATGCCTCTTAAATACATAAACTATATCCTAAGATGACTATTCAAGAACAATAAAAAACATACCATGATTCTTTACTCATTAATATAGTGTCCTCCTATAGTTTAAAATGACCAACTTAATAAAATACATAATATACAATAGGCTAAATTCATAAACAAATACATTTTAAGATGAGTCTATAAAACATCTCTAATGGAGGCGGAATTACAAAAACAAAAATAGTCATTGAGTGGACACACATTTTTAGTGCTTAATTACAGTGATCTTATTTACCAAAAGTCTACCATTTTGTTTCTTAATACAAAGTAGAAGATTCAGTCAAAAAACAAAAACAAAAACAAAAAAACCATGTGGAATGCAGACAGTGCATAGGCCTGGCTTTGCCTCAACCGACAGGTGACCTGAGTCTAGTAACATCGGTTTGGGGCCTTGGTTTCCAAATCTGTTAAAGGTAGCTATAACCCTAGCAGCTTGGTATCTAAGCCTTCTCTTAGCTAACAGTTTATAACTCAGAACTGAATGCATTAAACTATTTGATAGCTAAATGGTTAAAAAGATTAATGCTAAAAGCAATAAAACAGCAGATGCAAGGCCTACTGGGACAACCCTTTGTCAATTAAATTGAGGGCTCTATAAATATAATATCTTTTAAGTTTAACTTAAGCTCAAGTGCCCTCACAACCTACACGGGAACAACCTAAACTGACCTTTCCCAGACAAAGAGGGCCCTGTCAAGGTATAGACACCAGGCTGGTTACCTCTGGCATGTAAGTGAGCCTTCACCAGATCACCTAGCCTATGAGAAGTGGCAGGATAAATATAGTGGCCATGTGACTGAGGGACTGAGAGGGACTGCTGATAAGCTCAAGTCCCAGGACTCAGAAGCCAGAGCAAGTGACAGAATGGAGCCAGGATAGGTGTCTACAGCCCCCATTTATATTTCAAGTGCTACAAAAGGAATTTCATGACCAATTTTTGAAATGTAAGCTTCTATTCTGATTCATTATTCCTCAAAATTAATTCATTGGTAATGTTACTGATAGACACTAAATACTGAAAACGTTCCATATGCATTTACACTCGTCTTAAATAATATATGCGGGCACTAAGTTGAAAACTGAGTCCTCATTCAAAGTCAGTCCTGAAAAAGAGACCTCCAGGACAGGGGTGCTATGAAGGCAGCTCAGAAGGGCATGTGGACCGTATGTCCAGGGCCTTCGTGAGAGAGCGTTCAAAGGCCACACTCCACAACAGGAATGAGATTTCCCTCCACAGCGCTGTAGCACCCAGAAACTAGATCATGAGTCAATAATTTAAATAACTGTTGTATTTGCTCCTCAATACTTTCTTTTGTCTATGATACAGGCAAAAGGAAAACAACAAGATGATAAAAACGCTGGCTGTAATCATACAAAAATAGTCATAGATTGTTATAAGGATATTTTATTATTTTTCTGTTTTCTCCACAACTCGTCCAACTTAAGATTGTTCAGCAATATTAACAGTAATATTAAGTGAAAACACAACCAGTAAAAGCTGACTAAAGTCAAATGTTTAAATGCTTAAGATTTCAGTGTTGCTTAAGGCAAAATTTATAGAATGCCAGTAATAGCTTGATCCAAGTACACAGCTGGCCAGAATATTTGCATGTGCTCATCAATACCCACAGGAGGCAAAGTGTGGGCAGGCGGAACCCTGCTTTGAAGCCCGCCAACAAAGAGCATAGCTGCACAGAGAATAGTTAGTGTAATAGGAACACAGCAGCTTAGCAGAAAATACGAGGGCTGTCCAGAAAACATCCAGCCATAAATGCCGCTATTTTTCATATTACATGGCTGGATACTTTCCAGACAGCCCTCAAACATCTGCTCTCCAGTTCTCATGAGTAAAAGAGAAAAAACTCTAAGATAATTAAAAGTTCTTGAAAAAAACACAAGAAAACAAACACACCCCTTCCTAATGAGAAGAACCACCAACACACATCCTCTGGCACCATTAGGGGAGCCCAGATCTACTTCAGATGACTTGCGTCTGGGAAACAGAAAATGGTTCAGAAAAATCACATGGCACCTTTCTCACACTCCCCTCTGGGCAATGAACCTGTTTAGGAGTCTGCCATGGCAAATCTTCAAGGAGTAGATTTCAACCCTTTTTAACCGGTATTTCCTCACTTTAATCTGTGCATAATTAGCTACAAAGATGCTGTAGCTTATACTTCCGGTCAATTTTATCACAATTCTTGCAATTACTGTTTTTTTTTTCAAATTCTCCCCCTCACCATCACTTTTCTGATCTGACCTCATAGAGGTCATCCCCAAACATCTCCCCCTTGAGATCTGTTAGCTCCTGACCCAGGAAACCAATTCAGTGTGCCATTTTCAGGTGGGCTTGCAATGGTAAAAGACAGCAAATCTCTGCAAATGACTATTTATATTGCTGTTGTCATAAGTCAGTGCTACATCACAGACAACAAGGAAAAGAACTCATTAGTAACAGTCTACTGTTCACAAAGCACTGCACGTGACTATGTGGGAAGATACACAATTTAGGATGGCAGTGCCTAACTTAAGTAAAAATATACTGCTTGAAGGTGACATACTAAGTGTCAAACTGATAAAAGCATTAACAACAACAGTTTAATTTTCATCTCTACATTAGGTGATGACATGTCTCTGTGGGTCACTCAAAGAACCACTTGGGAAGAAGTATGAGTATGACATAGAAAGTTAAAAATATGAACTCTGGAGCCAGACTCCCTGGGTTTAAATACCAATTTCACCATCTACTAGTTGTTAGACCTTAATCAAGTTACTTTTTTCTTTTGTTTACTCGTCTGTAAAACAGAAACAATCACAGTACTCACCCTGTAGGGTTCTCATGAGAATTAAATGAACGATATTTGTAAGCACTTAAAGTGCTGAAAGCTGTTACACTCTTTGTACTGGTGGTAAAAGCTTAAAATGGGCTGGTGAGGACACAGAGAAGAGAAAATGACATCACTGGAGTGGGCATAGGATTTCAAAAGCATAACCAAACATTAGATTACACATACACACCAAAACGCTGGACTCAAGGTCAATTGTTTTACCTTGGTACTAACATATGCCTGATTGGCTTTCACATTCCTGGGCAGGCACTAATCGTTCCAGACCACCTCTGGCCTGTGTGATTGTGGAACACATACTCTGCCCCTCTGTCCCTGGATCATTTGAACAAAAATTAAAATAGAAAATAAAGTCATTAGACTTTACCTCATAACTCCATGTGAACAAAGAAGCCAGGAGAAGACTAGCACCCACACTCAAGGACCACCAGGAAGGGGTTACCTCAGGTCTCAGGGGACAGCCTTCGCACGTGAAGGGGCAGCACAGCATACCCGAGAGGCCTCTCGGATGCTTACATGTTCACTGCTAATAAAAGCAGGGCTGCACCAGAAACTAAAGGCCACAGGTTGTATGATTCCATTTATATGAAATGTCCAGAATAGGCAAATCCATAGAGACAGGATATAAATTGGCTGTTTCTAGCAACCAGGATATAGGAAAAATGGGGAGTCACTGCTGGCGAGTATGAGGTTTCCTTTTGGGATGATAAAAATGTTTCAGAATCAGATAGTGGTAATGGTTGTACAACTTGATGAATATACTAACAACCAATGAACTGTATACTTTATAAAGGTTGCATGGGAACCACATCTTAACGAAATGGGAGGGAGGTCTACTTTCATAATGGAGGCTGCTATTAATATTGTCCAGTAGTGGGCCTTCTCTTATCAGGAATGGAGGAAAGTAAGGAGATCAAAGTAATTCTGTCAACAGCTCTTAATAATAAGAAGGCTGGAGTCAGATTTCAAACTGCCTATCCAGGGTGGCCCAAAAGTCTGGAAACATGGAAGTATTATAGAATTGTAAAAGCTTTGCTTTCAAAGAGCTCAAAGGGAAATTACACAGAAAATGAGAGTAACCAGTAGTAGTGGGGTGGGGGGTACTGTTAAGGCCCTGGTTGCTCTCTGTTGAGTACTGGCCAGGCTGCAAGCTGTCTGTGTGCTCCAACACACTGAGAGCTGACCTGAAGCCACGTGCACCTGAGCCCTGCTCACAGATTCCCAAGGTGGAGAGTCATGAGAAATGCCAGGAAGCCAAATGAGCTTTTCCAAATTTTATTTCTGCACCCTGTGGCCTTTAGGCCAAATACTGACCATTACTCATAAGCGGTAGGCCCCTCTCTAGGATGCCCCAAAGAGAGAGAAAAAACAGGGACAAAAGCCAAAAGGAGAGAAAGGGATAGGTAATAGTTTGGCAGGATCGCCAATTCCTTCTAGCGGTCACAGCAGGCAGAATGACCTTCATATCGAATTATCTCATCTATTTAAAATCCATCCAAGGCAATCAGAAAACAGGCAAACTCCCTACAACCTGGAATAAAATGCACACTTTGTGTCTGGGCCACCTGCCATGCCCAGTGGCACCTGCACCTCTCCCATCCTCCCCGGCTGTTCTTCCCTCTCACAGAGCTTCCACCACACCGGTTCTTCCAAATACAGAAGCACCTACTGCCCCAGGGCAGGCGCAGGCTGCTGCCTCTGCCTGGCTTCGCTCTTGGCTGCCCCTTCTCATTCCTGAGGTCTTAACTCAAACAGGATTTCAGAAAAATACTAGAGTCCTTCCTGTTATTATCTGCCACAGCTCCCTGTTGATTTTCCTTGGAAAGCTTACACACTGTTAAATCACTGCTTTACTATTAATATTTATTGTGGTTTATCCTGGTAGATGGTTCAAAGAGGATGGAGATCCTGTCTACCTTAGCCCCTGGTGTACCTGTGCCTTTTAAAAAGTAACTGGCTAGGGAGGCACAGGGAATTACAAAAGGCAAGAACAATCAAAGTGAAGGTGATCACAGGTGACACTTAAAGATTAACACTGATTTAGGTGCTATCAATACCACTATTTTCAAGGACTTTCTTTGGGATAATTACACAATCACATTGGTTAAGCCCTGAACAGACTGATTAGGCTAATGCAACATGAATTGCCTGAATGTTTCGGGGCGCTGTATGCTTTATACTGTGCACGCAGTTCCACCTCTCCTTGAATTTCCCTCACAAAGCAGAGGACGAGTAAGACTCTGGACTATTCCCAGTGTCAGCAGGCTATTTTCCCTCTCTTTCACAACCATCCTACAGGGTGACAAGCACAGTGACTGCATTTTCAACACTGGCTGCACATCAGAATCCTTTAAAAATTCCCCAAACTCAGGCCACACCCCAGATCAATTACCATGAGAATCTCTGGGGGTGAGACCCAGGTATCAGTATTTTTTAAGGCTCCCCAGATAATTCCAATGGGTAGTCAAGGCTAAGAACCACTCTTTTAGGGAAAATTCCAAGTACTCAGAGACCAACCTTCACTTAATTCCCTTATGGTCATAGAATCTTGTATTTGTTTTAAAGGTGAAAGAGTTGGGTCTACCAAAAGGAAGCATCCTATGAATAAAAACTAATCTAGAGATACTCATTATTTCCTGAATTTTTGCTTAAGTCATTAAATTCCCTTTATTAGATTTTTAATACTTTTCCCAACTCCTCCTAAGGTGTACCACAAATGTTACTTTGCCTTAGAATATTCAAATAGAAAAGAAAGTGTAACACTTGACAAACAGAATAATTCTAAAATAGATAAAACCCACATACTTGCACTACTCAGAAATGAGTGTCTCTACTATTTTACAACAGACAGGAATATAGTAGACTCTCAGTTAAGAGGCACCCACGGGGACTGGAGATGTCAGATGTTAAGCAGACTCTCAGTTAACTGAAACTGAAGCTACCGTATTTACCTTCTTATAAGTAAAAAGAAGCAATAACATTCAATTGACTACACACAAAAAATGAATGAAAGAATGACTACAAAAAACAATAAAGGAGAATAAGTTGGCTGGAAATTACTTTAAAAATACGACTTTAAAGAAATGGGCTCTGCTAGAATTAATCCATTTCAGGCCAAGGAGAAATATATTCAAGTTCTGTCTACATCTTCAGTTCAATCCACTTCCACACATACAAGTATCTTCCTATCTCACCTAAAAAGATTTCTACCTTTCTAAAGCCCAAATCAATGATCTCATCGTACCAACAAGAAGGTTGTGTTTCTCATAAGATTATGTACCAAATGGCAATGATGTAGCTTTTATATATTATTCAGTATTTTTAAAAATCCATATGCCTTGCCAATTCAGTATACTTCAAGCAGCAAGACAGTAGTAAATGGCTACACAAGATTTGTTCTAAATGTGATCAATGACATACAGAGCACAAACCTGAAATATGCTTCAAAATCTCTTTCTAAAAGACCTCCTGTAAGCAGACTACACAAAGTGAAGAAAAGTAAAGTAAAGGAGTGTACTACTGGGTGATTTTGTCTCTTATCCCAGACACAGTGATGTACAAGCCATTTTGAATCAGGGTTGTCTGCCAATGTGGATTGTATTTTACGGAAAAACTGCTATTCCTGTAGCTTTTCCATTGATCTGAAAGCCAAAACAGTTTTTGTGGATGCCTTGAGAATCTTTTGGTAGTCACATAAAACCTGGAAGGTGTTTTAGAAGGTAGTGCTACAGAGGGTAAAAGCGTTCCACAGCCTGAAGACTGAGGATGTCCAATTTCATAGACAGTGTCATATATGTAGCTAGACTTTCTAGAATGCCATGAAGTGTACCAAACTAATACAGTAACTATTACTTATGGAATTTCAATCTAATTGTTCAGAACCAACTTCTAAGACTTGTCTCCTCCTTTCCAATGATACATACAAGATGTAATAATGTGTTACCGGTGTCTTAACCTCCCAGCTGAACTTTTGTTCTTCTTTGTTTTTTATCCCTATGGTTGAGGAAAGCTACAAAAACCAATTCAATGAAAGTTAAACCCACCAGCTTCCTTGGGAAGAGCTGTAGAATAAAACAGATCTATCTGTGGCGAGGAATAATTCCTATTTGAATTATTGGAAAAATAAAATTGTAGAATATTTCCAAAATAAACACACTGTAAAGTAAAAACCTTAATAAATTCAGCTCCTAATCTGATGATTCATTGTAATTGTTTAATTAGATAAATAAGTCATTAATACAACCAAGGAGCTATTCATGTTTTAGTGATGCATTTCATAAAGTTTTTGTTTTTATATTGGGTGTTTCCTGTTTGTTGTAGGAAGTGGCAAGCCTTTTTATTTTTATTTTTTATTTATTTATTTATTTTTTGTATGTGGGTAGCTCCCTGGCTGGGAATCGAACCCAGGCCACAGTGTTGACAGCGCCAGCGCTGAAGCCTTAAGCCACTACACCACCAGGGAACTCCCTTTTTATTTTTTTTAAGTTTTATTTAATAAAACTTACTGAGGTGACACTGGTTAATAACATTGTTTCAGGTATACAATTCTGTATTATACGTCTACTGCCATTACGTGTACACCACCTAAAGTCTAGTCTCTTTCTGTCACCACATACTTGATCCCCTTTGCCTTCTTCATCCTCCCCCACCTCCCTGTTCCTTTGGTAACCACCACACTGTTGTGTCTGTGTTCATTTGTTACTTTCTGTTGTACAGTCTACATATGAATGAAATCAGAGTTCTTATGACAAGCCTTTTAAAAATCAAGAGAATTCTCCCCAGTATCTGAATTAGCAGTAATTCAGAATTAAGGAAGTCCTAATGGATGGGGTCTTCCTGTCTATGTACATAAATATAAGGTAAAATATACATTACAAGAATTACTAGGGAGAAGGAATCAGCTCTGCTCCCATGGAGAGCTCCCTACCAGTAAAGGCAGGGGGACTTGGTTGTATGTAACACTTTCCATTTGTGCATCCATTAGAAGATACACCTTGCCAGTATAATCTGATGAAATGCACATTTCGGCTAGTCATCAGGAGATAAGGCATCAAGTTAAAGTTAAGGCTCTACCTTAAGCAGTCACTTACTACCCTGTAGTGCTCTGACTGCTCTCCGGGGGAAATGGGATTACACAGCAACTAGGACAGCCTTGGGTGGGGGAAGGGGAGGGAAGAGGAGGAAGGGTGGTTGGAAGGGTTGCCACTTACGAGACATAGGCAGGGTAGCCAAATCCTATCAGGTTGCAGAGGAGAGACGCTCCACAACCGAACACCAGGTACAAGGCCAGCAGCCCGATGACACCTGGAGACACGAAGAGAGAAATGGGTCGGGTGGCAGGAGTGATGCTCAAGCCGGGAAGCCCCCACCACACCGCAAGGTATGGCCTGTTCAACTCGTTGGAGAAAAACCACGCGAAGGCTGGGCCTGCGCCTTCGCGGAGCTTTGTCTTGGGTCTGGGAATACCGGGCAGCACCCCACACACACGTCTTTGTGCCCTCTCTCCTGCCCTCCTTCCCGCAAGGGCTCCCGCCGTGTCGCACACCGGTCCCAGAAGCCCCGCTCCAAAGAGGGTCCAGAGAGGCCTGGATTCCCGCGTCAACCCGGGGCCCCTCCCCTCCTGGGGACACCCTTCCTCGGCGCAGAGCTCCACGGAGGGTTTGGCTAGGACTACGTACCTCTGCTACTGTGCCTGCGCCACCTCCCGCTGGGGGCCCTACCGCTCCGCGCCAACTCCGCGCTCGGCCGCGGGGACAGACACGTCAGCGCTGGCCCTTCCCCGCTCCCCGGGCGCTCCGCCACCTGGCCGTGGGCACCACCACCACCACCACCCAGCCGGGGCCGCCCTGGAAAGGGTTGGATCTCCGTCCCCTGGCCTTTTAGGCGGCCAGTTCGGTCCCCGAGGATGCCGCATGCCCCTGTCGGTCACCGACATCGCCTTCCCGAACCCTCTCCCCTCCTGCTTCAGCAGCAGCTGGTGTAGCAGCTGCTCCCGGGGCCGGGAGAACGGCGGCGACCCCCGGCTGCCCGCGGCCCAGCACCCACCGAGCGCGATGTAGCTCCGGTTCACGCCAGTCTTGGCCTCGAGCTTGGCCAAAAGATCGGTCATGCAGTTCTTCTCATGCAGGAAGTGGTCGAACCTCTGCCTCATGGCTGCAGACATGGCGAGGACCTTCGTGCCGCCGCCCGAGGCTGCTCCTAGTGCGGGGTAGCTGCAGAGCGGGGGTGACGGGCGGGTCTGGGGAGGGCGGCCCCAGGCGGGGCCAGCAGCGTCCGCACGGCCCTCGCGCTCCGCCCCCTCGCCGCCCCGCCCCCCCGCGCCGCGCTTCGCGGCTTGCGCCACACCCCGGCTGGCGTTCGGGCCTGCGCGTCCCCTCCCCCGTCCCCTCCCGCCAGCCTCTTCGAGGTGTCGCGAACTGCAGCGGCTCCCGGCAGAGCCCCAGCCCGCCGCGTCTGTTAACAGCCTTAGTCCTCTGACGGTAAAAGGAACTGTGACTCGGGGGGATTTCCTGGGGCGGGGGGCGGGCGTTCCCTGCTGGTGTAGTGGCTGGGCTTCGGCGCTCTCACCGCCGCGACCTGGGCGCCATCCCGCTCAGGGAACCAACCCAAAAACAAACAAAAAAGCTATGACTCTTGTAAGCTCCCCTCGCAAAGCCGACTAGTTCACAAAGCAGATGGAAAGAGGCGGCGGGCAGGAGCCCTTCCTCAGCTATACTGGAACAGGACTGTAGGAATAATTTGATGCGCCCACGAGCACACTGCCATGCTAAACCTGCGGAGACATTTTAAATCTAAAAACTGAAATGTACGACCATCCTGAGAGAACGCTGGTTGCAGACCTGCTTTTTCCCCCCCTTCGTTGCCATAGTTTTTCTCACCTGCAGACAATAGAGTTTTTGTAAAGACCCTTGAAGAAACCTAACACAATCTCCTCTCGGGGATTCCTTTTTCAAGAAAACACTGCACTACTTAAGTCTTTTCATGGTAGACTTGAATTTGCTTGATGTTTGAAAGGGTAGGAACGTTTCCAAAACCCCTTAGCAGAGAGGACAGTCTGCACTTGCCTGCTTAGCAAAAGTACCCTGGAGAAGGTAATTGCAAGCCTCAGAAAGTCGTGCTCATGCTCTTCTAAACCTAGGCTCTAGTTATCTCTCACCCATATTATTTCATGGGACTATTTTTGAAAGTATTCTCTATAACTCCATGATCTGAACACTACTGCCAAGTTTTCCTCTGTCGCTGAAGCGTCGAAGGCTCAATACCTCTGCTCTTTCAAATCGATTTAATCACGGTACTGCCTTTCACTTCTGCAAAACATTATCTTGGCCACTGCCAGCGTTTTCCTTTTATGCTAATGTCCCTTCCTCTTTTCTTCCCCAGAGCTTAGCTCCTCTCACAGCACTCCCACCACCCTGCAGCCAAATGAGTAAGCAAATTAAACCAAGTAAAAATTAATAGGGTTATTGTGATAGTCTCCCAACTGAGCTGTCCATTTGTCTTTCCACCTAGTCAGTCATCCATGTGGTAACCAATTGGATCTTTAAAAATGTGGGTCTCCTTCCAGCTACCTGTCTACCTAGAGTGGCCCAAGATGGTAGGTGATGTGATTTATCTCTCCTAATTTCATCTCCTAATGCCTGCCATCCTCCTGTGCCTCAAACAAGCTGAACCCCTGCCTCTTTGTCTCCCCTTGTTCTCCTACTCCCAGCTTGTATGTTTCTTCAGTGGTTCTCAACCAGGAATGATTTTGGTCCCCCACAGGACATGTGGTAATGTCTGCAGACATCTTTGGATGACAGACAGATGGCCACAACTGGGTGGTAAGTGCTACCCATTGTGGCATCCAGCACTACCGCAAGCGGTGGAGGAACGAGAAGGCGATCCGAAGTTAAAAAAACACAGTAGCCAAAAATATGTTATAAGCTGGGCCAAGGGACCCCAGTCTCAAAGGGCCAGGTATCCTGAATCGAGCCAACACATGGCTTTTACTGGTGGGCATACAAGGAAGTGAAACTGGTTATTCCATGGTCTGTGAGTTATGTTGTCTAGGAGACTGCCTTTTTTCTGAAAGTCCCCACTGTGTTTCAACATGCTTTGTATCTCTATAAGAACATATAGCCCCAAGGACTCAGTGTACTGAAATCACCCCAGAATGTAGACTCAGTACCTAAATCATTCCTGCTGGCACATGACCGATATTGTTCTATCAGGTCACCATTGGAGCAGCGTGGGGCACAAGGCAGCCAGAAGGTAAATGATTAACCTCAGAGAGGGTGAGAGGCTGTGTCTCTCCTCTGTAGAGCCCAGGCTCTCTCCTGATGGCCCCTGTGTGACTGTGCCTGTCTTAGGTTGTTCCTCCCTTGAGGAATCTTACCTGTCAATGACTAACCAGCCTTCCTCTGGGGCCATACAGGGTGATGTGAGGTATGTGAGTGAGGGAGGGAGGAACAGAACCCCCGAGAGAAGGTCAGTTCTGTCTCCTAGATATTCTATGTCCCCGTGGCCTCCATGCCTAGCTCCTGCCTTAGGATGTCATGGGGAATGCGTCGAGGGACAGACGGTTAGGCAGTTGTAAGGCAACAACCCACTACTAGCATCTAGATGAGGCCTAGGCATACTTTTTCAGGGCAAGGGCTACTAATATTCTCCAAATGTCACGATCTACTAGCTACTATTTATTTTCTCTTGCTCAGCTTGATTGTGAAGAACTGATTCTCAACTCTAGCAGCTGTATGTATGTGTGCGAAAAATTTGTTTCCTTTGTGTTTAACTGCCTGGCCACTAGGCCCTGGCATAATGTGGCATCTGCTATGACACTTTTGTCTTAATTCAGGCAGTCGCCTCAAAATTGCTTGGAGGTCCACTGGTGGACCACAATCAACATCTTGCCCAGCTCTGATCTAGTGGGTGGTGGCCAAGGATGGCTGCTAAACATCCTACAAACGCACAGGATTAGCCCCAAATGTCAATAGTGCTGAGGTAGGGAAACCCTCGTATGTCTAAAAAGCTCCACTTAACCACTTAACTGTCTCCTCTCATTCTTCAGAGGATCTCTGTGAGACCCTCTCTGATCCCAAATCGCAAACCTCTGTCTAGCCACTATCCTGCTTCATTTTTCTCCATACAGTCTGGCATTCTGTATGTTCTTCTACTTTTTTTTTTTTCTTTTTTTTGGTATGTGGGTAGCTCCCAGACTGGGAATCGAACCCAGGCCACAGCGCTGACAGCGCCAACGCCAAAGCCTTAAGCCACTACACCACCAGGGAGCTCCCCTGTTCAACTTCTTAAATTGTTTTACTTTCCCCACTAGATGATAAGCTCCCTGAAGGTAGGAATTTTTGACTATTTTGTTTACTTCTATATCTCAAACACCTGGAATAGTGACTGGTACATAATAGGTATTCAGTGACTATTCGTTGAACGAATGAATATCCAATATATATTGTACTACCCCATGTTCTAAGTGTTACATATACTAAGTCATTTAATTCTCACAACAGCCGGTACTATTTTATGCTCATTTAAAGGAAGGAAATGAGGTACAGCAACGTCTCATAATTAATAAATGTCAGAGATAGAATTCAAACCTGGGCCTTACCCCTATATTATAGTGCTGTTATGGGTTGAATTGTGTGTACACACACACACACACACACCCTAAAAAAAAGATATGTTGGAGTTCCAATCCCCAGTACCTTAGGATGTAACCTTATTTGGAGATAGGATCTTTACAAAGGTAATCAATTTAAAATGAGATCATTAGGGTGGGCTCTAATCCAATAGGACTGGTGTCTTTATAAAAAGGGCAAGTTTGGAGGCAGAGACAGACACACATACAGGAAAGATTATGTGAAAACAGGAAGAAGCCAGTGTCTATCAGCCAAGGAGAGAGGTCTGGAACAGATTTTTCCCTTACAGCCCTTGGATGAAACCAATCCTCCTTGAACTTATGGCCTTCATTACTGTGAAATAATAAATGTGTGTTATTACCCAGTTTGTGGTACTTTGACATGGCAGCTCTGGCAAACTATTACAGTTGGTACCAGAATAATTTTGAACATTGTATCCAGTTGTGAGTTTGTTTAATTTCCGACTAAGTGAATTCAGTTAATTATTCATTAATCTAGACAGGCCCCTCACCCCCAGGCTGGATGATTAACAGTTTGCTTTATTTATCTAAATAAACAATAGAAAAGACAAATAAACTAAACCAGAGACAGACTTGACCAGCAACAGGAAAAAGAGGTAGAAATTGAATATAATTTAAGAAAGACGGTTTCTTGGCCTTTTGACTAAGATCAAGTGTGAAGAAAGAGTATGAAAAGAAAAAAAATGGGAACATTACCATACTTCATGGAATACATTTAAATTACATTTTGTTTGCCTCGTTTGTTTTATTCTTAAATGTTTTCTACTGAAAGTATAGGCAAAGAATTTTATTATATGTCTCCCATCAAACAGGAAGTTTAATTTTGGAAAATTACTGCTCATGATTGAAAATAAATTAATCTGGGAATATCCTTTGGTTTAGTGAAGTATTTTTGTTCGGAAACTAAGTACCATATGTCATTGCTACTGCACATAAATCTGGAGATTTTCCCCGGGTTATAAACATGCCCTCCATTTCACCCTTTCATTTTTCTAATGGCACCTGCACAGGAGACATATAGAACATATGCCACTCATACGTTGTTTTCTCTATGTTCAAGACCAGTTAGTCCATTTCCGGGTAAACCATGGCGTTTGGATGCTGTGCTGGGGTGGTAGAGTGTCCATGGCCCAGGGGTACAGTTCCAACCAAGAGAGCAATCCTGAGTCACCTCAGAGCCTACAGAGTGGCATGGAGTGTTGCTTTGCTTCCTATGTAACTGAAGGACCAGAGTCAGACAATCTTGAGTGGTTCCCTTTGTGACTAGGCATCAGAAGAATTTAGCTAACTTGAATAAAGGAACTGACTGGTATTAGTTTCCTGTTGCTGCTGCAACAAATTACCATAAACTTGGTGGCTTAAAGCAACCCAAATTTATTGCCTTTCAGTTAATACATCTCTGTGCCAGACATCTGACACAAGACTCGCTGGGCTAAAATCAAGGTGACATCAGCAGGGCTGCATTCCTTTCTGGAGGCTCCTGAAGAGTTTTTTTGTTTGTTTTTTTGCTCTTTTGGGTTGTTAGCTGACTTGAGGTCCTTGTGGCAGTGGAACTGAGGTCTCCATTTCCTTCCTCATCTTCAAAGCCACTGTAGTGAATCGAATCTTTCTCATAGTTCCAATTTCTCTTCTCCTGTCTCTTCTCCCTGACCCATCTGCCTTCCATTTCCACTTTTACGATCTCATGTGATGAGCTTGGGCCCACCTAAGTAACCCAGGAAAATCTTCCTATTTTGAGGTCCATAGCCTTAATCACATCTGCAAAGTCCCTTGTGCTATGTGAGGGGACATATTCACAAGCACTGGATATTAGGGCATGGGCATTTTTTGGAGGTCATTATGCTGCTCACCACACCAGCCTTATGCAGGATCCATAACAGCCTTCAAGTCCCTGGAAAGAATAAACATGCCGAGATCAATCAGCTCATGTCATCCTTTCACTCACATTGAGGGCCCACCCAGGGCATGGCACACAGGCTTTAGGCACAGGCCCAGGAGTGGGTGCCCTGGCTCCATTACTTGCCAGCTGTGTGATCTTAGGAAACTTCTCAGACTCCAAAAGTCCCACTTTCCTCAGCCTGTCAAATGAAGAAAACGTTGGTTGAAGATTCTGTAGACTATAGAATATTTGTGTCCCCACTAAATGTATATATGGAAACCCAAACCTCAATGTGATGTTATTTGAAGGTGGGGCTTTTGAGAGATAGTTAGGACACGGGAGTAGAGCCTTCCTCAATGGAATTAGTGCCCTTTATAAAAGATTCCCCAGAGAACGAACTCTCTTTCCACCATGTGAGGACACAGAAGATGGCAGTCTGTGAGCCAAGAAGTGGCTCTCACCAGACACTGCATCTACAGGTATCTTCATCTTGGAATTTCTAACCTTCAGAACTGTGAAACCTAACTGTTGTTTAAGCAACCCAATCAATGGTTATTTTTGCTGTAGTAGCCCAGATGGACTTAACACACTACCTCGTAGCGTTATTGCAGTAAATGACCTACTCCACATGAAGCACTTTGTAGAGTGCCTGCCTAGCCTTGTGTAGTGCTGATGAAGTTTTAGCTAATCTGAAAGACTTATATGTAAATGAACTCAAAAAAGTTGATGCCTAAAATTCTTCCCTCTTGTTTGACTCCTTTGAGTCCAGGATTTGGTATTCATGAAAATAAAAACACTGGAAAAAATAACAGCATTATTTTCATCAGTAATTTGACTAAAGAAAAGAAGGCAGAAAATGAAAACTTTTACCTAGCACCTATTTTGTGCTAGGCAATTTGTGTGCATGAAGGATCTGAGAGCATATTTTAATGGGGTGGGGGCAGCAGGTACTTGAAGATTAAAGGGGTAGGCTTTCCCAAGACAGGAGGTAGTGAAACAAAATTGCTAACTTCCGAGTTTTGTCTAGGACCTTTTGACTAATCTGTGGCGGAAGGAAATAGATCCTCCAGACTTACACAGATGAGAACAAGGAACTGACCTAACAAAATATGTCAAGTCAGGTGGTTCTCTAACATCCAGCAAGCAAGTCAGGCTGTTCTGTGACATTCAACAAGCTGATTTATGCAGTGCTTTATAGTTTAGCAGTCTCCAAATGCTTCATCTCTCTCGCTCTCTCTCTCCTTGGTCTCTGTCTTTCAGCCTTTTTTGGATGAACTTTGGCCCGGAGTCATTGAGCTCTTGGACATGGATCATGCCATAACCACACTGGTTGACTCAAGACCAAGCCTCTTCCTTTGAATACATAAATAACTTTTGCTTTATAATGAGCTCTGTTACGCAGTTAGGAGAGAATATAACTTGATCATGTAGCCTTTTGCTTATTACCCAGGGTGAACTCTAAAGTTAATTCTGATGTAGATTTGTAACTAGCTAGTATTAGGGGATTTGATTAAATAAGGTTTGCAGGGACAGCCTTGCTTTCAGTTTCCACATCTTTGTTTCTAATAACTTTATGTATTGGCCACCATAACAAAACTCTCTGCTGAAAGTGAGAATTTATTAGTCTAAAAAATTCATGCTTTTGGGTGGTTCCCTGGTAGTCTAGTGGCTAGGCCTTGGCACTCTCACTGCTGTAGCCTGGTTTGAGTCCCAGTGAGGGAACCAACCAAAAAAAAAAAAAATTCATGATTTTTATTATTGTCTCCAAATAGCACCAACTATTGCGTATATCATCTTAACCAGCTTTATAAAATTTACTGAAAATCAAATGTTGATACTTCTGATCATTCTCATATAAATAGTTTGAACTTGTTATAATTGATGTTAAACATCAATTGTTATAACTGTAACTTCTAATTTTGTACAATAGAAACTGAATTTATGTTTAACATATACCTAGTTTATATCACATGTATATTTGGTATGTTTATAACTGCACATAGTGGCACATGAAATGGATTAAAAGAGGAAGCTCCACTTGTGTCTTAAAGATGTAGGTGGACCTTAGGTTGTTTGATGTCAAGTTTACAAATTTTATTTAATGTTAAACAATGCCATAATTTGGACTAGATGCAAATATCCTAAATAAGCCACAAAAGACTTGAGTGCAAAATTAAGTGAAGAATATGTCCATTTTCTTGATAAATTATTATTATCTTGATAAATTAAAATAGAAAAAGAACAGTGGCTTAATTTCAGAGTAATGTTTTTGAAATAAATCATTTTCTTTCTTTCTTTTTTTTTTTTTTTTTTTTTGCTTTTTGGTATGTGGGTAGCTCCCTGACTGGGAATCGAACCCAGGCCGCAGCGCTGACAGTGCCAGCGCCGAAGCCTTAAGCCACTACACCATCAGGGAACTCCCATAAATCATTTTCTAATAGTTACCTCAAATCACTTTTTCAAATTGTATTAATTTAGAGGAGAATAAAGAAAAAATCTTGGACTGATGATTGAGTTAACCTTCTGAAAATAAATATAAAATCTTTAACAAATTAAATCACCAGGAACCAAGATAAACAAGATCCAAAACTTTATGGATCTCACAGTAGGGAATAACCATTGCAACATTTGATGTCTGTCATTGAGAGTTCAAAAGAAACTTTAGTATCTTAACCCAATATTTATGGTTTTTATCACTAAAAAGAAAACGATTATCAATTTAAAAAAAGTCTCAATTTGACTGTCAAATGCTATCCAGTGATATCCTATGATATCACTTGTTGTTTCTTTACCAGACTTGCTTTTTGCTAGACACCTTTACTAGACACTGCTAGCTGCACCTCTTTTTCAACTCCTTCATGTTTTCTCTCTCCTTTTCCCAGATCTAACAGGAGTTGGGGGAGTGGGGACTTCATGGTTGAGTCATTTTGCTATATTATGTAAGAAATTCATAAAACCAACAGTGGAAAAAACTAAGCACTGGGGAAAAATTCACTGTGTATCCCTCATCTTGCAGTTTCCCAACACTTCCCCAGTGGGGTCAGTTGTGAAATGATCAGACCCACAAGGATTGGGAGGGAAAGCCAATCACTGACTTGACCCAGCATCTGAAGATAAGGAAACTTCTATTATTCTATAAGGAAACTTGTAAAATTGAATAAATATATACATCTTATTGTTTTACCTCAATGCAAAATGTGTGAGCAGTTGTCAATTATTTGTTAACTAACATCTGTTAACAATGAGATTCTGGCATCCCATCCAACATGAGTAATCCTGAAGAGAGGAAGTTAGAATAGCAGAGTAGAGGTCACCCCAAAAAAGCCTTGAGACTGAAGTTTTGGGCAGAACAGCCCGTAGGCAAAGCTACAAGACAAGCAGAACTGTTTATCCAACTCATCTGTTTCACACACACCTATATAGTGGCTCCGATATGCTAAACATTAATTATACTTAAAGATGAGCAAGATACACTTCCTGTCAAAAGAAATTTATAAATTTTAGCTTCCTTCTCCTGACTTATTTATTTACTTTGACCTCTGCACACCCTATATGCCCAATATCCTGGTACTCTTGTTCTTTGCTCTCTTGTTTTTTCTCCTCTTATCAAAACCTCTTCTTAATTAGCTACAAGTTGGGGAAAAAAACTAATTAAATCATACTAATGTGTAAAAGATTATAATGGTTTAACTTATAGTATTCTACTACTGTAGATGAGAAACAGCCTAAAAAGCCATACATAGACAATTAATTAAATGCTATAGTATAGCCATAAAATGGAATTGTATAGAACAATTAAAAATGGTGACATAAATAACTTTAATTAGTATGAAAATCTGTTATGTACACTTTTATTAATTTCTGAAGTAGTGCATTCATTTTTAGAATAGGTAATGCAGATTGCAGATTTATATAAAATCAAAATTTTAAGTGTCTTTTACTTTCCCCTGCTTTTTTTTTTTTTTTAAATTCATTTTTATTGTTAGACTTATTGGGATGACATCTGTTAGCAAGGATTACATAGGTTTCAGGCATACAATTCTACAGTGCATTGTCAGCTTGTGTAATAAGTTCACCACCTAATGTGACTTCTCTTTCCATCACCTTATATTTAGCTTCCCTACCTCCTCTCCCACCCCCTCCCCTTTCTCCCCTCCCTATCCCACTCGTCCCCAAATAAACATTAAACTATTGATTGTGTCCATGGGTTATTTGTTTGTTCATTTCTTTTTTTCTTTGCTTTCAGTTTTATATTCCACATATGAGGGAAATCATGCAGTTCTTTGTTTTTTCTGTCTGGCTTATTTCACTTAGCATGATGATCTCCAGGTCCATCCATTTTGTCGCAAATGGCAATATTTCATCTTTTCTTACAGCTGAGTAATATTCCATTGTGTATATGTACCACAGCTTCTTTATCCAGTCATCTGTCTCAGGGCACTTTGGTTGTTTCCATGTTTTGGCCACTGTGAACAGCGCCGCACTGAACATTGGGGTCCATAAGTCTTTGCGGACAAAGGTTTTCAAGTTCTTTGGGTAGATCCCCAGAAGGGGGATTGCTGGGTCATATGGTACCTCCATTCCCAATTTTCTGAGGAACCTCCACACTGCCTTCCACAGGGGTTATACCAGTTTGCACTCCTACTTTCCCCTGCTTCTGTCCTATTTTCTGCTGTTAAAAGTTTGATTTGTACCCTGCTATCTAATTTTCTGCACAAATAAAATCATAGATCTGTATCTAGTGGCATATTTGTATCTAGATATAAACATACAGAATTTTAAAACAAATTATGTGTTATACTAAGAATATATATATTGCTCAGTAACTTCCTTTTTTCATTTTATATCATATTAAGAATATATATGATATATTAAATAAAACACTGGCTATAAAACAACATATTTACAGTGACCCTGCTTTTGGAAAGTTTGTATATTTGTGTGTGTGTGTGTGTGTGTGTGTGTATACGTACGTGTGCACATGTGCAGAGGCAAAGAGAAAAGTCTGGGCATATAGATTTCTTAGTGGAGAAAGTAAAGGTGATTTTTAGTTTTTTTTCTTTGTACTTTTTTCTACTTTTTAACTTTTTAAAATAAAAGTATGTATTACTTTTCTACATTACTTTTATAACCGGAATAAAAATCTGGTTACAAAAAAAATTACATTACTGAAAACCATGTGAAACGGCATTTGGCTGAGGTCTTACTGTTAAATGATGGATTATTGCTCTTATGACCATCGGTCCTCTCACAGTCTGCAAATTAAAATTAATATTCTATATATTTGTAAGTCAAAATATGAGCTATAATGTTATGATGTAATTATGAAATATAAAGTTAGGGAGTTCCCTGGTGGTGCAGTGGCTAAGGCTTCAGCGCTGTCAACACTGTGGCCTGGGTTCGATTCCCAGCCAGGGAACTACCCACATATAAATATATATATAAAAAAATTGTATATGTAATACACATGGACTACATATTCAAAGTGAATTGCACCTACATTTAGGGTTCCTGGTTCTAGATGAGATGGAGCTTAAGTTTTTGCGGTTTCATTGACCTGGATAGTTATTTCTAGTAAATCCAGCAAAAGCAGGACAAACTGAAGTTGCCACAAGAGGAAGAAATTAAAAACCACAGTCATTTTGTTGCCTTTTTCGTTATTGCTGTAGATGATGAGATTGATTTCTTTTGTGCATCCACAGATGCGAGCTATAAATGAACCTTTCAAGGTGAACAGAAGGAGAACACTTTTCCACGCCACCTCTGTCTGCATTCTCTGTCATCCGTTTTGTTATGCTGCCTTGCTATGAGAAGGTCCTGCTATGGCAACTCAGTTCTGGCTAATTGGGGGAGTTTTCTTAGATACCTCCACGGCCCCTTCCATGCCCTCTGTCTTCTGGGGATGGATACTCTTCTACTCTCACCCTCATTTTCCATATAAAGTCTGCTTTCAGAAATGTAATGGTAAAGTGTCACTTCAGCTAAGGGTATTTGTGTTCAAATAGGGAGCAAACCTAAAGGCACAGCGAAGACTGAAATGACCAAGTCTAGGAGGTCTACAGACTTTAACCTGTATCAGCTGAAGGGCAAAGCCCCAGGAGAATACATCCCTATCTCTATATAGAGTTATGAATTTTCCTAGCAGAAGGAAAATTCTGGCCCTGTGGGTGCAGGTGTTCCTTTATGCCTTTGTGCATGTCTCCTCTATGTATCATTCTTTGGCCTTAATTTTTGTGCCTCTATTTCTTTCTCTCAATTTCCTTCTCTTTTTCTTTATTTTTTTCCTGTTATTGGCCATTAATGTTTTTTAAATTGTTACTTATGGACTTGAGGAAATAATTATATTTTTCATATTTTTTATGTTAAAAAGGAAACTCAGTTGTTATTTAGAGGTTTAAGGTCATCACATTTTATATGATCTTTATGGTGCTTATCACTCTCATTGTATTATGTATTTATTGGTTTATGTCTCCCAATAGAATCCATACTCCCCAAGAGCTGGACACTTGGCCTTGTTCTCTGCTATACCCTAATTGAGCTCATTCTTCAGCCACACCAGAGTTTCTTCGCTTACCCTGTCCTAATTCCAGTCCTTTCCCTTTCACCTAAAAGTATCCACATCTTGACTTTCATGGTCATTTCCTTGCTTTCTTTGTGGCTCTATCACCCAAGATGCATCTTTAAACCTCATAGTTTAGTTTGCTTTTAAAAAAATATACATCGTTCTTGTCTCTTCCAATTCTCCAAGTACACTTCCATTACTTCTTTGCTCTACTTTTTTCTTTACAACTTAGTTCTGGAAGGAACTGAGTTTAATTTGCCTTGTGGAGTTTCCCACATCTGAATTTTGGTGATTGCATTCCCATGTAATTTACCTGTTCTTCTGTCTTCTATATTTTTTATAAATTGAAAATGGAATTATAGACTTGATCAGGTTCAGGTACAGTTTTGTGACAGACTCCTTTGTATGTGTCATGTAGAAGACATGAAGAGCTGATTATCTCTCTGTGTGTGATGTCGGCAGCCATTAATACATTAATTCATTAAAGTTGCACAATGGTGATATTTGAATTTATTAATTCTTCCTTTATTTACTTGGTGAAATACTTTCATAATGAGAAACTGTTCTTCAACTTCTATTTGCTTACTTTGTATTGGAAAGACAGCATAAATGCTTGATGAAAATATAATTTTAAATATACAAAATATGAACAATAAATATGCAAAAATAAAAAACTTACTAACCATAGAGTCACAGTGAGACATTGACTGAAAGACATATTTCAATAAGAAGAATGGTAAACCCAGAGAGAAGAAATTAGATGCAAGAAAAAAAATGAGCACAGAAATTGATAAATTAAATGGTAAATATAATTAACTATTATTTAAAAAGAATAATTAGTTAAAGAACAATATGGGAATACTTAAAAGGTTGTTACGACATGTTTAACTTTGTGTCTTGTTCATGCAAAAGAAAAAACACAGTAAGACTTTGTAGGGAAAATGTAGAGATAAATATGCATGTTAAAACTTATAAATACAGTACATAGCTTCAAAACCAAGAAAGGAAGAAAAAAGAATATAGAAAACTTCATCAGTTGCAAAGAAGAGAAAAAAGGAATAAAAAGAAAAAAAAAGGATAGTAAAGAAAAGACCCAAATTAGATGGTAGAAATAAATCCAAATATACCAGGATCACTTTATGAGTTAATCGGATAGAACTCATATACTAAAATATCAAAAATATTCCATTTGATTTACAAGCAAATAAACAAAACCACATCTAGTTCAAGAGGCACACTTAAAACCATCCAGAAATATGAAAATAAAAGTAAGGAAAAATGTAACAATTAAATACAAATGAAAAGAAAGTGTATGCAGAAGGTTAATAATATTTAATGTAATTAATAGCAGGCAAAAGGAATTTAGATTAAAAACATCATTTGGGATAAAAAGTAAAACTCTTTGATAAAAGAAGAATAATTTACCAGAAGATAGAACAATCAAGAACCACAGAAAAATGATTAATCAAATCACAATCAAGAGGGAAGATCTTAACACCCTTTTAACTAGCAGATCAAGCTGACCAAAAGAAATGAAATTAATGAGCTTAATTGAATTGATCTGTAACAAAGGGATCAGAGCTTTCCATCTGGTGGGCCACAAGATACTGATCCCCATATATGGGTTAAGGCAGGCAGGGTGTGGGTTATTGAGTCTGCACCGTGACAGCCTATATTAACACTAATCATGAGTGGACATAAGGCAAATGGGCACTTTCATGGACTGCCGGTGGGAGTTGAATTTGGCATTATCAACATTTAAGACGTGCATACACAGCTATTCTACTTATAGCTTTATATCACAGAGAAACTTATGTATGTGTGTAAATGGGTATGAACGAGAACATTTCTTGCAGCATTTTTTGGAACCTGTGAAAAACTACAAGTAATTTAAATGTGTATCAACAGGAACATGATTTTATTAAAATGAAGTTCTAGATAGTTAAATGATTTAAAGTTACCATATTAACATGAGATGAATTATAAATCATATTGTGAAGTGAAAAAGGGAGGTTGCAGAATAATGAGTATGATAACATTTAAAACTTAAGACTTGCATGCACAGCAATATGGATATATATTTACGGATATATACTATTATGATAAAGATATAAAAATGCATAAAAATGATATACAACATTTATAGACTGACTTTCCAAGAAAGGGAGAAAGGCTTCAAATACTTTAATATATATCTATATAGTGATTACTTAAGGAATGAGTATCATATTCTGTAAACCTGCTTACAGAATATAGGTAGGCTTACCTGTGTCAAGTTTATACAAGTCTAAGATTACAGCCTCTAGTCACTAGAATGGCACATGAACATGTCTGCTGACAGTTTTCAGAATTGGTAAGTTTTATCAACAAGGCAATAATCTGTATTTCTTGGGAAACCTGGCAAATGGGAACCACGTGTTGGTTTTAGCTAAGTTGTCCTTCATTTTATTTGTTGTTTATAAATAGTAGACTCCAGTCAGGTTTGCATGGCTTAGGTAGAATTAATCAGTCAACAGGTACACCTTAGTTGAGTGTTATATCTGCAAGTTTCTTTAGGAAATTTGAAATAGACATAAAATATTTTTCCTATACTTAAAGAATTTAAAATCTAATTCTGGAGATAAAACAGAGAGGTTCCCTGGTGGTGTAGTGGCTAGGCTTTGGTGCTCTTACCGCCGTGGCCTGGGTTTGATCCTGGCTCAGGGAACTAACACACAAAAAAGACAGAGAACAATACTTGTATGTCATGTGTTATAAGAACTTAGAAAAGTTGCAGATCAGGAGGAGCTCTGATGGCAGTTGGTAAAGCTTCATGCAGTAAGTGAAATCTAAGCTGGGCTTTTAAAAATGAGAAAAATTGACTCTGGTGCAGAGATGGAATTTAAAAGCAAAGCTTTTCTTGGGGTATTCTCTTTTCTAGATCTAAGGAAAATTCACTTCATCAACATTTGCACTGAATTTAAAAGCAGCTCAACTCATGAACATTGGGGTGCAGGTGGGAAGCTTGGGTTGGATAACGAAATGCTTAGCTCTTTCCCTGTCCCAATTCTTTACTAGGTTGAAAACTGAAATGAAAGGATCATGCCATCTCTCTTTCTATCTGGTGTAACCTTTCACAAGGAGCAGAAACCCACTCAAGCATGTGAAAGTAAAAACAAAAGCTTATTGAACTTATACTGAGGTTTAGTGGACATGAACAGGCAGGATTCAAAGGGCCTGTGAATTGGAAAGTCAGGCTTGAAATCTCTCTCTCAGTCTCTCCTCTTTCTTCCCTTTGCTTTCTTGTGTCTGTCTCTTGTCTTTGTTGTCTGGCTTCCTCTGTTTACTCATCTTGGCACATAGCTCAAAATGGCAGCCTTGATCTATCAAAACATTAGATGCACATTCCTTTTGCTTTTGCAAATCCATTTATTGGAATTTATTTTATAGATATGCTCACACAAGTGTGCAAAATTAGATGTGGAAAGACCTTTGGAAAAAAAATACAAGAAACCATCTAAATGTCCATCAATAAGGGCCTACTGAAATATATTATGCTATATTTATCCAATAACATATGTGATAAATATGACTAGTGTTCACTAATATTTTTTTTATTCCTTTGCGTTCTGAGTCCATGGGAGGAAGACCCTTTCCTGCCCCTTTGAGGTTGGGCATGCTGATGTGATTTGCTTTGGCCCCTAAAATTTAAGAAGCGTTTTTAGAGCCCACGTGAGATGCCCTATGCTCTCTTCTGATGCAGCAATTGTAGAGGGAGAGTCATGAGACAGAAGCAGCCAGAGCACAGAGCACAGGGAAGACAGCAGATGTCGCATGTACAATAAATAAAATTGTGTTGTGTAAAGCCACTGAGATTCTGGTGGTGTTTATTATCAAAGCATAACCTAGATTACCCCGACTGATACAGTGTACTATGCAGCCAGTAAAATGAATGAGATAGTTATGTATGTACTGAAATAGAAATTGTCCAAGGTATAATAATGAAAAAGACAAGGGATGTAATTTTATATAGAATTATTCTATTTATGATTGTATAAAAATGTTATCTGGGGAGTTCCCTGATGGTGTAGTGGCTTAAGGCTTTGGCGCTGGCGCTGTCAGCGCTGTGGCCTGGGTTCGATTCCCGGTAAGGGAACTACCCACATACCGAAAAGCAAAAAAAAAAAAAAAAATGTTATCTGTAGGAAAAGACTGAGGAACTTTCCCAGGTTAAAGGAAACTACAGAGGCATGACAGCTCAATGCAATGTATGACCTTGGATTGGATCCTGGACCAGGAAAATGTTATTTCTCTTTTGCTACAAAAGACATTTGTGAGATAATTAGTGAAATTTGAATAAGGTCTATAGATTAGATACTAATATTACATTAATGTTCAATTTTTTATTTTATTTTATTTTTGTGGTGCCGAAACCTGGAAATTTTTATTTTTATAATTATACTATGTTTATAAAAAAATGTCCTTGATTTCAGGAAACACACACTGACATACTTAGTGGTAAAGGGCATCATATTTTCAATCCAATTTCAACTTGTTCAGAAAAATGTATATATAGAGAGGATAATGCAAATGTGACACAGTGCTAATGTTTGAGGCGTCTTGGTGGAGGGTATGTGGTTTTGTGTGTGTGCTATTTTTATAATTTTTCTGTGTCTAAAATTATTTCAAAACAAAAAGCCAAAAATATGTGTCTATCTATCATCTATCTATCTATCTATCTATCTATTTGTATATGCTTAGATGTTTTTTAAAACTATAAAATCTAGTTACCTCTAGTAGGTGGATGAATACATGAAATTGAAGTTCTGGGGTAGAAAGGAGACTTTTACTTTCCTTTGGGTACTTTTATTCCATTCGAGTTCTCCAGATGTAATAAATGTTCGCTGTTGTTCTCATACAAAGAATTGAGGTAATTGTCTGCCAGCAGTAGAGCAGATGAGTCCTGGCAAAATATAAACTGCTGCAGGAGAAAGAGGACAACCTGAGCCACAACGGAGAAAGTAAGAGAATTTAGCAAGATTCAATTATGGCGTGTAAGAGAATTTCTGGAAACATTAAGCATGATGTTCTAATTTTAAAATTTAGTAGGTAAATTTAAAGAAAGGATGGTAATGGTAAAGCCTAAATTAGTGGTCTGAATGGGGAGTTCCCTGGTGGTGTAGTGGCTAAGACTTCGGCACTGTTAACGCTGCGGCCTGGGTTTGCTTCCCAGCCAGGGAGCTACCCACATAAATAAAAAATAAATAAAATTAAATAAAATAAATTAGTGGTCTGGAAAGCAAAAGATTCAGAATGCAGAGGAAAAAAAGTAATGGAAATGGTGAGAAAATAAAGACATGAAAGACAGATCCTGGAGACGTAACAGGTAAGTAGTAAGGTTACAAGGAGGAGAAAAAGAATGAATGGCATGGAAGCAATAATTGAACAAAAAACAAAACAAAAACAAGAGGCTCTTGAGCCATTTTCCTGCTCGAGCCTGCGCCTACCTCTTAGGAGGGTACTTTCCCTTTTAATAAATTATCTTTTTGTTTCACTTTATTTTCCTTTCAATAAACTGCTTCTTGGTTTCACCGCTAAAAAAAAAAAAAAAAAAAAAAAAAGGAAGAAAATTTATCTAAGCTAAAGAACAATTTGAATCTGAAGATTGAAAGGCCTTACTGAAATCCAATCATACTGCTTAAAAAATAATGACAAAACAAACAAACGTATACTTACACATAAACATATTCGGGTAAAATTTTTGAACTCCAAGAATTGATTCCAAGAATCAATAGTACTAATCTTAGCATTTGTTCAATAGAAAGAGGAAGTTACTTAAAAAGGAAAAATGTCAGCCTGACATTAGATTTCTTATTAAAATTCTGAAGCTGGAGAGAATAAAATAAAATCCACATATTAAGAAAACAAAAATAACCAAAAAACTTACCAAGAATCTTTACCCAGTTCAGATATTGTTTATATATTAAGGTGAAGAAAAGGTCTGTGTGGATCTACAAAGATTCAAAAAACACATCACAAAATCCTCCATGTAATACAGACAACGGAATCAGAACTGGGCCCAGGGGACTAGCACACTTCTTTATTGTAAGATATTAAGAAATCTGACTCTAATCCAGAACTCCTGTGTGCACATTCAATATAAAATTAACAAAGGTGAATATTAAAAACCCAGCAATCACTTTTTACCAAGATACAATAATTAATAACTTCTACGGCGGAAGGTGAGTGCAGGAGAGAGCATGCTCGTACCTTACATTTGGAACTATGAATCCAGTAGAGTCCATTGGGAAAGCAATCTGGCAGTACATATTAAAAATATGCATACCTTTGCCCCAGTAATCTTACTTGTGGTAGTCCTTAGAAATAAAGGCACCAGTACATAACAAGAGGCATAACGGATTTTTATTGCAGCACTTACTTTAGGAACCAAAACAATGGAAACAAAATATATGCCCATCAATAGGGAAATAATTCACTAAATTGTGGTATATCCACATTATAGAATATACGGCCACACAGAATGTTACGTATTTAAAAGAATGAGTGAGCTCTCTATCAGTTCACTTGGAGAGATTTCCATGATGTATTTTTACTAAGAAAGGACATGAAGAGAACTTTATAACCCTCCTTTTATTTTGTAAGACAATGAGGAGGAAATTCGCACGTATATACTTAACATGTTTGTCTAATTAAAAGAGCAGGGAGAAGGTGTGCAAGGACACACAGAGGTTGTGAATTTGCTTGGAGAAGGGAAAAAAGGTTATGGGGGAGAAGGGAAGAAAGAGGAGGTGAGCAAGATGAGGACAAAAGCATGGCAGGGAAGTAATAATTCATTTAGTACTTCAAGATAAACGTAGCTCTTGGGCAGAGTAGGCTGATACTTGGCAAATAAAACTTTAAATTTGTGAAAACTAACATGTTTTTCTGTAGCTTTTATGGAGCTCTGGCAAAATGGGCCTTTTACCTAAATTAGGGATGCCTTCTGTACATTCCAAGGTTAGGAATGCAAATTCTCTTCTGTAGAAAATTAAATAAACAGATTTTAACATAGGCAGTGAAACAAAGCCAAACCAGCAGTGCTTTGGAAATCTGGCAGGCTGCCAGCTGGTCAATATTTGTCATTCTTTCCCAAGCAAATACTTTTGAAGAAATGGCACTCAAAAGTCAGAGGTAGAGATAACCTTTAAGACTTATATAATTTGGAAATTGTAAATTTATGATTCACATACCCCAGTGTCATGAAAATAGTGATATATATTGGCAAATGTATGGGAAGTAACCCTCCATTTTTGCATATTAATAATATTATGGCTTGAGCTTTTTTGTGTGTGTGAAAATATAAAAAAGTTAAAGTTTATTATAGAAAAGTTAAAAGTTAAAGTACACTTCGAGATCGTGGAGCAGGCTGACCCAGGAGGGGGAAGCAGCACGGCTTGAGCTTTATAAGCATAACAATTCATACATTTTTTATTTCCAGAATGAGTTCTTCATTGATTTGCATGAATTTTTCATATTCAAAGTTAGGCAAATTTTACTTTTAGAAAGTCTTTTACTAGTAAAAATAATGAAGCTCATTTAGTAAAATGCAGGGCATTCAATTTTTCCTTAAAAGAAAGAAATTTCTCAGTAAGAATATCTATATGATTGATGAAGTTTAATGTATTAATGTTCTTCCTGGACAGTTTGCGTTTTTAGAAGGGGAAAAGCTTTTAGACAAAGGAATAATATTCTAAAATGGTAATTCCAACAGTAGTGAAAATATGGATTTGGCCCCTAATGGGCTAGGAGCCTTTTATTATGCAAAAAAACCTGGAAACAAGACAAGTGAGCCCTGTCCTTAATCCAGCCCTACTCATCACAGCCCTACCAACAAAGGTCAGATGTGGACCCACCCTGTTTGATTAGAACAGTTACTAAAATCTCTTTGTTTCCAAACTGATCTTTTATTACTCTGTCTCTGACTCAGGAAGTGTCACCCAATACCCACCTTCCAATTCTACACTTTTCCCTCATACTGGTTCTGCCTGGGACCATCCGGACCTGGCAGTTGGTCTTGGCCTCCCGGGTGCAGTTTGACTGTCTACTCTCTCAGATGCTTTGTTTTCATCTAGCCTCTCCCCCTCTCCTTTGCCGGGCTGTGCATCATCAGCCTCACCAGTGCTGACAGAAAGCCACATGGCATGTAAAACTGATCTTGAGATTGCTTGAAGTGTTGAATTGAAATGGAGCCTAAGTTTAGTGATTTTTAAAGGTTAACCGTCCCATTAGAACCATGATGTGGAAGTAGTGCCAAGCAGATGGTCAAGTTGGCTACTCGGTGTATCTTCAGTCTATGGACTTGGAGAGGCAATGCCGAGTTCTGCATTTCAGATGCCTTTCAGGCTTTCCGATGAGGTTGACTCATTGTTTTTTTAGAGATAGGAATAATGCTAACCAACTATCTGATTCAGCTCTTCCCATTTGGACCTATGAGACAACTTTCTACAGATACCATATTTTATTCATGATATATTGATTTTATTAGTGTAATTGGAGTGTTCCCATGTTCTCCAGGTTTCAGAGGTCATTCTTGTTTAGGGCCGAAGTAGTGAGGTCTAAGCTCCCATTTCCACACCAAGGTTGCCCTCTTGGCATTGGACTTATGCTCCATCCTGCCACTCATCTCCTGCTCTCTTATAACTTTTTTCCCCATGCTCTTTGTTCTCCTATAACCACACACTCCAAATGCAGGTATAGACCTCTTCCTTCATTCTCCAAAGCAACAGACGAGATTTCATGTGTTAGTCAGGACTCAGGGTTGTGAGAAGCAGACATTCAACTCAAACTGGTGTCAAAGAGCAACACCACCACCATCAGTAAAAGATAACATGCTGGCTCAGGTCACGACAAACCCCAGGGCGGCATGAAGTTCAGTGGGATTCCACGGCTCAGACAGTATGATCAGAAACGGGGTTCTCTTCCTCTCTTGCCCCTGTTTCTTTGGTTTGGGTTTTATTCTCAGGCAGGCTGTCCGGAGTGGTAACAGTAAAGGCACAGAATCTCCAGGCTTATGTTGTTAGCACTCTAGCAAGCTGAGCAGAAAGAAGGCATGTCCAAGTAAGTCCAGCAAATACCCGAGCCTTGGGTTTTTTGAGCTGGGCTTGGGTTCCGAGTTTATCTCTTACACAATCGCTGTGAAAAAGTCTCTTGGAGATTGGGGGTTAAGATGAAGGGGTTGGGGGTGAGGAATTGAACCCACCAAATGTGTGGATGAGAGTGGGGAGGAGTTACTCCTGGAGGAAAATAGCTTCATGTCGCCAGAGGGTAAATGGATGCTGAGAAGTAGAAAAAAGAATGGGGTGGGCAGCAAGGGAGATATTGATGCTCTCTATACCACTACACTCAGACATCAGCAAGGAAAAGTACTGTGCAGAAAAGAAAAACATTCACTTTAAAAATTAACGCACATTGATAGCCTGGCTTCTAGATCCATCTCTGCAGAGGGCTGTCATTCTCCTTAGGCCCCAAGTAGCAGGGGTATCTTTGAAAGAATAGATGAGATGTGGGAATTTTGAATTTAAACTTTACCCAGGATGCTAGCCTTCAACCATATCCTTTTTTCCCTTCTAAAAAGAGAGGAAGTCCTTCCTCCCTGTTCCTTCTCCCTTCCTCCAACATTCTAATCAGCTTTCTGCCGAGTCTCAGCTCCACTCAAAGGAAGATAAAATTTTGCATCATTTCACAGAGCTGCTTACCTTCCAATTGTCTCACACTCTTTAGTCTATAATTATTTTAGGGGTTCAATTTTACATGATCAACAGTTCTATTAAAATTTTTTTTTCCAAATCAAAAGAGCAGTTTCAAACCTCAACTGACAAGTGCCTTTGACTCCAGATAAGGAGATAATTACTTGTGTGAATTTGGACTACTGTCTGCATATAACAGAAGAAAACCCCACTAGAAGTTTCTCCCTCTCTCTCTCTCTCTCTCTCTCTCTCTCTCACCTCTCTCGTTCTCTGTAAAAGAAGTCTAAAGATAGGCACTGTGGGGCTAGTTTGGTGGCCCCAAGGTCAGTAGAGACCACAACATCTTCTATTTTGTTTCTCTGGTCAGATGGTCAATCGCAGGCCTCTGGAAGAAGCAAAGAGGAAGGAGTGAAGAAAAGCCTGCCACTTTCTTCTAGAGACTTCCCAGAGTGCTAGACTACCCTATGCTTGCATCATCACGGCCAAACATAGTTGCCACATCTAGTCAAATATAGATGTGAAAAGGGCCAGGAAATGGTAGGTTTTTAAATGAGTCATTTAACTGAAAAGAAGTGGGAGGATGGGTATTGGAGAACGCAGTTAACAGTAGTAGTGGTATCACATGGTTTCTGACCTCCAGCGTCAGGGTGGCTAAGACTGACCACCTTGCCTCCCACCATGCTGCTTTGACTCTGGACTTTCAGGATGCCTCTCTCCTGTCCTGTGCTCTGCTTTCACTACCTTATTTGAGTATATTTTGCTAGTCTGTCTATGGTTCCTAAAATTTAGTCAGTATAGTTTTAGAATTATATCAGATGGTATGTTTGACAGTTCTGAAAAATGGGTTTTGGTAATTTTAAGTAATGGTTAATAAGTTCCTAAGCAAAGCTGAGAGGAAGACATGTAAAAGTTATGAAAAGGTCTTCATTTGGAATATATAATAAATATTTGACACTCAGACAGAAAATGCTGTCTAAAAAGGGGATCATGAAGGACCTGCGTGGTGATGAAAATGTTGTATTACTTGACTATGTTGTTGTCACTACCCTGGTTGTGACATCCTGTTAAAACTTTGTAAGATGTTACTATTGTGGGCAACTGGGTAAAGGATATGCCAGATCTCTCTTCTTGCAACTAGATATGAATGTATAATTTTCTCTTTTTTTTTTTTTTTTTTTTTTTTTTTTTTTTTTTTTTTTTTTTTTTTTTTTTTTTTTTTTTTTTCTGCTTTTTGGTATGTGGGTAGCTCCCTGGCTGGGAATCGAACCCAGGCCGCAGCGCTGAGAGCGCCAGCGCCGAAGCCTTAAGCCGCTACACCACCAGGGATCTCCCCAGAATGTATAATTTTCTCAAAGTAAAAAGGTTAATTTTACAAAAAGTCAAAAGCATTTCTTTGAAAGTTGTATCTCAGAGAAAGGCTACAAAGCAAATTTACCGAGTGTCACAAGCAGAATAATGTCTGGCAGCATTGCAATGACTACAGAATAGTGAAGAGAAGGTCAGCTTCAAAGTGGGAGGTTTTCATTATGTGGGAAAGGGGTTTTTCAGAGATCTGAGTCACTTAATTAGAAAATAATGTAATTACCTGAACCCATTAGAAATGGAGTCCTACATATGGCAAAGGCCTCAGTATCAAGTACTGCGTTTGCACTAAAAACATGAGTCAGCAGATGTGATTGATGTAAAGTTCTTAAATGGAAAAAAGGAATGGATACCCTCTGTTGGTAGATAAAAAACACACCTTTGATGTTTTGGATTCTGGTTTCCTTTTAAATCTGGCAACAGTTAGGGCTGCCCAGGCCTGTCACAGGTGGGACCTCTGTCTGGAGAGTGATGAACCCACTGTGGACTATAAGCCTCATGTAGATCATGTGGAATAGAGAGAGTTATGGGTCCAAATTGAACTGATTATTTTAATATTGAAGGATTGGAGAAGTATTTGCATTTGTTTGTTGTTTTTCCAACAGAACCTCTTCTTTTAAAGAATTCAGTATGAGATGCTATGAGACAAACAGCTTTCACAATTAAGATGCTTATGAGGTCACCTAAAGAAAGAAAAACAGGGCGGTTCTCTGGTGGGTAGTAGCCAGGCTTCGGCACTCTCACCCCTGCAGCCTGGGTTCAGTTCCAGCTCAGGGTACCACCCCCCCACCCCCCAAAAAAAGAAAAACAAACCAGTCCCCAGCATGCTTACTCAGCAAAATTTACTCAGAGATTTAACATTGCAATTAGTACGTGTTAACAATTTAGTTTCTGGAAGTTTAGTCCCCCTCCTTAAACAAAATCCCTTCACCAGTGACAGGGAATTAATAAAAGGATTCATAAAAAACTGTTATAGAGATAATATTTCTGATTTTAAAAAAATTAAGAAGTTATTTTCAGGAAAGAAAAATCCCCAAACAATTTTCTTTTTCCTGATTTGTCCCTCATGCAAAAGAATGTCGTTTACCAGTAGATTAGAGCTTTTTCATTTGGGTCTGACGGCTTCATATGTCCCCTTTCAATTGCCTCCTGTTATTTTGGGCAAAACCCATCAAAGAACAGGAGTAAGATAAGACAGAGAGTCAGGGAAGGGAGGACAAAAGAAAAAGAAGATATTTGAGAGCTCTAGGATCTGGACTTGTTTTATATATATACTTAAACATAATATGTTTATATTTAACATGCATAGTTATATATTCTATATGCAGTAGACTCTCAGTTAACTGAAACTCAAGCAACCAGTACTCTCAAGCAACAGGCACAAAAAAATCTTCTATTTTTTTCCCAGTTGCTTGAGAGTTTTGCTGGCTGCTTGAGAGTGCTGTGTATATGTATCCGGCATCTCCCGATCCCCATGGGTGCTGGTTAACTGAGAGTCTACTGTATCGCTATAGTATTTATATTTATATTATCATATATGGCATATATTTATATATAACATATATACAGAGAGAGAGAGAGAGAGAGCAAGTGAGCCTGTAATAATTAGGATTCTTGGATGAAAGTAACAAAAGCCCGTATGAGCTAGAATGAGTTCATCTTTTCTAACAGATTTCTAAGCAGAGATTCACGCTTGCTCATATTAAGGCTTTGCATCTCATCCCTCCTCCTCAGTAACCTCAGCACATATTTGGAGATAACTTACTCATTTGTCTTTAGTTAGCAAATGTTTAAAGAGTGCCTATCCTATGCCAAAGACATTCTAAGCCCTGAAGATTCAATGAGTAACAAAAAAGATTCCTGCTTTCTTGTTACTTATAGCATAGTGAGAGGGAAAAATTGAAAAAATTTCAAATTGAGAAAGCATAGTATGAAGGAAACAAAGAAATGTGATAGATAATAATAGTAGAGTCTTTTTAGATAGAATCGTCAGGGGAGGATCTCTGATGAGGTGATGTTTAAGCTCTGCATAAGAGAAAAGTGGGTATTTTGAAAGGGTGTGGAGAGCATTCCAGGTTGAGGGAGTGAATGCAGAAAGAGTTTGGCATATTTGATGAATGGAGGAAGACTAGGACGTAGAATGCAACTAAAGAGACAGGAAGGTGCCCCATCACGTAACTGTCTAAGGCCATGGCATAGAGATTGGATTTTACTTTAAAAAATTATGAGGATTTTCTAACAGGAGAGTGATGTGATCAGATTTATGTTTTGTTTGTTTGTTTGTTTGTTTGTTTGTTTTAAAATTTTACTCTGGGTAGTTCCCTGGCTGGGAATCGAACCCAGGCTGCAGCGTTGACAGCACCGGCACCAAAACCTTAAGCCACTACACCACCAGGGAACTCCCAGATTTATGTTTTAAGATGATCACTCTTGCTGCTATGTGGAGGATGGATTAAAATGGGATAAGAGTGGAAGACAGGAGAACAGTTAGGAGCCCATTAAAGTCATCCATGTAAAAGATGAGCTTGGTCTAAGGTGAGGCAAGTTGAAGTGGAAAAAAGGGTATGGATCTTAGATATGTTTTAGAAGTGACAGATAGGACTCACTGATAGATTGGACATGGTAACGTGTGAGAAAGACAAGAATCAGCGTTCACTCGTAGGTTTCTGGTCTGAACCACTGGATGGCTAATGGACATTAGCTGAAATGATTTGGGTCCAAGTAACAGAAAGCTTTGGTTAAAAAAAAAAAAGAAATGTAAGAGTTCATGTAAGTTCAGAAGTAGGACAAGCTTCAGGGTTCAATTAACTCTGGTTGTTCTTAAAGTGTCTGGCTCTTGGTTAAAAAACCTATGTATGATTATTCAGGCCTAACCATTGGCAATGACAGAATTTAGCTGGCGTGCCTCACAGGGGATTAATTGCTTTGTCTACACAGACTGGGTGCCTAGCCAGCTAGTGCACTACAGGCCTCCCTGACTCATAGGCTTCGTGTATTTGCATTCCTAGCCCCGGGGCCTTCAGTCCTAGGTCTCTTTTCTGAGGCCTTGGGCATAGGTCTTCTTTAGGCTCCTCTACTGAACCATTTTATAGGGGATGAGGAGTACTTTTCCACTTTTAGCCCTTCCCCCTTGAAGCCCTCCCTCCCCAGGGTCCATAAAACTGCTGGGGCCTTTTGCTCAGTGAGACCACTTCCAGGGGCAGGTGGATCCACACTGATCCACCTGAGACCTTGACCAGTGGCGCATTCTGTGGAGAAAAGGGAGGGAGCCTGCTTTGTCTGGTTTTAAACTCTTGTTCACACCATCATAGTAAATGGGCAAAGGCTTAACTCTTTGATTTTTTGGCTTGCTCATTTAATCAGCTCGCTCTCTCTGTCTATTGAATGTCTTCAGTTCAGGATATGATGTATGAAACTACTAGGGCAATCTCACTATCATTCTGGGGATAAAGGTAACACGTAGAGTAGAGCAAAGCTGAAAGACCTGAAGAAAAATGGAGCCAGAGCTGTCAGGAGGGAGTTCCCTGATGGTGTAGTGGCTTAAGGCTTTGGCGCTGGTGCTGTCAGCGTGCGGCCTGGGTTCGATTGCCAGTCAGGGAGCTACCCACATACCAAAAGGCAAAAAAAAGAAACAAACAAAAAAAACCAGAGCTGTCAGGGGTTCAGCTTAGCTGAGAAAGGCCATTTAGCATGTTAAGTACTTTTTTTTTTTTAATTCCATGACAACTTAGTTTGTTGTGTTAAAAAAAAACAAATTCGACTGAGTATATTTGAAAATCTAATTGACTTTAAGTGATTCATGAATTGAGCAGCATGCCATCTAGCAACTAGAGGGGTACTTTGAGGGGATGTACAAAGTAGAAGGATTTTATAGGAAGAAGGGTGGGGCAAGGAAGCTAGTAACAAAGAAAAGAAAGTATTATTGTTGGGCTCAAACCATCTTTTCTTTGGGGATTCTCTTTTTGTATATAAATGTTTTTATTTGAAACAAATAGTTGCACCAATCCTTGGGGATTTTTTTTTTTTTTTAATTTTTATTTCTCCAGATCTAGTGTTTATTTATTTATTTATTTATTTTTGCTTTTTGGTATGTGGGTAGCTCCCTGACTGGGAATCGAACCCAGGCCGCAGCGCTGACAGCGCCAGCACTGAAGTCTTAAGCCACTACACCATCAGGGAACTCCCCTTGGGGATTTTTATCATGCAGATTGCCTCTTTTTTCTATGGGAGTTGGAGAAGGCCCATGTGACAGATTACCTTAGAGGTACTTGACGAGAAAATTCTAGGCTGGTTGATTAAATTTTAGGTAGAGGTTGAAACTCCAATTAGATTAGCTATTAAAGCTAGGCTTTTAGCATGAATGATGCCACTTTGGGCCTACATTTTTTTCTTTAACAGTTGAGAGGATTATTGTATTTGGAAAATATTTTATACTATAATATGCTATACAGACATGAGTAATTATTGTGTCATTCTTCCTAAAGCAGAATTCCTGCTGTGAGTTCAGAAGAACTGAATTCCAGTCCTGGTTTCGTTACATACAGTGATTTAATCATTTAATCTTTATGAATCAGTTAATCTTTATAAACCTCATTAATTTATCTGCCTATCCCATGTAGTTATAAAGACTAAATAATAGCTTATTTTAAAACTTTAAAGGTGTTAAACAAAACATTTTAACTTCCATGGCAGACAGTCTTCTTTTTAAAAAAGGGTTTATCAGGTCTTTGCTAGCAAGATCAGTCTTGGGGCATGGAGTCTAAACCAGCGGCAGCGTGGCTAGATAGGAAAGACTACGTGTCTATTTTCCTGGAGTTTCACAAGCATTTGTATACATCATGTTGGGAGAGAGGAGAAAAAGATGTAAGGCCTTCTGAAAGAATTTACATTAGCTCTGGACACAGGGAATGGGAGACAGCGAAGCTGGGCCAGCTCAGGGATAGGCTCAGAGCCCTCAACAAAGAAGTGTCAGCTCCTGTGGATTGGCTTTGGGCAGAAGGTTGGAGAGTTCACATAAATAAGAAGCAAAGGCTCCTGGGGTTCTATGGCACCTGGCTATTCTCTCTTTTAAATAATCGAAGAAATAGGCTCCTGAAAATTAATCCTAGATGCCAACAGGCATACAGGAATGTGAGCAGTCTTTTGGCAAGGCTGGTCTACAGCTGTGAACTGGTTAACTGTTCTGTCTCTTTCTCTCCCTCTTGGGCTGCTATAATTTAATTTAGAACATCTCAGGATTTTTTTCTTATCAAAATTTTTGATCAAACCAATTATATAGAACTCGTATCAGTATTATAATTTAAGAAACCTACCATTTCCCTTATTCTCAATTCCAAATTTTAATTTATTTGCTTTTCTCAAGCCACAGGCTGCTGTGGCCTGTGGACAGTTGGGTTTGGATAAGGCCTTGGGTTCTGTGTAAGTCATGGCTCAGAGGTCTGCTATAAGGGCTGCTCTACTGTGAACTAGCCCAGCTTTTAGAAATGTGTGTGAGGAAGCTGGGGAGACTGGGGAATGGGTAGGAAAGTAGCTTGGTAGATGTTTGCCCCTAGACATTGCAGGAACTCTTTGTCAGGGAAATTGGTTTAGCCCTGTGTGAAAGTTTGGGGAAATCCTGGCCTCTAAGAGCCAAAAAAAGGTAAAGCTGCCCAAGTTGAGAGATTAGAAGGAGATAAGGGAACAGGAAGACTTGCTCCAGGTCCTTCTGCAGGGACCTGGTAATTTACTTGTTTGCGTACCATCAGCTGGCTAGAGATAAACAGCTGGCGGGGTGTTTGTTTTGTTTTGGGTAGTTCCCTGGCTGGGAATCAACCCCGGCTGTGGTATTAAGAGCACCGAAGCCTAGCCATTACACCACCAGGGAACCCCTACCACTCTTTGTTTTATTGCCATCATTTAGAATACTCTAAAAACCAGACTTGAGTTCCAAGTGGACAACTAAGAAAAATAGCCACTAAGGTGCCTCCCAGACAGAGAAAAGAAATTCAGTAAGGACAGATAGAATGCACATCCATCAAAATAGGACTACTATAGGGACTCACTCTCACTTACCAAGGCATTGCTCCATGTTACCTGGACTTCCAACTGCTAGCATTTGCATATCTTTGCCTTAAGATTTTTTTCTAGCCACTAGCACCCACCTTGCTGCCCATGTGGTAAGTTGGGGTGCAGACCCCAGGATCAGCCCTCAAAGAATGGCTGATGGAAGTTAGTATATAAATATTCCATCTTCAACATCTCTTGAGTGGGATAACTCTAAGGTGTGAGTTTTATACTGTACTTCAGAGTTCTCCAGCATGATTAGTTCCCGCTACCTACCATGTTAACTTCCATGATAATAATCCTTTTATTGGCTTTCTTCCCTTCCTGACTCACTTCCCTGCTCTGCTACCCATCTGTTCCTGGAACACCTCCCACATAAACTAGTTGTACTCAAATCCTTGTCTCAGGACCTGCTTCTTAGGAAACCCAAACTAGGCTTGTACTGTGCCAAGGGGGATTAAATAAAGGAAATAGAATACTCCAGCCTATGCTCCCCTACCTGACTCCTAGAATACTTCCAACTTGGCCTATATGAATGAAAAAGGGGCTATATAATAAACCCAACAAGCTAAGGGTGCCACATAGGAGGCCTGACAGGCTCAGTGATCAAAAGTAACCACTGCAGGATGATCTGATCACACATTCCTAACTGGGCAGGTCATAGCAGGCAGTCACATTCTAGGCCTTTAACTTCCTTAGGCTAAGGCCAACCTTTATCTTAAGGGAGCTGTGTCCATTGTTCTTATGCATCTAGGATAACTTACCTTTGAAGTACAACTGAAGGCACCAGAGCACAAGACCACAGAACTCCCCATTGTTATCTTGTACCCAACATACTATTTTTATGTGCTATAAATGTTAATTATTAACTGACTTGTACCCACCAATATAAAAGAAGTATGTGTTTCTCCATTTTGCCTTTTGTTCAGTCCTAAAGATTTTTTTTTTTTTTTTCTTTTTGGTATGTGGGTAGCTCCCTGACTGGGAATCGAACCCAGGCCGCAACACTGACAGTGCCAACGCGGAAGCCTTAAGCCACTACACCATCAGGGAACTCCCAAGATTTTCTTGCTATGCTTTCTCACTCCCTCTTAATCTACCTCCTTTAATTCTAATGTATAAAATAAGGTGCAAAACTGCCATTTTGGGGAGAATTCGAGATCTTGTTCCTCAGCATATGTCATCAATTTGTCTCAAAAAAACTCATAAAAATTATCTACAGGTTTGGATGTTTCTTATGTCAACACCTGGAAGTACTTTCTCTTTAGGGGTTTGACTAGCTGGAAAAAATGACCTACAGCTACTGATGCCGTGAGTTCCCAACCAACAGCCAAGCCAGATAACCAATAGTGAAATGAGTCCCACCCATTATGTTGGGAGCTTCCAATCTGCTTTTATCGCACTTGATTATAATTTTTTAGTTCCCTACTCTTAAGTATGAATGAATAACAGTCATCCCTTGGCGATATTGCAGGTTTGGTTCCAGACCACTGCAACAAAGTAAGTATTGCAATAAAGTGAGCCATAAGCTTTCTTGCTGGGGAGAAGGGGTCTTGCCTTCAATGTGTAAAAAACACAACACCTGTGAAGCACAATAAAGCAAAGTGCAATAAAAGAAAACAAGGTTTGCCTGTAGTTGAGGACCACCAGAAACTTCTGCTAGCTGGAGATCTAATTAGTAGCAAAAAGCAGCTGAGAGGAATATGAGACTATTCAGGAGGAAGAAAACTTCCTCAGAGGGATAAGAAATCTATGAAGCAAGACTATGACACTACAATGAAGAACAAAAGGAAGCTCTAGAAAAGTAAAAACTCTTTAGATGGCTAGAAGATAAATTTGAGAAATCCTCCAATAAAGAGCAAAAAAACAAAGAGGTGAGCCACTACAAAAATGAAAGACCTCTTCAGAAGTTTGTAGTGAAAGGAGGCACAGCTCTTGGCCTGGAGGTGGTGGGGGCGGCGTTGAGTGTGTGTGCCGGATATCTGGTGACAGGAAGCGTGAATGCACGCTTGGGCAGAGCTGAAAGCTCCCGCTGGGTCTGTTTTGTAGATGTAGGAGAATCTGCTCTAGCACTGCGAGAACGTGTTAGACCACGCCCAAGTCCTGGTATTAGATCTGAGCCCTCTAGACTTCCTAGTAGTGGAACGGAGGCATGGTGCGCTTGCGCAAATCCACCCCAGGGCTCAGTCAAAGGCGGCGGGAAGTTGGTTTTCTGAGTAGCAACTGAGCAGCTTGAAGACGGATTGGAGAAGACGGACCAATAAGCAAATGTCTCATTGGCTTAGCGTGCTCAGACTCCCGATTTTCCAGCATCCCATTGGGCTGTTCAAGCAGAATGGGGCGTAACTCCCAGGGCTCCGCCCCGCGCCTCGGCCCAACCTCGGGGGGTCCGGGGCTGAGGGTGCAGAACGTAAGTGAGCGGGTCTCGCCCTTTCCCCCCTCGTCCTCGTTGGAGCCGCCGCTGCCCGCTCTTCGTGCCATACTCTCGGTCCCCGGCCGCGCGGAGCCGGGATGCACTGCTCCTGCTGTGGGTCCTCATCATGGAGACCAAACGGGTGGAGATTCCCGGCAGCGTCCTGGACGATCTCTGCAGGTACCGCGGTGCTCCCCGCTGCCCCGGCCCTCGTTGGTCCCCTTGTTTGTTTTGTTTTTTTTTCAGATTTTGAAGACTGCGGAGGCCTCTCCTTCTTTCCCTCACGCCTACATCCTTGTCCTCGCTTTTCAGTCCCGCCGCTTCTCCCTTTCTCGGGGCGACCCTTTTTTTGGATGACACTACCCCTCCTTTTCTGCTGCAGCCTCCGTGTTTCTCACGCCTATTCCATCCTTCTTCGCGGAGCCCCGGAATTTCCTGATATTCTTAGTTCCCCAACTATTTTGCTTTTCCGCAAGCGTAGCCGCTTCGCCGAAGCCTGGGTCCTTAGCTTTTTTTAGCTGCCCCTTCCCCTCCTGTTGCTTTTCCTGCCTCTCCGGCTTTTTCAAACCGTTTCTCACTTCTCCCCCTCCGTCTCATCCCCCAATTCGTTGAAGGACCCCAAGGTTTTAAATCTTAGAATCCCGGGTCACCAGACCTACGTAGGGAGCAGTTTTCAAACCTCCCGTGGCATTTTCTGTAATTACTATTAAATAATTACTCTCTTGTTCATCCCAAAACCTGCATTGGAAGGGGAAAACAAAATCTAGAGCTGTTTTTATACTTAATTATCCTTCTTAAAGGAAATTCTCAACCTCAGGGTTTTAACTCTTCGTATACATGGAGCAAATTTCTGCATTCCTCCTATTGTCAGTTATGATTTAAGATAGCCAAACACGTGTAAAATGAAATTAAAATATATTTTTTTCCCGAAGTAAATTTTTTGGTTGTCGCCAGGTGTAAGTGGTTTGTGAAATCATTTAAGTTACAAAGTGAGTTAAATCTCTGATAAAGTAACACCTTTTCAGTTATGTTTAGTGTATTTATATCTAAAAGTCTGTCTTAGGGTGTGCATTTTATAGTTAGAAAAAAATTAAAGGTGAGCATTTAGAAAATGAACAGTATTGTCTGTGGGTTAATAGGAATATAGGCTTATTTAGAAAAATATGGATAATCTTACACTTTACAAACATTTAATCTTACTAGTATTGGGTTTATTTTGTATGTTATGAAGGATTACATAATTTAAATAAATAAAGGTGATTGATTTTATGTGTGGAACTGTTTACTCACAATAATTACATTGTTTGTAAACACTGTGTTACACATATGTTGAATGTTAAATAAGGATTCTTTCTAAGTTTTCCTCTGAGTGAATTTAAGCTATTTTACAAAAATCTTTTAGAATAGAGTAACTTTTTTTTTTTTTTTGGTTAGGAATTTTTTTGCAACTATATTTTGGCTGTAAGGATAATGTGTTTAAAATTTAGGGCTAGTAATTTGATAAACTAATGATGAAACCAAACAGCATTTCTTTTTTTAAAAGTTTTTCAGTTATAGTTGACATACAATATTATATTAGTTTCGGGTGTATGACAGAGTAATTAAACATTTATATAACTTAACAAAGTGATCACACTGATAAATCTAGTACCCATCTGAAACCATGCACAATTATTACAGTATTAACTGTATTCCTTATGCTGTACTTTATGTCTCTGTAACTGCCAAGTAACCATTTCTTAAAACATCAGGTTTTAAAGATAATGCCATTTTCAAGTTAATATTTATAATATCTTTATTGATTACTTTAAAGATTTTTAATTTTAACAATTTAGGCTTTTGATCATGGGCTTTTTCAGGAATTTTTACACTTAGAATTTATGTGTTTTCTATAAAAATGAAGTTGGAATATGTTAATTTTTCTGTACTTCTTTTCTGTTTTAAGTACTTCTTGATTTATGAGTTTGGTCTTGACTTGTTTTTAACTCTCTTTATATTTTCCCCAAGTCGTCTTCTTATTAATATATTTAAGAAGTTTTTTGTTGTGTTAATTTTACTTTTGATAAATTACTTTTATGTATGTATTTATTTATTTGGTTGGTTCTCTGGGAAATGAATGCAGGCCACGGCGGTGCCGAAGCCTAGCCACTACACCACCAGGGAACCTCCGATAAATTACATATTCCTTCTGATTGTGCCTATTTCAGTTATTGACCATATATGCATATATATTGCTAAGTTTTGAAAAAAGTGAAAACTTTATTGATTTTGATGTGAAAAATTAGAGCAAGAGACTTAAAATTTCAAGGTGGGACTTTGTAACCATTAGACTACTTATAACCTAAGACGTGGGATGCTGTTTTTTAGGTGGCTTAATACACAATATTTCATTTACTGAAATACTTTGCAGCCTTTAGAAATTCCTAAGGAAATTAGCATGCTGTAAATTGAGCGGAAAATATGTGTCTTAAAAGATGTACAGAAATCTCCTACTGAGTGTAATGTACTTACTCATTTGATGCCTTTTTTGTTGTTGTTGTTGCTTTTTGGTATGTGGGTAGTTCCCTGGCTGGGAATCGAACCCAGGCTGCAGCTCTGACAGCGTCAGCGCCGAAGCCCTAAGCCACTACACCAACTCCCCTTGATGCCTTTTGTTAAAGCAAATTTTTAAATGTTTTATGTACATGTGTGTGTATGCACAGGAAAAGTCTGAAAAAAATAATACAGTTTTCCCTTGAACAGCACAGGGGTTAGGGGTGTTGGCCCTTTTACAATGGAAAAATCTGCATATGACTTGATTCCCCAAAACCTTACCTACAAATAGCCTTACTGATAACAGTTGATTAACACATACTTTGCAAGTTATATATTATATATATTGTATTCTTATGATAAAGTAAGCTAGAGAAAAGAGAACATTATTAAGATAATCATAAGGAATTTTTCATTTGCAGTATTTATTGAAAAAAATAATGTGTGTGGGCTTGTGCAGTTCAAACCTGTGTTGTTCCAGGGTCAGCTGTACACCAAACTGATAAAACTGTTTTTTTCTGGGTGGAATAGTTTTAGAGGAGAGGAAGGGAAGACTCCTGTCTAAAATATTCTAGTGAACGAATTATAGCTTTATAATAAAACATGTATGTTTATGTAAAAAGGAATTCTGCACCATTTTATTGTGATATTTGCTGTTGGTGCACCATGATTTTTGCCATTGAAAGTCAGGTTTTCAATACTGTTTAAATTAGCTTATTAAAGAATTAGAAAGCATGTTTCTTAAAGAAAAACTCAAAACTAAAATTTGACAAGTTGTTTGTCTTTCAAAGAGATGCTTGGAGGTTTTTTAGAACCCCTTAAAGAATTAAGTGGTGAGTCTACTGTAGTGTTAAAAGGAGAAATGTATTTTTTGGCAGCGAATGTTGCTGCTAACTTGTTGATCACAGAGGTTAATTAAATAATTTGTGGTCATCTTTAGTTTGCCATTTTAGTGTTCAGTTCTCCTGAAACATTTTTGTACTAATTGCAGTCCTTGTGCTAATATTCTTTCTGCCTTAGAGAACACTGAAAATATGACATTCTGTGAGGTGGAAAAATTTTCCCATAACAAATTACTATGAAAAGCGTTTTGTTTCTCTGTACATTATACACATGTGTGTACACACACGCACTTTTAAATCTTTAAAGCAGTTCAAAAACATGCAAAGCATGAATGCATTGAAGTGTAATTTTCATGTATCGGAATTTCCTTTTTCTTACAAAATTTCTTGAAGTCAGCTTGTAACTATTAAAAAGATGTACTGATGTGTAAGATTTAAAAAAAAATCATAAACCGTACAGACAGATTTATAAATGCAAAGCAACAGAGTCCTCCCCTACCTACCCTCTTTCTATCCCAGTTCTGCTCTCTAGTTTGTTAATCAATTTTGTGTCGAAGTGTGGTGAATACTTAAGTATTTTAAAGTATACTTAATGCCAGTTTCTTGTTTTATCAGCTTTAGATATTAGATTGATTTAGTTTACCTTGGTGGATATTAGGTGGGGGTTTAGTTTTCACAACTATTGTTGACCTTGGCCTGCTTCCAGTATATTTATGTCACTATTTTAAATCATTCCGTTGGTTACTTTTCTGGCTTTTTATACTTAAAATTTTATGTATTTCTGTTTTATGAACTTAATATAAAGTATCTCTTGAGTCTTTATTTTGATAAGGTAAGGCAATTCTCGCCCCATCTTTTCTTCCATTTCTTTCTTATCCATTCCCTCAGCTTCTATCCAGGTGAACCTAAAACAAGAATAAGATTAATAGGGAGTTCCCTGGTGGTGTAGTGACTAGGCTTTGGTGCTGTCAACGCTGCAGCCTGGGTTTGTTCCCCAGCCAGGAAACTAACCATATTAAAAAAAAAAAAAAAAAAAGATTAATAATGTTTACATTACATTTTGTAACCTTGTGAAGTCTGTTGATGGCAAAAGCTGAAAAATAATAATAGCATTTGTTGTACAGTATAACTATGTATATGTTTTTCACAATAGAGGCAATTCTACAGTGGCTAGAATTTTGTGTTTTTATCAGGCCATTCTAACAATACCTTGGTAAGGATCTTCAGAGAGAATGTCCATATGAATTCTCCTTTCTTACATTCTAGAAATTGGTCAAAATAATACTGTCTTTTAGTTTTTTCTTTTGGAGGAAGATTATTCTGATTCCCTCTAGCTATTCCTGAAAGCCTTTTTTTTCCCCTCTTGGATTGTCTTTCTGTTCTCATTTTGGAATTTTGCTTCATAATTTGGTCTATGATTCTCTTGTGTATCTACCTTTCTCCTCCAACATGTCCAAAGTTTCTAGCTGCCTTTTCTCTCCCCTCATCTGCTCCTTTATTATTGTATTTTGCCATGTACAATGTGCACCTTTTTGCCCAAATTTATGAGGGAAAAATAAGGATGCACATTATACATGGGTAGTACTAATTTGTATCTACGTTTTAATTCTTTTATTTATGCTTATAAGTTAAAAGTGTTACATAAAATTTCTTGTACCATATGTTAAAAATGTTAAAATTCCTTTATAATACAAACAACAATGTCAAAATATAAACAAAATTTTGAATTAATAATAAAAGGTTTTTTCCCTGAACATTTGGCCCCAAAATGTGGGTTCGTATTATATGTGGCAAAATACGGTATATCCTCAGTCACACTCTCAATCATACTGTCTTTTCTGCAGAATTCAGTTTCCTCCAGAGTCCCCTCTTGGAGACTTTCACTCTCCTAGACCAGTCTGGATTGCTTCACTTACTGGACAACAGGTGTACTAGAATTCTCTTTCACAGCTCTCTTAGATTGTCTCTCTCCTCTTTTGAATCTCATGTTTTATGCTTTCTTGGCATTCATTCTTGCTTTACTGATGCACATTGTAAAGTAATTTCCTTTGAAGGGGGCATTAGGAAGTAAACTTTCTCAGTTCTTGTATGACTTTTAACTAAAATGCTGTTTGTCTTCTCACACTTATGTTCCCAGGTTGAACAGGGTCCTCACTTTGAGTACCAAGGTTCTGGAAGATATTCTCATTATTGTCTTTTCTTCAGGGCCAGTTTTTAAATTTAGTTTCTTGATCGTGATGCCTCAGGTTTACCTAGATGTTGAATAATTTTTGGTTGTCTTTTTATGTGTAAGATGAGGCAGTAGAAGGTCTTATGGATAGACTTCTCCTTTGTGTGAGTAGATAGAAAGGTAGCTGGCTCTGACACTGGGGGACCCTTGGGAACTGGTGTGTGGCAGTTTTGCCTTGGGTGCCAATACCCAAACCTATCTCCTGAAATTAGAGAAGAACCTTGGATATTGTTCCTCTTCCTCCACTTCTGTAGGAAAAGTTTCTGTAAAAGAAGTGAAAGAGAAGTAGACATTCTTTTATTACATAAACAGACCTTGCTGTTTCCTTCCCCTTTTTAAATCCTATTTTTTATTTTCATCCTCCATTTTTACCTTTCTTCACTTGGAGGTTTTTGTGTATTGGGATGAGGATGGGATTGGATTTGGCTTTCTCTTAGGCATTTTGTTAACGCATTTTAGGTTGTGGTAAGCATCCTCTAGAAATTTGCTGAAGTGGGAATTTCTATTTAAAGATAGTAGATTGAACATAAATGTCTACTCAGTAAAAGAATGAAGTGTTTTGTTTTTAAAAATTTAAATGCATAAAGAAACCCAAAAGAACAAGAAGAGATGAGCAAAAAAAGGGTGAAGAAATGAGCAACAGAATTTGGGAACTGTACAGCAGAAGGGAAGTGATGTAGACCTGAGTGAGAGACTTGTAGCAGTAGAGCCAATCTACTCCAGAATAAGAGGTTACTGAAAAATGGCAGAAGTGAATTTGTACATCCTGTATACATACTGAAAACCTCAGCCCTCTTCCTCAGCTCAGCTTTCAGAATATGATAACCTGCACTTTACCCTCCAGGTAGGTAATTGGCAGGTTCTTCTCTAGATCAGACCTGGGCAGACTTTTTCAGGGCAATTGATACTTCTCCAAGTGTTGTGGTCCAATAGCTATTTACTTTATTATTCAGGCGGTCATCCCCAAATTGCTTGGTGGTCCACTGGTGGACCACGATCAACATCTTGCCTAGCCCTACTCCAGAGGATCTGATTAGCTCAAGGAAAGATCTCAAAAGATACTGACATTGGAGGTTCCTCAGTTAAATGACTCAGCCTGTTCACCTTAAATGATGCCTCATAGTTTAACAAATCTGAATAGCTTTGTGGTCTGTCACATGTAAATACGAACATCTGAAATCGGCCTCTTAGTATGAAAGGTAAAGCTTAAAACTAACAGGAGGAGAAAGGTACTGGGAAGACTCAAACTATACATGTAGAAGAAAACGTAAAAACAAAACAAAACAAAACCCTGCATTGGTCGCCTTAGAGAGGTAGTTTTACAACCATGAAAGGACAGGGTAATCTGTAAAGCAAAATTTAAACACTTAAAAGAGCACTTGGAAATTACAAATAGAGCAGGAACACAAAACTCAATAGATGGCTTGCAACTTAAATTTAAGAACTTTTCCCAGAAAGCGGGGGGTCGGACATGGCGGGGGCAGGCGCAAATCAGAGGTAGGAAATAGCAGGAAGGTGAAGAATGATGAAAGGATCGGTCCATGAGGTCCTTTAGCACTGAAGGGTAGTGCTTCCAAGTAGGTAAGGTCCATTGAATGGCCGGTGCAGTGCATAAAAACTAGACACTGAGTTATTTCATAACACTGGGGACATGAAGGACCTAGAAGTTCCCAGATGTAAAAAAATCATAGAATAGATTAAGAATTGGAAAAGCTTCAGTCTTCTTAACATGGGAGGCTGGCGGGACAGAGCACTGTCTTCAGAATTCTGAAGGAAAATGATTTCCAACCTAGAATTCTTTACCCAGGCAAATTATCAACTGTGAGGAAAGAGTAGAGATACTTTTAGATGTACAATGTCTTGTTATCTCCCCTGCATCCTTTCTCCAGAAGGTATGAGAGGATGTACTCTGTGAAAACAAGGAAGTAAATTGAGAAAAGGATATTAGAAACATGAGATTTAATATAGGGTAGAGGTGTAGGGCGTTAGTGAAAGACAGCATGGGAGAACAAGTGTGTATCAGGTATAGGCAACCAGTTGAGATTGGTACAGATCAGAAGTCTCAAGGATAGTATTCAAGGTGAAACTGATGGATCTAAACTAACACCTTGAGAAAAAAAACTTGGGAAACTAATGGAGGGTTGAATTAGTCACAAGTACAGAGAAAATGAAGCAAAGTCAATGACAAGACCTTTATTAATTGTGTGGAGAACAAAGCACTGCAGGAAGGGGAGAAAAATCACAGCTTTACCACATGGCTTAATTGTGAGTTGCATTTACAGAGTCAAAGTAATGTAAAGACTGACTGCTGATCTAACCCCATGGTTATCATAGGGGAGCAATTTTGCTCCCCTCAGAGAACATTGGCAGTATCGGGAGATCTTTTTTGGTTTTCACAACTTGGTGGGGAGTGCTATTGACATCTAATGGGTAGCGGGTAGGGATGCTGTTGAACATCCTACAGTGCACAGGACAGCTCCTATCAACATAGAATTATCTGGGGAGCAACAAAATGGCGGAGAGGAGAACCCCTGAAAAACTCCCCTGGAGATTACAACGAATAAAACATCTTTAATTCAACTAAGGACTCCCTACACAACTCTCTGCTCATCATATCAGAGTACCTACAGGTGGGCAGTGGGGCAACAGAAGGAGAGGAAAAAAGAAAGTGCAGAGACACAGTCGCATGTGGGTCCCTGCTTGGTATTCTGCTGGGGGAAGGAGGATGAAAAGTGGCAGGTGAGCATTTGGACTTCACTTGGTTCGCGGGACAGAGGAAAGAAGGGCCAGGGATGGGGCTGTGAGACACCATGACCAGCCCTCACTTTGGCCCCCAGGAGGTGCAGACTGGGAGTGCAAGACAGAGTGGCCTGACTTCACTCCAGTTCCAAGAGGAGGGGAAGTGATGGGGGTGGTGGGGAGGTGGAGCGCAACCTTGCTCTGGCCCAGGAAGGAGAGTAGGGGTTGTAGGCCTGTTTGTCTGCCCACAACCAGCACAATCTGAGAGACGACCAGCACACAGGACTGACCTGCAAGGCTCAGGGCAGAGTTGTCGGGGCAAACTGAGAACTGAAAGGCATAATTACACCCATACTACCTGTGTGGCCCCACAAGGCCCAGGAACAAAGCAAAGGAGGGAATCTTGGCCACCTCTTCCCCCCAGACCTCTGCTCAGCCAGTATCAGCAGCGAACACCAAAAAAACTGCAGCAGTGATTGTTAGGTTAAGGATCCAAAATATCTACAGAGGCTGCCAAAATGAGAAACCAGAGAAAGGAAGCTCAAAATAAATTTGAACAACAGAAAGTCAAAGGAAATGAGATGGGGACAAATGACCCATCAGAGACAGAGCTCAAAACGACGATTATAAAAATGCTCAGTGAACTTCCAATTTTTTTTCAACAGAGGTATAGCAAGCGTAAAGGAAGACTTACAAACCATTATAAAGGACCAGGTAGAGATAAAGATTACATTAACTGAAATAAAGAATGGAAGAAAATTAGCTACCTTACGTGAAGCAGAAGTGCAAAGCAGTGATTTGCAAGAAAAGCCAGTAGAAATGAGAACACCAAATAGGGAAAAGAATCGAAAAACATGAGAATGGTTTGAGATTCCTCTAGGACAACATTAAGTGTAACAACATTCACTTCAAAGGACAACCAGAACATGAAGAGGAAAAGCAAAGGATCGAGAACTTACTTGAAGAAATAATGACTGAAAAATTTCCTGACCTGACGAAAGAAATAGACATACAAGCCCAGGAAACACAGAGTTCCAGACAAGGTGAACCCAAACAGGAACACACCGAGACACATCGTAATTAAAATGGCAGAAATTAAAAAGAAAAAATTCTAAAAGCAAGAAAAATGCAAATGGTAACTTATAAGGGGACACCCATTGAACTCTCCGCTGATTTCTCATCAGAAACTTGGCAGGCCAGAAGGCATTGGCAGAAAATATTCAACATAATGAAAACCATGGATCTACAATCAAGATTAATGTATTCAGTAAGGCTAGCATTCAAAATTTGAAGGGCAGATAAAGAGCTTCTCAGAGAAGAAAAAGCTAAAGGAGTTCATCAACACCGAACCAGTACTACAAAGAATATTAGAGGTAGTTCTTTAACAGGGGAGGAGGGATGGGAGAGTGGGTAAAATAAGGGATTTAGAAGTTTGGTTTGGTTGTAACAAGGCAATAATGATGGGGATATAGAGTATAATATGGGAATACAGTCAGTAAGGTTGCAGTAACTGTGTAGTGTCAGATGGGAACTAGATTTCTTGGGGTGATGGGAGGAAAGCTCAAGGGATGGGTAAAAAAGGGGAAGAAATCAAGAAGTACAAATTCATAGTCACAGAATAGACACAGGAATGTAAAGTGCAGCATAGGGCAAATAGTCAACAACATTGTGATAACTGTGTATGGTGTCAGAGGGGAACCAGATGTATCAGAATGAGGATTTAGTAAGTTATATAAATGACTCATGATGCTGTACACCTGAAACCAATATAATATTGTATGTGAAATGTAAATGAAAATGAAAGTCTCAAAAAGTAGATATAAACAAAACAAAAACAGAATTATCTGCTCTAAAATGTCACTAGTGCTGAAGTTGACAAATTAACCAGAACTAAGGTGTAATTTTTTTGGAGAGATTGGAAGGATGTGTAGAATGGTACTGGAAGTACAGTTAATTCCACATCTGCCGTAATGGAAATAGAAAATGCCTCAAACTGAGAAAATCAGAAATAGCAGAGGGGGTATTTTTGAGACATGGAGGTAAGTTAAATCAGATGAGAGAAGGCTAGTTTATGCAGTGCTTTTTGTCTTGTATGTGTGGACCTTACTGACTTGGAAACTCTCCTTCAGTGCTGAAGGACTTCATGGACTGACCCTCATATGATTCTTTACCTTTCTCTCATGTTTTCAACCTCTGATGATCAGGAGCTTGCTCTCTCTGTCCCTGCTGGTGCCCACTCCCACCCTTCAGTCCATCAAGGGGATACTAGAAGGTGGAAAATGGTAAATTCACTTTGAATACTAGTCTTTTCTCCCAGTCTTCTTGCTACTATTTACTTTGCACAGTTCTCAAATAGCTGCTCTGCATTTTGTCCCAGTTTTATAGCTGCATTTTATCGGAGGGAACAAAGAGTGTGCTTGTTGCGTCTTAACAGGAATAGAAACCTCTATTAAACATTTAAAAGCTATAACCATCAGTATGTTGGACAGTTTGCTAGACTATGGGAATAAAAATATGCAAGGATAATAGTGTATTATCTCTGAAATAGTTTGGAGGGGTTTGTGGACAATAATAGTAGATATCAGATAATTACTGTAATGGAGTGGGAGTGAGAGTATAAATCTGTTCCAAAGGAGTCTGGTGAACCTACCGAGAGGTAGTGTTGATAAGTCATGAAGGATAAATTAGGAGTTTGCTAGATGGACAGGAGAACGGGAGAGTAGATAGAGTAAGTGGATAGCAATTTAGGATTTTCAAGAATAGGTATTATTGGGTGTAAAGAGCCTCCTAGAGTCATATAAGAGGTTTTGGGCAGCTGAGCAGCAACCAGCTCTCGAATGCCATATAGGAGTTTGGATTTTATGTCTTATGATGCCATCAATGCTATCAGTGTTGCATGTTACACATTTTGTTCTTGGTGTCTGCAGTTTAAAATCCTTTCCACATAGTTTTTCCATATTAAAATGTAGGTTATTTTACATACATTTTGTGCTACCATTTACTTATTACTTCCTCTACTGGAATGTTAACATTGCTTTTATAATTTAAAAGTATTTTTCTTAAGTTTGATTTGAAACTTGGAAACAACCAAGAACATTTAAGCATCATGGTGGGTGAAATAATGTAAGTGATCAAACTCGGTGATACTATTTTTAATTTTTAAAAATGACACTCAAGGGAAGTTCCCTGGTGGTGTAGTGGCTAGGCTTCAGTGCTGTCAACGCTGTGGCCTGGGTTCGATTCCCAGCCAGGGAACTACCCACATAAAAATGACACTAAAACCCAACAGATTTCTTTTATGTAGTTCAATCTGTCTCTAAGGTCACTAGAAAAAAGGATTACCAAAAATACTGTGCACTGGAAGAAACAACTGGTGTTGCTTATTGACTGTTGTAAGTCACATTTACTTAGATTTATAAATTCTGACTTGAGGGGGTTCCCTGGTGGTCCTGTGGCTAGGCTTCAGTGCTCTCAACGCTGCGGCCTAGGTTCGATTCCCAGCCAGGGAACCAGCTCCTCCCCCCTGACCCCCATCAAAAAAAAAAGAAAAAATTCTGACTTGTTAGCACAAAAGAAGTGGTTTATTATTTAAGTCACATACATATATACACATATATAGTGTACATTTATACTATATATAATAAATAAGTCCTTCCTCCACCCCTGAATGTACTTGGAAAAGGCAATGTAGGATTTTTAAAAGTGAGGATACTTGAAAGTTAATTTGAACTCAGGTTATGCAAACAAGGCTCTTAGAGAAGTCTAGTTTGTTAATGAGCAACAGTGTTAATTTCTTTAACTTTTTTGTAATATTTTAAATGTGAAGATTAAGGAACTAATGTATTTTCTGTTCGATTATATGAATCTATTTAGAAAAATTTTCCAGAGATGGGAGGAAATCCTAGTGAAGGTTGTTTTCTTGTTCACCTTTAGTTTATTGTTAGTGAGTTCTTGTTTATTTTGTGAACAGAAGATAAATGACCTCTTAAAAAAAAACTGAGAGTGAGATACATGTGTTTTTTTTTTTTTTAGACTCACCATTCTTACAGTAATTTCTCTCAACTTTTGTGTCCTTGATTAGCATTGCTTTTGGGTTTTTTGTTTTTTTTTTTTTTTTTTTTTTTTCTATGATGGTGGGTCAGGGATGCAGCAATTAAATAGGCTAAAATAAGTCATTACAGTTTATAAGTATAATTTTTATATGTTTTTGTTTTTGACAGCCGATTTATTTTGCATATTCCCAGCGAGGAAAGAGACAATGCTATTCGAGTGTGTTTTCAGATTGAACTTGCCCATTGGTTTTACTTGGATTTCTACATGCAGAACACACCAGGATTACCTCAGTGTGGGATAAGAGACTTTGCTAAAGCTGATATCCTTTTTATTTCTATAATGACTGTTTTTCATTCTTATTAGTAAAATATTTTAGCATAAATTTCCTTTCTGTTGTCTTTGAGATTTATAACCTGTTAGATAAAATATACTCGATTTCTAAAAATTGTCAAATACAAATATTAAACAATTTAATAGTACTCTTATGTTTATGTAGAGGACCATTTGAAATGTGCACTGATGATTAGAATTAAATTTTGTTTTCTTTCAAAAATAGCCTATTTCTAGAACTCATGTTTTTTACTTTTCTTTTGCAGTTCAATTTAACCAGATGATCTTTAATCAGATTACTACCTTTCTAGGATAAAAATCCTTAAATGATTATTGACTATTGAAAACAAAGTAGTGTTTTTGGTTCTGTGCTAGATAACAACGAAATCCTTGCTTTTGAAGAAAGCTCCCCCCCATTTACAGGTGGAAACTTGTCTTAATTAGTTATAAAAAAAATGACATGATTATAAAAGAAGTTAGGTCACTGGGCAAAAAATTGGTAATGGTCCCGATAGTAAATATTTTAGAATTTAGAAAAAGGATGGAAAGATTTTAGGCAAGTCTATATTTTTAAGGCAATATAGGACTGTTTTCTAAATAAGGAGTGGCAAATATGTTCCAGGTAAAGAAAAAGGGATTGATCAGAATTCTAGAGTTGGAAAGGAATAATGGATATCTCAGGAAATAAAGGAGTTTGAATGGACCAGAGGGTTCTTACGGGGATATAATAGGATATGTAAATGGAAGGTATATAGGGAGGAGTTGTGGGTTCTGAAATCTTGAGCCAGAGTGCTTTTGTTTTTAAGTACAAATCATGTGTTCAAATGGAATTCCCACAAGTTCACTGTACTACACTAGATTTGGAGCAGGTGACCTAAAATAACCCTTATACTCAACTCCCTAAAATTTTCCTTGAGACTCAGAAAATAAGGAATCCTCTAGGGATCTGCAGAAAAAGGAAGGAACACTGTTTGTTCTAGATAACTGTTAATCATAGAAAATTTTTGAGCAAGGCTAAAGAATATAGCTCAGATCACTTAAATATGGTTCAAATAGGTTGAACTATAGGGTAGGCTGTTATAGTGCTTGAGTTGTGGAACAGTAAGGTCCTGAACCATAGTAGAGGGATTACAAAGAAAAGACTGGAGGGATACTTCCGTGGAAGAAATGACTAAACTATTTTATTGATTAAATAAGGAGAAGTAGATGAGGAATCGAAGAGTAGAAGTACTATTGAGCATTCTTTGTGAAAGGCTTGGGGATAGGGTCTGTGGAGAAATCAGAAAACTTTGCTTTTAAGAAGCCGTAATCTAATTATAGAAACCTGGTCAGAATGGGCATATTCTCTTTTGTAGTTTTGGTCTATTTTGCATTGACTCAGGGTTCTGTCACAGCAACTTTATATACTTTGGGGTGCTGGATAAGATTTTTCTGTGTATATGCATGAATTTTAAACTTCGCTTGCTAGTAACAAAAATAAAAAACCTGTTTTAGTTATGTTCTTTTTAAATTCAGTTATATGGAGAAAAAAATTTATTGTTAATGTCATAGACTTCATTAAATAACAGTGCTTACTCCATGCCAGGCATTATTCAGTGAATAAGGTGATTTGGTCCCTGTTTTCAAGAAGATGAGGGAGACAGGAAAGGAAATGATTGCAGTGCAGTATGATAAGTTATGGTAGGGTAGTACAGGGCTCAGTAGAAACAGGAAAAGAATGTTCAGCCCAGACATGGAGTTACATAAAAGTTTTCTTTGGAGGGACGTATACGTGAAAGGGTCAAAAAAGTCCACATGATTGTGTTTTGGAGTAGATAGTGTGGGACAACGGAGAATAAGTGAGTGAGGGCTAAAACATGTGAGGGTCTTGTAGGCCATGTCTGTTTGGACTTCATAAGTGTAATAGAATGTAGGAGATTTTTTAAGTTTACTTTTTATTTTGGGAACAAACTTCAGCTTAGAAGTTAAAAGAGGGAGTTCCCTGATGGTGTAGTGGCTTAAGGCTTTGGCGCTGGTGCTGTCAGCGCTGCGGCCTGGGTTCGATTCCCAGTCAGGGAGCTACCCACATACCAAAAAGCAAATAAATAAATAAATAAGTTAAAAAAAAAAAAAAGAAGTTAAAAGAACTTTAGAGTAAACTGCCATTACACCCTTAACTGTATATATACACGTTGTTAATGTTTTGCCACATTTGCTTTTCTCTCTATGGGTGTTTTGAAAGAACTCTGGAATAGTGTAGGCTGTAGGCAATAAATTGGGGAGGAAGGTGAGACTGGGAACCTAGTTTAGATGCTATTTCACTAATTTATGAATTAGAAATTGAAACCTGTTATAGGAGTGAATAAGAAATGAAATCTGAATGGTATTTAGGAGGTGAAATTCATGTTAACGTGGATGTCTGAGGAGAGCTGGAAGAAAGAATCGAGGGTGGCACTCTGGTTTCTGGTTCAAGCAGTCGAGTGAATGGGCGTGCCATTCTATTTGTAGAAAAATACAGGAGGAGAAATTTTGTTGGAGAATGATGGATTCAGTTGTGGTACCCTTGGGATACTGAAGTGGAAAGACAGCACAGAAAAACAGTTACTAGCGGAGTTCTGGAGGCAGATTCCTTGGGTTGGCATTACTAGCTATGCAGCCTTGGGCAAAATGTGGGGCTTTTTTTTTCTCTGTCTCACCTTTCCCTGATGTAAATTGTGCATACTCTTGTGATTTTTCTTCAGTAAGCACTCAACAATGTGGGTATCCTGGATTTGTTCCTGGGTTGAAGTTTTGCCAGGGGGCTATATTCAGAGAACAACAGGCAAAGGAATTTGAATATTGCTAGGAGATTGGTTAAACTGATGGACCATATTGTTTAGGGAAGAAAATAAAAGCAGGAGGGTGTTAATACAGAGAAAGGAAAACATTTTGATGTAGAATATTGATACAATGTGAGTATTTAAAAGAATGCCATAAAAAGTTAGGGCAAGCTATTTTAATCTGCCAGAATAGTTCTAACGATAGCAAGGTCTAGAATGTTGCTGTGGGATTTGGTCTTGGAAGTGAGGTGGGGGAAGGGACGTGAAAAGCAGTAATATAAGGAACTGAGGTTAGAGTTTGAAACTAGAGTCTGTGGGGAAATTGATATAGTTTAAGACAATAGTAAGATTTTGGATGGAGATTATGCTCTAATGATTTGTTTATACCTAAAACAGATTTTTCATGTTTTTGCAAAATGTGTTAAAATAGTATAAAAAGTATATGAAAAAAATATCGCTAAATTGTTAAAAAGAAAAGAGAAAATGTATGTAATACAAGTGGACAAGCTTAAAATTCGTACATTCTTTATCAGTCAGTGTAGACTCTTTCTCTTAGAATTACTACTCTGTAAGGCCTAGTACAGCAGATTCAAGATTCAAAATAATTTGGTTTGGGGATTAAGAAAAGCAGACAGTAAATTACTTAAGAATTTCAGTAAAAATTAAAAATGATAACAGTTATTTGGTGCATGTTTTAGGGTTTTTAAAAATTAAATACATTATGTTATTAAATAAAAATGATATTTAGAAATTTTCTGCTTCCATGTTTGAATTGAATTACTTTTATGTACTATTAAGCACAAAGGAGGATTGAAGAGTTGTCAGTGGGGAAACAAGTCATTTTGGATTGAGCTTTCTTATTTGCTAATTGTGTGGACTTGAGCCAGATACTTAACAGGCTCTTTTCGACTTTAATTCCAAGTGTATCTTGAACAGTAGTTGGTTGGTTCAATCAGCTTACTTACTTTGTTGTGCTCTTTGGGGTAGAAAAAAATGGATAAACAGAGTGTAAATAGTTCTCAGAGTTAAGTCAGTTGATATAATTTCTCTTGCTAAACCTTTTTTACTATTCTGTTTAAAGAAGTTTAATGTGTAGAAAAATGAGATTAACTGCTTTGTGGGGACAGTGATACACCTTTAACTTAATTAGGGAGAAGGAACAAAAACCTGTTAAGTACTTCCTACTCTGAAGTGTTGGACGTCTCTGTTCCTGGGGTATTTTTCTATGTTTTTCTCTATTGTTAAATTTTCAGTGGAAAAATACTCATTTATTTAAAATTTATACTTAGATTAAAAAGTATCTGTGATAACTTTATAACACACAAGAGATGATTTTATTAAACATCTGAAACCAGACGTTTATTAAAGTCTGAAATCAGACTTTCAGAATCTTAGCTACTGTAGTATTCATGAAAAGGTTAATGTTGTGTCTAGACTTCATTCTTTTATTTTCCCTCCCCAAATGAAGGCATGGAATAATTACATTGAGGTTAACCTAGTGTTTGTCTTTTAATTGCAAGGTTGTTAAAGATGATTGACTTCTTTGGTTTTTTGGGAGCTTCTTTAGTTCTTATTACAACTATAAAACCAAAACAAATCTTAAATAGTAGAACTTACAAAATTTATTTTCATAAAATGAATTTATTGTGATATTTTTGTTTATACCAAACCACCAATTAAAATGTGAATATAACACTGACTTCTTTGAGGGTGTTTTGATATGCTTGTACTCCCAATTTTTCCATCACCTTTCTTTGTTCTGTTATAAAACCTTTCTTTTTATATTATGTTGGGATATCATTTGACCTTTATGCATCATTTGCATATTAGACTTTTTTCTGTTTTTAGTAGCCCAAATCAGTTAAAGTAATACTAGTACTAACATGGTCTCTGAAATCAAGTAATAGTACTTGATATATATGCTCCAAATGATGGAAAATACACTCATACAAGGATTATCTGGAAAAAAATCAAGTCATAAATGCTTTTATTTTTCATATTACTTGGCTGGATACTTTCGAGACAGTCCTTGTATTGCATGTTTCTAGCTTAACATGAAAATGAAAATATACAGTATATGTTTTCATAGAGAATTTGAGGACCCTTAAGATTTATGTCCTTGGTTTGAGAAACACTTATCAAATTAAAATTTTCCCTACACTTTTCATACTAACAGTGTTACAATGATGAGGCATTTGACAGCATGGGGTAGTGTAGGCCTGAGTATATACTTTACAGGTTTAGATCTTACGTTTTTATTTTATTTTCTTTTATTTAATTTAATTAAATTAATTAATTTATGTATGTATGTATGTATGTATGTATGTGGGTGGTTCCCTGGCTGGGAATCGAACCCAGGCCACAGTGTTGACAGCGCCAGCGCTGAATCTTTAAGCCACTACACCACCAGGGAGCTCCTTTTTAAAATTTTATTTATTTATTTATTTATTTATTTAGATCTTACTTTTTTAAAAAAATTATTTTACTCTGTCCAGTTTTGGGGAGAGGCAGGCTCATTTTTTTTTTTTCAAACAGGCTAGATTATGTTTAATAACCCAGATTAACCTTTCTGTACAATCCTTAGTAAATACTCATCTTAAAAATGTTTTGTTACTAAAGTAATACATGTTCATAGTAAAGAAATACAAAATACAGAGTGGTATACTTTGTCCCTAGTTCTGCCTCCCACAGTTAACTACTTTAACTTGTTCTGATATTTTATAACTTTTTTAATATATGTGCACTGTACTTGTTTCTTGCTATTGGTTTCAGTATCTTTTGACTCCTGATACGATGAGAAGTATTTGAGGTGTTCACATGGTTCTGAATTAGGGATCCAGGACTATGAGTACCCAGAATTTAACTTGATTTGTGTAGGCTAACTGCAGAAATTAGCTGTGACTTGATCAAGAGAAAATAAGTGTGAAAGAGGTGAAGAGTTGAGTAATTTCATATAAAATACACAGTTGATTTAAATCGATCTCTTTTCTGTATATAATTGATAAAGATATATTAAGGGAGAAAGTAACTTCCTTAACAGTATGTATACTCTTCAATCATTGTCCATTTTTGCTGCCTCAAGGTGAAGATGTGGAAAAAGTTTTGGATGAATGGAAGGAATATAAAATGGGAGTACCAACATATGGTGCAATTATTCTTGATGAGACACTTGAAAATGTGAGTGTAATAAAATGAAAGCTTTTTAATGTCATGGTATTCAACTGTTTTCATCCTGTTAATAAAAATGTGTTTTTTCTATAATGCTCTGGATTGAGCTTTTAAAATATACTAGATTTTTAGTGTTAAAAGTTCAAATTTTGCCTATTTTGTCTGTATTGTCTTAATATTTTATACTTGTACTATGGCTTATTGCAAAGAAGTATCACTTTCACTTCATTGTTGAAGAAGTACTTTAAAATGGGCAGAATGTCTTTCTAGAAACTACTAGTAGTATATTCAAATTGATGGAAGATATTTAAACCAAATACTATATGAAATTATTGGTGATAACTGTTACCTGAAGTAAGGAGAAAACTGCCTTTGACTTTTAGAAAGGAGTGTGGGAGGGGAGAGGAAGTTACTTACTTTAATCTCTGCTTGCTTCCTAGGTACTACTGGTTCAGGGGTACCTAGCAAAATCAGGCTGGGGTTTTCCAAAAGGGAAAGTAAATAAAGAAGAAGCTCCTCACGATTGTGCTGCTAGAGAGGTAAGTTATTACAGTTTGAAACATAGTAACAGTTGGTGATTATGTTTCCAGTTTGATTTCTTTAGCCATAGAGACTTGTTTGGACCACCTTACCATCTTTCCAGAACTTGACTGCATGAAAAAACTTAACTTTTATAATTGTCGTTTTTTTGCTCACATCTTCCTATCATTTTTTCTTCTCTTGTCCATTTTTTGTTGTATTATCCCTTTAACTTTTTAATTTTTGATATCATCTTCACCTTTCCTTTTATGTTCAGTTTGCAATTAATAAAACATTTTGGCTATTAAAACCCTTGTTTCATGTTTATAGTCCTGGCTTCTAGACAAGTGCACACTTCAGGCTTTTTAAAGAAATTTACATTTGTTGCTCAAAACCCACTCTAGCTTCCCACTACATGTAAGGTGAAGTTTAATTCTTTAAGTATTGAAACCCTGTCTCCAACATAAAACTTAACTATTTCTAAATTTATCTTTATTTGCAGTCAATAGGATTTATTTATTGTACTCTGAATTTCACTGCTTGTTTCATCCTTTAAACTTTTTATTATATTATTTCCCTTCCTGGAAAGTTGTCTCTTCCTGACTTTTCAAATCCTATCTATAGTTACCTTTCTAGACCCAGTTCAAATTATCCTTTTGTTTTCTGAAAGACTGCCACCAGCTATCTCTATATGGGACCTGAGTTTCTTATTTCTAAAAGGAGGTTTAGCGTTAGTAATTTCCAAAGTTAATTCTTAAAATTGTATTTATTTTTAAAAGCAACCAGTTAGCTCTCTCCCTTGGTTGTCTCTGAACTTTAATAGTTGTCTTTATCATCTGCTTGGCATTAACTATATAGTACCTTGTGATAGACTGGTGCAAAAGTAATTGTGGTTTTGCACCATGGATTTTTAAGTCATTATAACTAGGCTCAAACACATCTTTATTAATCAAAAGAGGAAACATTACAACTAACAAGTTTTTGCAAATGAGAAATAAGTTTGTTTATTCTTGTAGTGTAAAAATTCATGCTTCAGGATTCGATGAATTTTAGGAAAGCTTTTTGTGTATCCTGCTGGTTGTAGAAGTGTTTTCCCTGCAAAAAGTTGTCAAGATTCTTAAAGAAGTGGTAGTTGGTTGGTGAGAGGTGAAGTGAATATGGTGGATGAGGCAAAACGTTGTAGCCAAATTCATTCAACTTTTGAAGTGTTAGTTGTGTGACGTGCAGTCAGGTGTTGTCGTGGAGAAGGAGAATTGGGCCCTTTCTGTTGACCAGTGCCAGCTGCAGGTGTTGCAGTTTTTGGAGCATCTCATTGATTTGCTGAGTGTACTTCTTAGAAGTAATGGTTTCGCCGGAATTCAGAAAGCTGTAGTGGATCCGACTGGCCGCAGACCACCAAACAGTGAACATGACCTTTTTTTGGTGCAAGTTTGGCTTTGGGAAGTGCTTTGGAGTATCTTCTCAGACTAAACACTGAGCTGGTCATTGCTGGTTGTCATATAAAATCCACTTTTCGTCACATGACACAATCCAGTGGAGAAATGGTTCATTGTTATATAGAATAAGCAAAGACAACACTTCAAGATGACTTTTGATTTTGGGTCAGCTCATGAGGCACCTACTTAGCGAGCTTTTTCACCTTTCCAATTTGCTTCAAATGCTGAATGACCATGGTTGACATTAAGTTCTTTGGCAACTTCTTGTGTAGTTGTAAGAGGATCCACTTTGATGATGGCTCTCAGCTTGTTGTCAATTTCTGATGGCTGGCCACTATGGCGCTCATCTTCAAGGCGCTTGTCTCCTTTGCAAAATTTCTTCTTTTTTTTTTAGTATTTTTTTTATTGTTAGACTTATTGGGGTGACATTGGTTGGCAAGAATTACATAGGTTCCAGGTGTACAGTTCTACAGTGCATTGCAGTATATGTTCACCACTCAGTGTGGGTTTTCTTTCCATCACCATATTATTTGACTCCTGCTCACTCCTTTCCCACCCCCGCCCTCTTCTCCCACTCAACTCCCCTCTTGTTCTCAGGTAACCACTAAGCTATAGACTGTCCATGAGTTAGTTAGTTTGTTTTTTCTTTGTTGCTTTCAGTTTTATATTCTACAAATGAGTGAAGTCATACAGTTCTTGGGTTTTTCTGTCTGGCTTATTTCACTTAACGTGGTGATCTCAAGGTCATCCATTTTTGTGGCAGTATTTCATCTTTTCTTATAGCTCAGTAATACTCCATTGTGTATATGCACCACAGCTTCTTTATCCAGTCATCTGTCACAGGGCACTTGGATCGTTTCCATGTCTTGGCCACTGTGAACAGCGCTGCAAAACTTCTTGAACCACCTATTGCACTGTATGTTCTTTTTTTTTTTTTTTTTTTTTTTTTTTTTTTTTTTTTTTTTTTTTTTGGTGGTTCCCTGCCTCAGAAATGAACTGCACTCTACGTTCTTTCGCAGTTCCTGGGCCAAACGTGTTGCTGATGTTGCGAGTTGTCTCCGCTGCTTTACAACCCATTTTGAGCTCGAATAAGAAAATCACTCAAATTTGCATTTTGTCTAACATCATTTCCATAGTTTAAAATAAATATAAAATAAACAAGTCATAAGTCATTAGCAGAAAAACATAAAGCGAGAAATGCTCATTAAAATGATGTATAAAATAACCACATTTAAGAGTGTATTCCAGTATCAGAGGGCAAATTTCAAAAATGCAAAAATGGAGTTACGTTTGCACCAACTAATAGATTGTATACTGTATTATGTATGAATTTATTATCTTTTTTTTTTTTTTTGATTCAGTGTTTACGTATGGCAATGTTTACGTTTGGATGTAATTATTAGTGAGGGATAAAAGTTAAATTTCTTATAAACCACTAGTGGTTATTTACTTTGGAGCAGGATGTAAAAAGCAATAGAAAATGCTGCATTTTGAATTCAGTATGGAACAGCTTACCTCAGTAAGTATTTGCAACAGCTAATGGAGAAAGCTATTACATACAAATAAGTGAAACTTTATGATCACATCTTAAAATTGAAAGCTGTTTACAGAGCAGGTGAGGAATTGCCATATCCTCTTAATAGCTTTCCCTTTCTTTTATGTAGGGGTGTGTGTGTGTATGTATGTATTACACATGTCATTGAATCAGCTGCGACTCCTGGTGATTCTATGAATGAATGATGACCACAATGTCCTGTCTTCAACAGCCGTGCTCAGCTTGTCCAGACTCATACCTGTGGCTTCTTTCATGGAGTCATTCCATCTCATGCTTGCTTTTTCTCTTTTCTTGCTGCCTTCTATTTTCCCCAGCATTACTGGCTTTTCCAAAGAACCCTGCCTTATGATGTCAGGAGACAAAATAGAGCTGTTGTAAAATTTTTCCTTTTATGTCCTCAAACTTTGTAGTCCTCTTATTTCTAAGGAAGGAAAAACTAGGAACTGTAGCATCTTTCTTAGAGGAATTGATCTGTAGTTCTGTATATGGAGTTAGACGAGTCCTATAGCAGTGAGATAGTTGTCCAAGTCCAGAAAAGATACTACATTAACTGGAATGACAGAAATTTAGGCTGAATAGGGTGAGATCAGCTCTCTCTGTAATTGGATCTTCTTGGGGGAACTTGGAAGAAATCAAATACCTAAACTTAAAAAACTGAAGTATTCCAGACCCAAGGGGTCTACCTATGTCTCCCACTAGAACCCTCCATTTTATTAGTCTTATACACTATAATGTAGAGAGTCAGGATGATGCAGAAATAGGACATTTTGGGTGAGAGAGAGAGAGAGGGGCAGTTACCCTGTGAACTGAGCCACCCAGATATTACTTTGGTTTCTCTTGTTTGTTCTCTGCTCTGGGATACTAAGATAAAAGGTTGTCATGTTCATGTAATACTGATTTCAGTAATGACTATAGATTACCATAATTTGTAAGAAAATAAATAAAATTTATTCTTAGGGCATGGAGAGTGGGAGAATGGAGTGTGGAATGTGGGAGAATGGATGATAGGATCCAAAGAGAGTTTTGTGGGGAGGAATGTAACTGTTATAGGAGGTTATCATCTCTATTTTATAGGTGAAGAATTGGAACAGTTTAGTGGCATGTTTAAGGTCTCACAGTAAGCATCACAATAGAGATGTGAACACTGGTAGTCCGTGTTCTTGAACGCTACAATTTAAGCAGTTAAGGAGTATTTGTAAAGGGGCAAGTATTCCTAAAAACACATTCACGTAGGAAAACAGAAGGAATTTGTAATTTTTAAGTACATCTATTTTCTAATAAAATTCACTTTTCTGATTTGGATCAATTTGAAATTTGTTTTAGAGTTTTTGTCTTGCGCTGAGGAAAGCACAGGCACTCTCGAGGAACCACACTCCCTTCATTACAGGGGGAAAAAATTTCCTTTGATAATTAGAATTGATTCTGACTTCTGACCCTTCTGATTTAGATAGCATCCTCTTTTAAGCTGGTAAAGGATGTTGTCAGAAAAGGCTTAACTTTAATTTCTATAAACTTTAGATTAGAATTTTTAAAGGCAAGCTTTTGACTTTTATTCTTGATTTTTAAATGACAACCTTTGTCATAAGGAAGAAAAGTTTTGGTATTAAAGTGGAATGTTGCTGTATTAGTCTACTAAGGCTGCTGTAACGAAGTACTGTCGACTGGGTGACTTTAGTACCAAAAATGTACTTGTTCCTGTTGATTTGGTTCTTGGTGAGGACTCTCATCCTGGCTTGCAGATGGCAACCTTTTCGATGTGCTCATGTGGCCTTTCCTGAGTACCTGTGGGAACACAGCGCACTAGGTCTCTTCCAAGGGCACCAGCCCTTATGACCTCATTTAACCTTTATCACCTCACAGGTCCTATCTCCAAATACAGACACATTGATGGTTAGGACTTCAACATAGGAAATTTGGAGGGACACAGATCAGTCTACAGCATTGGTTCTCAAGTGGTGGTATGCATACCCCTCCTCCCCCCGGGTATGTGCTGAGCCATTTGGGGGTATGTGAAAAATAATCAATAATGGTGAAAAAACAAATGTAGTAAAAAATGTAAAACATTAGTTATGGAACAATAAATGTTAAATTTGAATCACTGTTAATGTAGACACTTCAAAATTAGATCACATTAGTGAATGATGATTGGTGAGGGCGTGGCTATGTATTCTTCCCCCAGACTGCTCTTTTTCTTTTCTTTGGGTTGATTCCCCGGCCGGTAATTGAACCCAGGTGTCAGTGGTGAGAGCACCAAAGCCTGGCCGCTACAACACCAGGGAACTCCTAGCCAAACTGCTCTTTTACCAGTCATTATGCATAGTTTCAGAACAGTCATTTGCGATGTTTCTACGAGGGAATATCATTAAATTTGTGGAACGGGTTGGGGTGGTGGTTATAGGAGAGGTGGGAGTACTAGTACACACTATTTGACTGTGTGACTTAGTATTATATATGTGCGAAATTTTAGCCTGCTTGCGTTCGTATTCGTTCAGACATCGCTAAAGAAGCATATCAAATGTGAAGAAAACCGCAAGTATGGATAAAATTGAATTTCGTGCCATCATTAAACTTCAACCAAAACAAGGGAAAACACCTCAAACCATTTTTGGAAGAGTAAGCAGTTTACAGGGACTGTTGCCCTGGGAAATTCATGGTTTAAAAATGGCACAGCCTCTTCAAGCAAGGCAGAGTTGATGGAGGACATCCTCAGTCCAGGATGCCCTGTTGAGGCTACTTTCTCAGATGTTGTCAAAAAAGTTGAAAATTTTTTAGTGGAGCCAGATTGAATAAAGAGCAGCTTGCCCAAATGGTTGAAGTATCACCTACAACTGTTTTGAATATTCTTGATCAGCATCTAAGGATGTCAAATGTCAGTGCAAGGTGGATACTGAGAATGCTTGTGCCCCTTCAAAAACAATAGTGCACTGAGTGTTCATGACAGATTTTGGACCTCTACTGAGACAATGAAGATGAAGTTTGAAACTGGATTGTCACTGCAGTTGAAACTTGAGTTCATCAAATGAGCCTGAGTAAAAGCAAGAGTCTGTGCAGTGGCATGAAAAGGGTACACCACTCCCTTAGAAGTTCAAGATGTTGCAATTGGCTGAAAAAATCATGGCTACTGTTTTTTTGGATATGGAGGGTATCCTGCTCATGATTACAAGGGTAAGGGTGTCACAATAACTGAAGAATACTATTCTAGTCTGCTGAAACAGTTAAAAAGAAATCTGTGAAGAAGAAACGAAAATAGACGATAGGGGTACTGCTTTCGCATGACAGTGTACCCATGCACAAGAGCAATGTTGGGTTGGCTACTCTTTAGGACTTTGGCTTCCAAATGTTAAACCACCCTCCCTGCAGTCCAGCCCTGGCTTTGTCTGACTATTATTTGTTCCAAAATATGAGAAAACAGCTTTGAAGTATGAAATTTACTAATGATGCATAGATTAAGTTAAAGCTCCAATTTTGAGGGCCGAAACAAAACATTTTTTTCAAGGGTGTAAATTTTATTGAAAGATCTGTAAAGTGTATTAGGGTTAAGGGTGAATATATTGAAAAGGAAAAATGATAATTATTTTGTACTCTTCTTCCCTTTCATTCCACAAATTTCTTGACGACCCCTTGTAGAACTTCCCCAAACATAAATATATCCGTAGCCAAACTGTTTGATCAGTTTAGTTATTGACTGAGTAAAAGTAAGTGTTGTCTTTAATTGTGATTGTTTTCAAGGTAGTAATTTTTTTTTTTTGTTTTAGAGGTGAAACAAAGAGACAGTTTATTGAAAGGAAAGCGCACTCCAAAGAGGTGGGAGCGCGCTCGAGCAAAGAGAGTGGCTCAAGAGCTTTTCAAGTAGTTTTTTATTTAATGTTTAGCATAGTTTCTGTTATTATTGTCAGTGATTTTTTTAAGTGCATCAGTTATGGATCAGTGGTTGAAAACAAGAACAGTTAAAAAGCCAAAACTTGATGTGGATTATAACCCATCGCCAAGTACTTAATGACTTGTGTGCAGCTACGAGTACACCTACACCAGGAGATAGTAAAGAGGTGCGTGCCCCAGATACTACACAGAAGAAAAGGAAATGCTCTGAAGAGTTTATTAAATATGGGTTTTTATTTGTAGGGGATGATAACTATCCTAAGCCTTTGTGTGTTGTGTGTGAGGAAATATTATCCAATGGTTGCATGAAACCCTCTCGTGCGATGTTTAGAGCCTAAACATCCTGTGTATAAAAACAAAGAAATACATTATTTTTCAGTACTTAGAAAAGCATCCAACTGTTAACTTCATACATGATGTCAGTAAAGAAAGACAATGAGAATACAGTTGAGGCTACATACCGTATTGCTTATTGCACAGCTAAATGTAAAAACCACACCATAGCTGAAGATTAATTTCTCCTTGTATTAAGGATACCATTTTCTGTACGTTTGTGGAAGAACATGTCCGCAAAATCAATACTATCTCTTTTTCAAACGATACAATGTCTTGAAGAATTCAGGAAATGTCTGACGATATTGAAACTGTAGTAGTAGATAGAATTAGAAAAAGTAAATTCTTTTCCATCCAGGTGGATGAAAGTATAGATGTTGCTGATTTACTTACTTTGCTTGTCATCGCAGGGTACTTGGTAGGAAATGAAATTGAGGAAAACCTGTTGCTTTGTTACCCATGGACAGAGCATACCACAGGCAAAGATATTTTTAATGCAATCAATGGTTATTTCATTGAAAAGGACATTAGTTGCTGGAATTGTTGTTGTGTATGCACTGACGGAGGCAAGCATGCAGTCAAGTTTTAGAGGCCTATGCAGCCGAATTAAAGAAGTAGCTCCCCATGTACCATGGAGTCACTGCTGCTTTCATAGACAAAGTCTTGTATCCAAGCCTCTTCCTAGTGAACTAAAAGATGTTTTTGATGTGGTTCTGAAAGTTGTAAACTTTATTAAATCACAACCACAGAACTCCAGAGTGTTTAGAGCACAGTGTGAAGAAATGAAGAGCATTCACGAAGGTGAGGTGGCTGTCTCATTGGCAAAGTGCTTCCATGGATGTTTGAACTTTCATATGAAGTCCAGGTAATTTTTTGAAGACCGTTGTTTCTCTCTTGCTCCAAAGTTTCAAGACAGTGATTGGCTTCAAAATCTTGCATATCTATCAGATCTTTTCCTAGAAATAAACTCAATTTGGGATTTCAAAACAACTAAATTCCTCTATTCAAAGTAACCAACAAAACTGAGTGAATGATTAAAAAATGGGACTTTAGGAAAGCATGTATTGAAAGGGTTAGCCTAAAGTTTTTGAAAGTGCATAACTTCTTAGAATGACTAGTACCTATCCCAAAATGTGAAAGAGAATATTGTAAGTCACTTGTAAGGTCTTAAAATGTCCTTTCATAAATACTTCCCTCAATGTGAAAAAACAGCTGGATTGCCGAGCCCTTCAATGAAGAATTCTTCAAAGAAGCTAAACTATCAATCAGTGAAAAAGAGCAGTTAATTGTCAATAGAGTCTTCTTTAAATTCTGATTTTAAAAGAAAGCATCTTACTACCTTCAGGGTACATGTCAGGAATATGAACAGCTCAGTGAGAAGGCACTCAGATACCTCTTGCCCTTTGCTAATACTGAACGAGTTGAGAGAGCTTTTTCTTCTTACAGCTTCATAAAAAGTAAGTACCGCAGCAAGTTTAATGCAAGTCTGGATTTAAGACTGTATCTTGCATCTTCTAAGCCTGATTTCAAGAAACTTAAGTGCATCAAAGCAAGCTCAGGATCTCACTCACAGTGTTTCAATTGGCATGTGATCTGCATAGGAATTACTTCAGACTTTTCAGATAACACAAATAAATATTAATAAGAAATTAAGATTTTTTTAAGTACTTGTTCATCAATACTAATATTTAACTGTTAGGAATGTCGTAAAATCAAAGTGGTTTGTACTTTTAGTGCAGTAATTTTTCCTATTACCTCATTTCCACTATTTTTACATTGATAGGCACAAAAACAGCTGTTTTTAAACAAGGGGTACAATTTATAGAAATAACTTTCAAAGGGGTACACAAGTGGAGAAAGATTGGAAACCAGTGGTCTACAACATAGCCAATTTTGAGTAATGAAGATTCAAGTGGTTTTTATAGCGGCAGTATGTTCTTTGCCACTTGGTGGCGCTGCAGAATAAGCGAAGCAACACTGAGGTGCGGGAACCACCAGTGTTAGTCTTAGTTGAAAACTAGATTGCTATTTCTTTCTTCACAGGACTTTATGTTAACATCAGTGTTCCTTTCATTTTTCACCTTGTTAACATATAAGGAGAGGTTTGTCCTAATTTTTTAGCTGCCATCTGTTAGACTTAGGCTGATGTCTTAAGCACATTTTCACTTCTAAGTATGCTGTTCTATCGTCACTGCTTACCCTTATATTAAGTTGCTGGTATTTTAGTTATTATAACATTTTATTTTTTATAGTTACATATAATGTTATTATTTCACTATATATGGCTGTCCAGGGATGTTCTGTCATGCTGTAGCAGAATTTGACCTATCCTGTAAGGGCTGTGTATGTTGGCTGAGCTCAAAGAAGCAGTGGCAAGCAGGCTTCTCAAAGAGGTTTGAATAATTGTCAAGAGAAAGCTAAGGACCATCTTGATTAGTAGTTTCCAAACTTCTCTTTGACCTTTTTGGTTCACCTTTGTTAATTGTGTTATTTCTGATCACTTTTATTCAGTGAAGTAGATTTAGGACAAAGATGAAAAATGTTTTCAAGATACTGTTGAAAGGATGTGTTAGGATAACCTCAGTATATTTTTGTTGTCAGTTGTGATGAAACATCACCTGTTCTTGAGAACAAGCAAATACTTGGCAATTTACTTGTGGTTTCAAGATTTCATATTGTTGCTTATTTGTGGCAAAACAGTATTGTATTGTAATGAAGCTGACTAAGTGTTTATATACGATTTTTATCTTAGAACTTGTACAGAGGAACTATTGATTGGATTATTCTGCCTCTTTCCTGGAGGGACCCACTGTCTTGACTTCTGTCTTCATTGATTAGTTTTGCCTGTTCTTGAACTTCGTATAAATAGACTTTGCGTTTTGTGTCTTTGGCTTAATATGATGCCTATGAGAGTCATCCATATTGTTGCATGTATCAGTAGTTGGCTCTTTTTTATTGTTAGTTGGTTATTTTTTGTTTGTGTAGTATTCCAGTGTATAAATATACAATTGTTTATCCATTCTCTTACTCATTGCATTGTATCCAGTTTTTGGCAATTATGAGTAAAACTGCTACAGATATTCTTGTGTCCTTGGAGGTAAATAAGTCCTCATTTCTCTTCCAGTGGATTTATTTACTCATGGGGAGGCTGCATACCTATTGCCAGTAGTTTTCCGGTGGCTGTACCTATTTACATTCCTACCACCTGCACATGAAAATTTTAGATTTTCAGGCCTACAAATGGAATTATCAATTAAAAAAAAAATTTTATCCCATGCCGTGGATTGGAAGAATTAACATTGTTAAAGTATCAGTATCATCAAAAGTCATCTATAGATTTAAATGCAATTGCCCTATCAAGATTCTAATGGCATTTTAAACAGAAGTATTAAAAAACAATCTTAAAATTTATATGGAACCTCAAAAGGCCCTCAATAGTCAAAGCAATTCTGAAAAAGAAGAAAAGAGTGGGAGACATCACCCTTCTTGATTTCAAGCTATACTGTAAAGCTAGAGTAATCAAATAAGAGCGACTATATCAAACTAAAAAGCTTCTTCTGCACAACAAAAGAAATAATCAACAAAGGGAAAATACCACCTATGGAATGGGAAAAATATTTGCAAACTGTATGTCTGATAAGGGTTAATACCCAAATATATAAAGAACTCATATAGCTCAGCCAAAAACAAAGAAAAATCCAATTTAAAAATTGACAAAAGACCTGAATAGGTATTTTTCCAAAGGAGTTGTGCAAATGGTCAACAAGTACATGAAAAGATCTCAACGTCACTAGTCCTTAGGGAAATACAAATGAAAACCACAGTGAGATAGTACTTCATGCCCATTAGAATGGCCATTATCAAAAAGATGAGATAATAAATGCTGGTGAGGATGTGGAGAAAAAGGAACCCTTGTGCACTGTTGGTGGGATTGTAAACTAGTGCAGCCACTGTGGAAGACAGTATGGAGGATCCTCAGAAAATTAAAACTAGAGCTACCATATATGATATAGCAATTCCACTTCTAGGCATTCATCTAAAGGAAATGAAAACACTAACTTGAAAAGGTGTCTGCAATGCTCTGTTCACAGCAGCATTGTTTACACTAGCCAAGACAAAGACAAAAACCTAAGTGTCCATTGATGGATAAAGTGTCACACACGCATGCGCACACACACACCATTGTGTATGTATGTATGTATCTATCTCTATGGGGGTGCCAAAAAATGTATACACGTTTTAAGAGATCTTATCTATGTATTACTTTTTGAAGTTGAATCACAATAGCAATGTATAGTATGAAATTCGCTCAAAAGATGGCATTAATCAAATGAATGCTAGTGTCACCATGTGACAGGCAGGATAGTCAAAGAAAATGGTGGAAGCATGGATTTTGTTCAAGGAGGGCAAGACCATTTTGCCATGGTATTTGAAATTTGAGAAGGTTGTTTGAGTTTCCCATGTTCTCCTTATTTAGCACCCCTTGACTTCTACCTGTGGGGGACTTTAAAGGATGTGGTGTACCCTAGAAAACCAGTTACACTGATGGTACTTTGGGAAGAAATTGAAACAGCATGTGCAACGATAGAAGTGAACACTTTGGTCAGTGTGGCTCAAGCAGCAGTTGGCCATAATCAGAAGTGTCTGGATGCTGGTAGTAATTACTTTGAGCACCTCTTGTAATTGCAGAAGTCAAAGGTGATTTGTATTCATCTTCTATTACCAGTATATATTGAGTATTTCAATTTTAATACATGTGTTTTTCCTTTCTTAAGATGTATATACATTTATTTGGTACCATGTGTGTGTCTAGATTATGTGTACACAATGGAATATTACTCAGCTATGAAACAACAAGGTAATCCTGCCATTTTTGACAACATGGATGGATTTTAAGGGCATTGTGCTGAGTGAAGTAAGTCAGACAGAGAAAGACAAATGCTTTATGCTCACAGTTGACCCATGAATAACATGGGTTTGAGCTGCGTGGTCCACTTATATGCTATTTTTTTCAGTAAATACTTGTACTGTTTTCAGCCCATGGTTGGAAACCTGCCGGTGTGGAGGGCCAACTATGCATTGTTCCATGCCATTGTACACAGGGGACTTGCGCATCTGCAGATTTGGTATCTTTGGGGAGGGAGAGAGAGTATCTTGGAATTCATCCCCCCACAGACACTGAAGGAAAATTAAGATTTTGGAGAGTCAAAAGTTACACGTGGATTTTTAACGATGCCAAAGTCTGATGCCCTTAACACTTGCCTGCGTGTTCAAACGGTCACGTGTTTATGGAATCTGGGAAAACTCACAGAAAAAGAGATGAAATTTATGGTTATTAGAGGTGAGGCAGTTCCTGCAGGAGGCTTTGGAGGAAGGTGGTCTGAAGGTTCAAAGTTGTAGTTTATCGGTTCCCAAGCTGTGGTATGCATACCCCTGGTGTTATATGCTGGGCCGTTAAGGGGTATGCGAGAAATAATCAGTGATAGCGAAAAAAAAGTATAATAAAAAAATGCAAAACGTTTGTTATGAACAATAAATGTTAAGTTTGAATCACCGTTAATGGAGACACTGCAAAATTAGATCACATTAATGAATGGTGATAAGTGAGGGCATGGCTATGAACCCTTCCCCCAAACTCCACTTCTACCAGTCGTTAGGCACAGTTTCAGAAGGATCCATTTGCCGTGTTTCTAAAACTTCCCCAATAATATAAATATACATCTGTAGCCGGACTGTTTAATCAGTTTAGTAATTGACTGAGTAAAAGTGAGTGCATGTCTTTAATCGTGATTCTTTTCAAGTAGTTTTTTAATTTAATGTTTAGCATAGTTTCAGTTATTACTATCAGTGATTTTTAAGCACATCAGTTATGGGTCAGTGGTTGAAAACAAAGAACAGTTAAAAAACCAAAACTTGATGTGGATTATAACTCCTTGCCAAGTACTTATGGATGTGTCTGCAGCTACAAGTAAGAGGTGCATGCCTCAAATACTACACAAAAGAAGAGGAAATACTCTGAAGAGTGTATTAAATATGAGTATTCATTTGTAGAGGATGATGACTGTCCTAAGCCTTGTGTGTTTTGTGTGGGGACATATTATCCAGTGGTTGCATGAAACCCTCTCTATTCATGCAGCCTTAGAACATAAACATCCTGTGTATAAAAACAAAGAAATATATTATTTTTTGATGCTTAGAAAAGCATCCAACTGTTACTTCATACATGATGTCAGAAAGAAAGCCAATGAGAATGCAGTTGAGGCTTTGTATCATATTGCTTATTGCACAGCTAAATGTAAAAACCACATCATAGCTGAAGATTTAATTTCTCCTTGTATTGGAGATACTGTGTTTTGATGTTTGGGGAAGAACATGTCCGCAAAATCAAGACTATCTCTTTTTCAAACGATACAATGTCTTGAAGAATTCCGGAAATGTCTGATGATGTTGAACCTAAAGTAGTAGATAGAATTAGAAAAAGTAAATTCTTTTCCATCCAGGTGGATGAAAGTGTAGATGTTGTTGATTTACCTGGTTTACACATCATCGCAAGGTACTTGGTGGGAAATGAAATTGAGGAAAACCTGTTGCTTTGTTACCCATGGACAGAGTGTAATACAGGCAGATACTTTTAATGCAATCAATGGTTATGTCATTGAAAAGGACATTAGTTGGTAGAATTGTTGTGGTGTATGCACTGACAGAGGCAAGCATACAGTCAGGTTTTAGAGGCCTATGCAGCCGAATTCATGGAGTCTCTGCTGCATTCATAGACATAGTCTTGTATCCAAACCTCTTCCTAGTGAACTGAAAGATGTTCTTGGTGAGGCTGTGGAAATTGTAAACTTTATTAAATCACAACCACAGAACTCCAGGTTGTTTAAAGTGCTGTGTGAAGAAATGAACAGCATTCATAGCATATTACTTATGCATATGACAGTAAGGTGGCTGTCTCATGGCAAAGTGCTTCCATGGATGTTTGAACTTAGACATGAAATCCAGGGTTTTTTTTTTGTTTTTTTTGGGGGGGGGCGGGGTGGGGTGGGGTGGGTATGTGGGTAGTTCCCTGGCTGGGAATCGAACCCAGGCCACAGCGTTGACAGCGCCAGCACCGAAACCTTAAGCCACTACACCACCAGGGAACTCCCACGTCCAGGTATTTTTTGAAGACCATCATTTCCCTCTTGCTCCAAAGTTTCAAGACTGCTTGGCTTCATAGTTTTGTATATTTATCAGATCTTTTTCTAGAAATAAACAAACTCAACTTGGGACTTCAAAACAGCTCACTCACTCACTCTATTCAAAGTAATCGACAAAACTGAGTGAATGATTTAAAAACTGGACTTTTGGAAAGTGTGTATTGAAAAAGGTCAGCCTGAAGATTTTGAAACTGCATTAACTTCTTATCTGAAAATGGCTTGCACTTATTCCAGAATGTGAAAGGAAATGTTGTAAGTCATTTGGAAGGTCCTTTTATAAGGACCTCCCTCGATGTGGAAAAGAAAACAACTGGATTGCAGATCTCTTCCATGAGGAATCCTTCAAAGAAGCTTAACTATCAGTCAGTGAAAAAGAGCAGTTAATTGAACTTTTCAACCAATTGTTTTCTAAGTTCTGATTTTAAAAGAAAACATATTACTACTTTCTGGGTAGATGTCAGTGAGGAATATGAACAGCTCAGTGAGAATGCACTCAGATACCTCTTGCCATTTACTAATGCTGAATGAGTGGAGAGACCTTTTTCTTACACCTTCATAAAAAATAAGTGCCAGAACAAGCTTAATAATGCAAGTCCAGATTTAAGACTATTTTGCATTTTTTGAGCCTGATTTCAAGACCTATGTGCATCAGAGCAAGCTCAGCGATCTCACAGTGTTTCAGTGTGCTAGTGATCTGCATAACTATTATTACAGACTTTTCAGATAACCCAAATATTAATAACAAATTAGAAGTTTGATAAGTACTTGATCATCATTATTAATATTTAAAACTGTTATGAATATTATAAAATTAAATCTGTGGTTTGTACTTTTATTGCAGTAATTTTCTTTCCTGATTACCTCATGTTTACTATTTTTATATTAATATAGTCACTGAACAAGTGTCAGTATTTAAAAACAGCTGTTTTAAAAACAAGGGGTACAATTTATAGAAATGGATTTTAAAAGGGATCATAAGTTCAAAAAAAGTTGGGAACCACTGTTTTAGTTATAAATACTAGGGATTAATGTACATGGTGACTACAAGTATAATAGCTAACACTGTTGTATGATGTATAGGAAAATAGTTGAGAGTAGATCCTAAGAGTTTTCATAATTAAATTTTTTCTATTTTTGACTTTTGTTGTATCTATAGGAGGTGGATGCTAACTAAACTTATTGTGGTAATCATTTCACAGTATATGTAAGTCTAATCATTATTTGGTACCTCTTAAATTTATGCAGTGATAGAAGTTATGTCAAAAAAAGTGGGGAAAAAGTTAAGATTATTTTACAATACTATCATACTGATGTTTATGCCTGAAACTAATATAATGTTATATGTTAGCTATTTCTCATTTAAAAAATTTTAGCCATTGTTATGGGAAATCATCATTGTGCTCTTAATTTGCATTTTTCTGAAGTGTAATGATGCTGAACACATTGTCATGTATTTACTGACCATTTGAATGTCCTTTTCTATTAAGTACCCACTTGTATGTTACCCAAGTTTTTAAAGTTGGGTTACTTGTTTTATATATAGAACATTTTGATACATTCTGGATTTGGGTGTTTTGTGAATGTCCTCTGGTTTATCTTTGCTTTTGGAGCCTTTGATGAAGAGAAACAATTTCATGTCATTCTGTGTAAACTTTTAAGTAAAACAGTCTTAATTGTGAATTATAAAATCTAATACCCATCAAGATTGATTTTTAATAAAAAACATTTAAAAGGTCTGTTTTGAACAGTAGAGTATATCTAAGGAAAGGAGAACCAAAGCATTTGATTTTTGCTCTAATGGAAACATTCAGATACCATACATATTGTGAAATAAATCCCATGATTGATGGCTTGTTTCATTGTATTATGTATGTAAATGTTAAGATTTGGGGAAGAGGGAGAGCCTTCAGAATTTTATTCTGGAAAAGGTACACAGTTTTGGCATGTTTGAATTTCAGCCGTCACCTCTACTATGGACTATTCTTTATATATCTACAATGCCAGATGTAGACATAATGAAACATAGGACAAGAGAACTTTCTTTTTTTAACAATATCACACATGTATCTTGTTTGCTATAATATTTCTAAAATAGGGAATACAAATAATGTCTCACCTTTTCTGTATACCATTGAATAGTTTTCAAGTGAATATATTCATCTACTTCTTAAAATTAGAGACAAAAAGTTTAGCATACTTAGGAGAATACAGAAATTGTGATAGAAAGGAGTTAGGTGACGTGGAAGAACTTAAATTCAGAGTCATAGACTGTGCACGCCTGTGAAGTATAGATTTGCCTTTTAGTAAGGAAAGTAGAAAGATATACATGAACTGTCAAGAGAAATAGGGAAGAGACAAAAGGAATGAGTAGAAATAGCTCCTCTACACCTGTGCCTTGTGAGAGATTCAGGCCTGTGCATAAGCTTTAATATCCCACTGATGGATTAGGAGGTGCTGAAACTAGAGGGAAGGTGGGGGACTCTAGCATAAAAGATGCACAGTGGTTTTGAGTCACTGACAGTCCAAAACCTTTTTAATTTTGGAGGTGAAGTGGGTAAGGACGCTATTGGAGTAACACAAATGCTACTTAAAGGAGAACTTTAAGGCTAGAAGAGACCAGGGTTTTTTTATTTTAAACAGAAGCCCAGTCAGTGGGTTAATCAGATTAAGCATGGATTCTCTGGTTGAAGGAAAAGATAAGGGTTAGATGTAACAATTCCTGAGATTTATATTCTCCCAGGCAGTTTTAGAACTGTTAATCCAGTTCACTAGTTTTCAGTTCTTTTGAATTTTCAAACTTCCCTCACCCCACACAAATGTGGTTGTAGCTGTACTTTCGGAATCGTTCCATTTAAATGTTAATGTTAACCACAATTTCACTTTGCATGTTTGAAAATGGTTTTGCTTGTGTAGCACATTTTTTAGTCTGTAGCTTGGTATACGAGGGCTGCCTGGAAAAAAATCCAGCCATAAATGCCTCTGTTTTTGTATTACATGGCTGGGTACTTTCCACACTTCTCATGGATGCCAGGAATTAAATCCTCATGTAGTCCTCAGAGATATACACAGATTGGGAACCACTCATGTACTCTTAACGTCCGAAGGTTTCTAGATCCAGTTACAATGTGTATGTGGGGGTTTCCCCACATCAAGAAGAATTTTTAGATACCACATAGGTTTCCTGCAAAGTCAACTCAATTCTGACACTGTGTACCCAGAGATAGCATCAGATTCCACAGGTTATGGGCTCAGTCTTACAAGACTGCCCTCCATTTAAGATTGCCAGTCTCAAATCCAGGTTGTCACCTGTGCTTCTGACCAACTAGCTATAGATTGTAAGTTCCAATGAGACCCCCGTCTTTGAAGTTCGATTGATTAGCTAGAGCAGACCACTAAACTCAGAGAAGCATTTTACTTACAGATTACCAGTTATAATAAAAGCATATAACACAGGAACAGCAAGGTGGAAGAGATGTGCATAGGGCAAGGTATGGGGGAAGGGCATGGAGCTTCCATGCTTTCTCCTAGAGCACCACTCTCCAAATCTTTACAGGCTCACCAACCTGGAAGCTCTCCGAAGTCTGTTTTTTTTTGTTTTTGGTTTTTTTTTTTTGGAGGCTTTAGGACACAGGCACAGTAGTAGATTAAGTAGTTGGCCATTGAGCTCTGGTCTTCAGTCTTCTCTCTCCTCCCTGGGGGGTTCTAACACTACTCACTTGGTTGGTTTTCCTGACAAGCAGCCCTCATTCTTTCGTGAGTTCCAAAAGGGACTATTAACATAACAAAAGGCACCTTTGTTCTTAATACTTCGGAAATTTCAGTCGTTTTAGGAACTTGGTATCAGAAAGGGGAAGGCAGGAACAAAGGCCAAATCTATATTTCTTGTTGTAAATCATAGTATCACACATGTCTTTGCATTGAATAAGTGAAGCAATTTAGGCTCAGATATGTAAAAGAGGTTTTTCCGTAGTGGAACAATTCAGTAGGGGCAGAGCTTAAACTAGACCCTACAGTAGCCTGACTTCCTGCCTCATGGTTGCATGTCTTTAGTTGCCTGGATATTTCTGAATTTTTGCCTTTGAAATTTTAATGTACTGGAGATCTGAAAGCAAAACTGAAAATAATCATATAAATTTGTTATTTTCAGGTCTTTGAAGAAACTGGTTTTGATATCAAAGATTATATTTGTAAGGATGATTACATTGAACTTCGAATCAATGACCAGCTGGCTCGTTTGTACATCATTCCGGGAATTCCAAAAGACACAAAATTTAACCCAAAAACTAGAAGAGAAATTCGGGTATGTAATTGAGAGTATTTTCAGGTTGCTGGACAGTAGCCAATTGAATGAAATAGAAAATTGCTTTTAGGAACTATTTGATAATAATTAACTAAATTAAGTATTTTCCTCTTGTGTTTCAGAACATTGAATGGTTCTCCATAGAGAAATTGCCCTGTCATAGAAATGATATGACCCCAAAATCCAAACTTGGTTTGGCACCTAACAAATTTTTTATGGCTATTCCCTTTATCAGGTATATTCATATTTCTTAAAATTCACAACTAACCTTCATAATTCTGATTGTAAGTTTCTTTTATATAGCCGAGTTTTGAAAGTGAATTCTTAATGTTTTCGTAGACCATTAAGGGACTGGCTTTCTCGAAGATTTGGAGATTCCTCAGACAGTGACAATGGATTTTCCTCAGCTAGTAGCACACCAGCTAAACCCACTGTGGAAAAATTGAGGTAAAGAAATATGATCATAGAATGCTGTTTTAAATACAGTAGCACTTTGCTTCTACAGTTTGCAGAGGCGTTGGATTCCTTTTATAGGTAGTATTTTGTTGCTGGTCTCACAGAAGTTTTTTTTAAAGGGTGTTTGATGAGATAAAAAGTTAATTGAAGTTGGAAAGAAGTTCAGGTACATTTTAAAAAAGTGTATATAAGAGGATACCAGTTATTTAGATGGATAGATAGAATTGAAGGAAAAGAGAAATTTGTATGTTTATACTGTTACTGCTCTGTCCTCATATTCTCCTGTAGCAATAATTGATTTTCTGGAGATGGTTGAATGGAGGATATATTGAGGGTTGTTTTTGTGTACAGGAAGTGAAGAATGCTGAGGTATAATTTGTTCAGAAAGAACTATGAAGAGTTGGTGGGCTTGCTTTTTTTCATTCTCTAGTATCATAAAGAGCGACTTTTAGATGGATATGAACCACAAAGAACATTTTCTTGGTTGTGACTTAATAGTACCTAAATCACAATGACAGAGTAGGCTGAGTAAGTAATTTTGTTGAGTAAACATATATGAGGGCTGCCCAGAAAAATATTCAGCCTTAAATGCCTCTATTCTTCACATTTGGCTGGATACTTTCTGGACAGCCCTTGCGTAATTGTCATCAACTTGCTAGAACTTTGCTTTTTACTTTTTCTCTAATTTAGATGTTCTGTTTTTACCCTAGAGCTTCAGATATTAAATAGAAGTAAATGATATCTACTGTCAATATTTTTTAAATACATAGAGAATATTCCATTTTAGTTGGGTTTCATGAGGACAGGAGTTTGGACTAAATGCCTTAAGAGTCATTTCTGCCTTTTAGCAACTATGATTATAATCACCGAAGTATGTACCACTAGACATATGTAAAGGAATATAGTAAAAGTAAAGTAGATGGGAATGTAGCCAAGGCTAAAAGTGAACACAGACACTACTAAAAAGTTATGAAATACTGAGTATTTGAAAAAAAAAAAAAAAGTATGACTGTTCATGTTTAGGAAAATCTACCTGACATAGTGTGATGTAACTCCTATATCTTTTAGTGTTAGGGTTTGTGGTCTTGGAGAGTAGAATAAGGAGATAATAAACCAACTTCTTTAACCAGATTTTAGTTTTCTCAGGGAGGGTAGTGTGTGTGTTTCGTATATGGGGTAATGTCTCTGATGATGATTTGGAGGACATACCTGAATTTTGTCTAAAGAAAGAGTAGAGAGGCTGTAATTTTATTGTAATTTTTAAGTAGGAAAGGGGAAGAACTCTGAAATATTCAGAAACTTACTATAATATGGTTCTTGGGATTAGTGATTCTGGACTGTATTATGCATGCAAATGGTACTATAGAATGACATTTCTTTATTATGAACTGTATTGCAAGAGTACAGTCTTTTATAGTTCAATTCTTTATGCATGAGAATTTGAGCCTGGATCTTTAATTTTGCTCAGCCATTGTCTTGGGTCCCTTGATTTTTTGCTTTATAACTTAATTTTTCATAGCCTCTTCCAGCATGGATGGAGTCTATAAATGACCTGGGCAGGATCATATTCTATACTTTAAACATTCTAGTGAGAATGAGTTGTCTCATTCTATTAAGAAGGAAAATCCACTTACATTTGTTTGTTTCAACTAAATTTGGGAAGAATTATTTTCTTCAGATTTTTAAAAGTATAATCACTTGTAGGGAGGTAGTGATGTGGATAATTTAGAAAAGATTGGTATTATAAATAACACATTATTTAATTCATTCAAGAAATATTAGAGCCAGGCACTCTGCTGCCTGCTGGCAATGGTAAACAAAGCAGACAAGAACGCCTGCCGTCATGGAACTTACTATCCTAACAGAGGGAGATAGACAATAATTAGGAAAGTAAAATTTGTAGTCTGTAAGATAAACTTTCAAGGTGCTAAAAGAAGTATAACTGACAATTTACTGATTGGATTTTTATTTTTTAAATCTTGGTACAGTCGAACCAAATTCCGCCATAGTCAGCAGTTATTTCCTGAAGGTTCTCCTGGTGACCAGTGGGTAAAGCACAGGCAGCCACTGCAGCAAAAGCCATATAACAATCATTCTGAAATGTCTGACCTTCTTTTAAAAGCAAAGGTGAGTGATACACATTTAAAGATTTTCATAACTCTACATCATTTGACTTTGAAATGTATCTGAATTGAGGAATTGCAAATTATAGTTATAGATCTCTGAATTGTTGATCTCAAAGGCTCCCGTGTAGACTTGTGATATGCAGCAGGACTGAGGATCCTTAACCTTCACAAGTTTTGCCATAAATCTGGTTTAGTGAGTAATAAGGATTGGCATTTGACTTTGGTATATGTGCTTCCAGTGAAAGGTTCATTATCATTAGTGTGTTGTATTCCAGTGTATGATTATACTACTGTTTATCCATTTGACTCTTCATTTTTTTTTTAAATTTTTCAATTATGATTGACATACAATATTATATTAGTTTCAGGTGTACAACATATTGATTAGATATTTATGTAACTTATTAAGTGATCATCCTAATAAGTCTAGTATTCATCTGACACAATGCACAGTAATTACAGTATTGACTATATTTTCTATGTTGAACTTTACATCCTTGTGACTGTTTTTATAACTGACAATTTGTGCATCTTAATCTCTTCTCCATTTTTACCCAGCCCCCAACCTTCCTCCCATCTGGCAGCTATCAAAATGTTCTCTATATCTCTGAGTTTGTTTCTGTTTATTTATTTATTTATTTTTTAAGATTTCAAGTATAAGTGAAATCATAATGGTTTCTGTCTTTCTCAATCTGACTTATTTTACTTAGCATAATACCTTCTAGGCCCATCCACGTTGTTGCAAATGCTGAGTTCATTCCTTTTCTATGGCTGAGTAATAATTCCATTGTATATACGATGCAAACTCATCCTAGAAAAATTTCGCGAACTCATCCTAGAAAAAGTGCTGTATACCTCATTGCTAAATATCACCACAGTCACCTTCAAAGTACTCCTGTTGGGAAGCTGTGCACTGATGCCAGCACTTAGTCCACCCTTCAAAGCAGTTTTGGAACTCTTTTTCTGGAATGGCCATCAGAGCGTCATTGTCCACAAAATCTGACATTTAAGTTCACGAACTTGTCACCATGAGCTTAAGTTGGCAGCACTGTACAGACAACTTGGTAAGGTGTCATAACCTTGGCAAGGTTTGTACAGTGCTGCCCACATAAGCGAACAGTGGCAAGTTCACAAACTTGTCAGATTTGGTGGACGATGAGAGCTCTGATGGTCATTCCAGAAAAAGAGATCCAAAACTGCTGTGAAGGGTGGACTAGGTAGGCCATGGCATCGGTGCATGGCTTCCCAAGGGGAGTACTTCGAAGGTGACCATAGTGATATTCATCAATGAAGTACGTAGCACTTTTTCTAGGATGTTTGTGAAATTAATTGTCCAGCTTAGTACATAGCACATCTTCATTATCCAGTCGTCTTTTGATTGCAGTATTTACATTTAAAGTAATTACTGATAAGTATGTAATTTGGGGGCATTTTACTGTTTTTTGATTGCTTTTGTAGTTCTCTGCTCCTTTCTTAGTCTCTTGCCCTCTTGTATATTGGTGACTTTCTGTAGCATTATATTTGGATTCCTTTGTCTTTATTTCTTGTATATATACCTCATAGGTTTTTGGTTTGTGGTTACCATTTACTTCGTGGACCTAGCTATGTTTATAGCCGTCAAAATATTTTAAGTTGATGGTCACTTAAGTTCAGACATATTCTAAAATCATCACCAGTTTTATTTACCCCCTCCATTTTTGTTTTTTACTTCTTTTGTGTGTTTGTATTTTTTAATTTACTGTTGTAATTACACCTGATCTTCCTATTTTTGTCTTTTAACCTGTATTCTGGCTTTAGTATTTGGTTGATGTACTGCTTTTATTATGTGTTAGCCTTTGTCGGTAAGAATATTTTTCTTTGTGATATTTTCTTTTTTTTTTTTTAAGCTCACAAAAAACTTTAATGTCCATGTTGTTAATATGACATAAAAACATCAGTAAAATATTGTATAATTAATTCACACACATATGCATCTTCTCCATAAAATAAAGAAAGCTCAAAACTCCCATGCTGGAAGAATTTTGTGATATTTTCTTTCTTATATTTTTAAGTTTTTTTTTAAAATTAAAAAAGTCGCTTTAAAATTCCTATAATACTGGTTTGATGGTGATAGACTCCTTCAATTTTTTCTTGTCTGGGAAGCTCTTTATCCTTTCCTGGGGTGAGCTATGTTAGCCAAGTTTGTCTTTTCCTGGGGTGAGCTGTGTTAGCCAAGTTTATATTTTCCTGGGGTGAGCGATGATAGCCAAGTTAATGGAGATCTGAGCTATGATACCTGCCTTTGCTTGCAGGTTATATTGGGGAGAGGGCTCAACAAAGGCACAGTGGCATCTGCTAGCACTTGGGTTTCTGGAGAGAGCTGCCCTGATCCCCACCCCTCTGGCCCTCACCTTGAAGCTAGTCAGTTTATTTCCTGCCGGTATGTCTCTGGTGCTTTTGAGCTGTTGCTGCTGCACTAGAGCTTGGAATGAATGGGTCTCTGCTCAGGCCCTTTCAGACTTGCAGTGCCTGTTGTCTTTCTCTGGTGGTTTTCAAATCTGATGTTGACGGGAGGAACTCCTCTTCCCATCACAGGTGGTCTGGGCTCGGGAGCCTGGTATGCTGCTGGGACCCCTTGCTCCTTGTGGGGGGGACCTCTGCAGCTGGGATTATCTAATCCTCCTATTCTTTATCACTGTTGAAGGTATGAGGGTTGCCTGTTCTGTGTCTCCACCCCTCCTACCATGGCTTCTTTATATCCTGAGTTATAAAACTTAGGTTCAGCTAGCCTTCTTCTGGTTGTCAATGAAGGTTATTCTGTGATTTAGTTGTAATTTTGATGAGGTCATGGGAGGAAGCAAACATAGCATTTACTCCACCATATTGACGGAAGTCCTCTATTTTACTCTTGATGGACATTTGGTTGTTTCCAGTTTGGGGCTTCTACTAGTAGTACTGTTAATGAATTTTTAATGTACAGGTCTTTTGATGAACATGCACATTCTTTTGGGTATATATAACCAACAGTAGAATTGTTGGATCACTAAATATGCCTGTGTTGTTAAGCATACACTATAAACAATATTCCCAAATAATTTATATCTCCAGCCAAATATATGACACTTCCATTGTACTAATCCTTGGTATTATCTGCCTTTATTATTTTAGCCATCCATTTTGGCGCCACTCTTTTCTTTTTACTCTTTTAAAAAATGTACTGGTTTCATCAAAATTAAAAGCTTTTGTGCATTAGCGTACACCATAAAAAGAGTGAAAAGATAACCCACAGAATGAGAGATTATATTTGCAAGTCACATATCTGATAATGCATTAATATCCAGAATATATAAAGAACTTCTAAACACAATAGCAAAAAAAAAAAAAAAAGAGAAAGAAAATGGACAAATGACTTGTATAGACATTTCTCCAAAGAAAATACACAAATGGCCAATAAGCAGATGAAAGGATGCTCAACATCATTTGCCATTAGAGAAGTGCAAATCAAAACCACGAAGAGATAGTATGACTTCATACTCATTAAGATGGACTATTAAGTATTGATAGGTATGTGGAGAGATTGGAGTTCTCATGCATGGCTGTTGGGAATGTAACATGGTACAGCTGCCATAGAAAACAGTTTAGTGTTTCCTCAAAAAGACAATGTGGAATTAACCATATGATGCAGCAATTCCACTCGTTAGCTATATAGTCAAAGGAATTGAAAGCAGGGACTCACAAATCCTAAATGGAGGTCTTAGCTCCTAGCCCAGGAGAGACTTAAACATATATCTTATATACTGGCGTTTATAATAGCATTATTCACAGTACTCAAAAGATGGAAACAACCCACATGTTTATTAACAGGTAGATGAAACTATTTAAAAAGGAATGAAATTATGATACATACATGCTACAATATGGAGGAACCTTAAATGCATGCTAAGTGAAATAAACCACGCACAGAAGGACGAATATTGTATGGTTACTCTGATGTAAGATACTTAGAATAGGCAAATGCATAGAGACAGAAATGAACTCAGTTACCAGGGCCGAGGGAAGCGGGCTGGGGTGGGGAATATGGAGTTATTTAGTGGGTATAAAGTTTCTGTTTGAGATGATGAAAAAGTTCTGGAGATCGATAGTGGTGGTAGTTGCATAACATTGTAATAATTACATTTAGTGTCACTGAATTGTACACTTATAAGTGGTTAAAGTGGTAAATTTTGTGTATATTATACCACAATAAAAAATAAGTACCAGGAAGAGCAAAATGGAGTTGAATTAAAATTTTATGGTAACACGAGTTTCAAAAACCTGTATTTCCCTACTATTTTTTATTTACATTAGCTTATTGTTTTCAGGCTATTTGAGGAACTACTTAATTTTTTCGTAGATAGCTGGAAAATAAATAAATAAATGTATTTTTATCTATTTTTAAATAATACTAAAGTTAGTATTTTATTCACCTTGTTTTCCTCAGTCTTCTTAAAGAGCTATTCTTTCAAGATCTCTAAGGATATATTAATGTTTAAAAACTGTTTTAAGTTAAACTTGGGATTTTTTTGATAAGAAAATTAACTCGGGTTAAAACAATATAATAGACATCAGCTACTACATGTTTAGGTTTTAGGTCTAAATTTAGAGATAATGGCCCAAATTTTAAAAACACCAATCTTCTTTATTATTTTGTAAAAAATAGGATATTAATTTTAAAATGCTTCTTAATAATTTGAAGCAGATGATAGGGTAACAGTTGATCACATCTGTTGCATATTTTCTGCTCTAAAAACTGTGGCCAGTGTGCCTCTGCATTTCCTGGGCAGTCACATGAGGTTTTCAAACTTGTTCCTCTCTCCTTCCCATTGATTTTAACTCATGCATTGGAAACAGCAGAAATGGGATAAGGCGAGAGATGTGGAAAGGTTCTTAGGGACCTTGCTTTGTGAAACACTATCTTCTATAAGAAAAGACATTGATATGGTGTGGTTCCCTAATGTTTTAGGAAGATTTGAGAGGGGGGGTGCTTTGTGGAATTCTGATTCAGCCAGCTAAACAAATTCATAGGGGTATATTTTGTTCCATTACATTACACTGTAGGTTTACGTTTTATTTTTTTCTTATTGCAAAAACAGAATCAAAGTATGAGAGGAAATGGCAGAAAACAGTATCAAGACTCACCTAATCAAAAGAAAAGAACAAATGGGGTCCACAACCAGCCAGCCAAGCAGCAGAATGCCTTGATGGTAAGAGTTATAGCTCTCATGCTAAGAAAACGGCAGTTCACTCTTTTTAAGAGTGGGACAAGGCCATTCATTGTCAGGGCACGTGGAATTGATATAACAGGACTTTTAGGGAGTGAAATCGTGTAGTTCACCCACCAAAAATCTTTTTGGCTAATTTCAGTTATAGGCTTGTAACATTGCTTCAATTGCACATTTAAACGTTGGTTTTTTAATGTGCTATTTAAATTAATATTAATACTATAAAAACAATGTGTAGTCAACCCTGCTTTCCATGGCAAGTCCTTGGCTATTCTGTCTGTATTCGTCCAAAAAGAGTCTTATTTTAATGAAGTTAGAAGTTTGAAAGAACATCACAATATATTTTCCTTCAAGTTGGAAGAATTTAGAAAATGAAAAATGAACAAAATACAGCCAGTGCCATGTTAATAGATTAGACCCAAAGACAAATAACTGAGCACTTGTAAGGCACCACTAGTCTGTGTTTAGAAAGTAATTCATAACTAATGGTCTCTGTGCTTATCTTTTCTGTGAGTCCTGATATTTGCATGTTGAATTTTCTTACTATAGTTTCACCTATTTTTCTTTCTTTAACAGTGGGTGATTATAGTAATTTTACGTTTTTAGCAAAAGTATTTTACCTGAATTTCCTAGGTGCTCTATCCAACTCAGGGCTTTATTGATTCCACTAGCAAAAACATATTAAAGATCAGTTTTCTATTAGACTGCTTGTTCTTTACTATCATTACACACTTTTATGTTAGATTGGCAAAGATGGAGATACAACCATTTTTATATTGTTGAGTGTATTGGCAACACTTAAAAAGTAATTAATTGATACATCCTTGTAGAGAGTAGTTTGGCTATATTGAAAGCCTGAAAAGTTATCATGTTTCTCTAAATGAGAAATTTAAAAAACATTCACCCCATTACTCTTTTTAATAATGAAATCAGAAGCAATCTAAATATCCAAGAAGATAATGTTAAATGTAATATTATAAATCTTTGCAATGGATTACCATGTAGTTATTTAAAAAATAACAGTATAGATTTCTATTTATTGAAAAAAGAATATGTTCACCGTATATTACATTTAAAAAGTAGGTTATAGAATAATATATTGAATAATTCCGTTTTATTATATAATTATATGGAAATACATTCACACATATCTTCATAGGGAAAAGCTGACTTTCTAGGTTTTTGCTTTTTTTTTTTTTTTACACTGGAATGTTAATAGGAATTATCTCTGGGTTGAGAAAAGTAATGAATAATTCTGTTGTTTCTGATGTTTTTATATATGTATTCAAGAACTAAAAAAACTAGGTTCTAGACTTAAAAATAAAATTAGAAATACCAGTGTGAGAATGAGGATTGTCATTATGTTCCTGGTTTAATTTTCTTCCTGAGAAATTTGATAACATATCTTGTTATTTATAATAAGCGAAGTAACTGGACATGGTATATTATGTGTATTTATTTATTTTTAATAGAGATGTGAAAAAAAACTTCATCTACGAAAACTTCAGGATAATTTTGAAACAGGCAAGTCATTTCTTTTTAATTTATCTGCCTGGTGGGATTTGGTTTGGTTTTGGGCTAATCTTGATTTTAGTGGAGTATATGATACATTGTTATAGATAAGCAGAAAGAGTTGCATTATGTTCTGGAGAGAGAGTTCATACATGTGGTTAAGTTCTGTAAATGTAAAACTGGCTAAACTGAATTTATTTAAATGATCAAGATGAAATTATTTGCTCTTTCAATGTGCTATTTCTTTGTGAATGTCAAGCCTTGATGCTGTGCATAAGTATTGTAAATAATAATTGTTTAAGGGTTAAAAACAGAGTAGAACCAAGTATTGTAGGGGTGAGAGACCTCATTTTATGTGCTACATAGAATATATATGAGGAGAACACTAACTTCAGAAGGGACACATTTCCCCTTTTTGGAGGTAATGATAAACTTTTCAACGTGGTACTAATTAAAATGACATTTGGAACTTCTCCATTATTTATGAAGAGTAGGTGTGTAATCTGATTTGGAAAGTAATGCTGATGAATGTAGAAAGTTCTTTGGTAATACTGATTTATTTTTTCCTTAGGTGCCTTTTTTTTTGGCGGGGGTTGAGGGGGGTGGTTCCCTGGCTGGGAATCGACCCCAGGCTGCGACGTTGAGAGCACCGAAGCCTAGGTGCTATTTTGAATTATATGAAATTCCCTGTGCTGTAGATATGCATTTCTTTACTATTTTACATAAGGTTATCATATTTAATAAAAGGTCTAAGAAATGAAAAGCGTTACAATCATATTTTCTTGGAGTACTTCTATAACTAAAGCAAAATAAAAGGTATTTTTAAAGCAATGCTTTAACTCTATTTTGGAAAGTTAAGGTTTTAACTATGAAGAAGCAGGAACTACCAGTAGTTTAGTATAGATAAATTATGGGGGTAGAAATCTTCTTAATAGGATTTTTCTGGCTTCCTTGGGTGGTGGGGATATAAAAACTAATGGTTTAATTAACAGAAATTCAGAAATAAGTTATTTCACACAATCTTTAAAAACCCCTATCTTCAGGAACATTAAAGAAATCATATAACTTCGTATACTCAGCTTAGTTGGGCACATTATGGATGTATAAAATTTTGAGCTGTCTTGAGGGAGAATTATAAAAGGAATCTTGTGCTCGTAAACCTAATTTCGAACTTCTACCTCAGCCTCTTGGTGTCTATCCCAAACGTACTTTCCTAGTCAGGTTCCTGCTCTACTTTAAAAAAACAGAAATCAACTGATAAGCTGGTGTTGTGTTGTACTCTGGTTTTGAAGATTTGACTTTTTCTTTAGGTTGATATATTTCCTGAAGATTTGGTACTCTCCAGCTTTGTCTAGAATTGAAATTTACAAATCTTAATATTGTAATTTTAATCTTTACAAAGCTTACATTTTGATCTGTCAAGCAGCTCCAATTATGTTGGCACAAAATATAAATATCGTAGATAAACAAAGGTATGTGCAGTTTTGAAAACAAGTGAACAGTAAGGGTCTTTAAAGACTGAGATTAAGATTTGAATGTTTTGTGCAAATAAGCAATAACAGATTAGAAATTCAGTGGAGTTTAGGGAAAGAAGAATATCTTGGTGGTTCTCCTTGGTTGGATTTAGAGTGTAGGAGATAAAAATATACTGTACATGAATTCCTTTATAACAGAAGGTGAAGGGCAGTATTTTATTTCTTACCCAGTTACTAAGTTTATTTGTTTTTTACACAGATGCTGCATATGACTTATCTTGCTCTGGTGATGACCAGTTGCTAGAACATGCCGAGGGACAGTCTGTGGCATGTAATGGACATTGCAAGTTCCCCTTTTCATCCAGAGCCTTCTTGAGTTTCAAGTTTGACCATAATGCTATAATGAAAATCTTGGACCTTTGATAGCAGAAGGTGTGCTGTGGAAGTTCCTAAATCAGAGACCTGTTGGATTTGAGTGGGTGTCTCTCTGAGCCTTACCTTTCTCAGGTGTTTTAAAGAAATGCAGGGAGGCATTGATGTTTCTGAAGAAATTGTTCTCTGCACAGAAGAGAGAGTAGAAAGAAACATGAATTTGAACTGTAAATGCAGTTATAACCTTTTATACACATGTACCTTTTCAGTGTTTGGCTAATGAATTTAAGTTGCTGTTTATGAGGGTATTTCTTTCTTTTTTTTTTTTTTTTTTTGTGATTGTGGTGTTTATATTCTTATCAAGAAAATAGGGTTTGAGTTACCAAGTAGACAAGTTAATGGGAATACTTCATCTACCCATTTCAGTGATTACAATAATACAGTTGACTCTCAGTTAAATGGCACCCATGGGCATTGGTAGATGCTGGATAAATGTAAGACTCTCTGTTAGGAGGTCTCAAACAACTGGTACTGGTTGCTTGAGTTCTGGTTAATGGAGAGTCTACTGTAGTTTCCTTATACAAATTTTAAAAGAAACTTAAAATACACAATTATTAAATGAATACAAGAACTGAAATGTCACAGAAATCAAGATTTTCAGGTCATCTGCTTTGGTGGCATTTTACACATTTCTTTGCTTCCAGCCATTTAGGTTCTCTAATCTTCTCTGCTTGGAGATTTGTTGAAAGGCTTTAATTGGAGCTAGCATCTGCTATGTAATGTTCGTGTTCAAAATGAACTCTTAGCACTTCATTAAAGGACAAAGTCCTCACTCAGTGTGGTTGGGTGGGAGTTGCTGCTCTAATCCTGTGTTGTGCTGCATGCAGCCAGTAAACCTGTGATGCTGCTGGAGAGGGAGTAGAAGAGGGCACAGAGGTGCAGACTCAGCAACTGCTTTGGTCATGTCTGTCATCTTGCCGCCAACCCTTTAGTGTTGTACAGTAATTTTGTTCTTGTGAAAATCTGTATTATGGTTGTGTAAATATGAATGGAATACTGATATTATTAGGTTTTATTAATACATTGCATCTCAGTGTTGATCTCTGGAAACTAATGTTACATTAGGTTCCAATTTGCAGTAGTAGCAGAGACTGACCTGCTTTTGTCATGCTGAAGCCCCTGGGTGATGGAACCATAATTGAAGTCGGGGTATGCAGTTTACCCAAGTACAAATAAAGCAGTGCACTAGGGGAGGATTAGAACATGAAAGTAACATACGTAATTTACTCCTAGGAATGTAGTTTGCTCTTTCAGGATTCTTAAATCCAAATAAGGATGGCAGTGCCCATTTTAAGAAGGATTTTAGCTATAATTGAGGACAATCACCAGGGCTTTAAGGGGGCTTTAGTGTTTGGGCTGCTTCTGACCTCAGTGAAGGTATTTCTTTGTGGGGGATTAAGGGGGTGCGAGCATATGCGTGCATGTGCATCTGTCATGTGGGTTTTAAAAATCATTTTTTACATGTGGTATCCACAAAAATATATCTCTGCTTGTAAATTTTATTGTAGAAATCTTTATTCTGTATAGATAGCCTATTTAATAGGGGTTCTATTTAACCCACTGGGGCTTTCAAAAGAAATGCTATTGTAAGGAATTCACTTGGTATTACTTTGCTTTAACTTTTAAATGACTTGATTGTAAAGGAGAAATTCTATTTATTAATAAAGTGTCACCCTTTTGGTGCTAAGCAGGAGAATTCACAATTAAACAGCATTGCGTTGAGAATTAGGTTATTTTACAATTGAGCATCTTTTTATTGTGACAAATTCGTGAATCCTTCTGTGACCTTTTAAAAAATTCATTATATGATTATTTTTGGAAGCTCTTACTGTTCTTTCCAAAACTACAGCTGCTTTGCTTGGGTCTTCTTGAGCCATATTTAGAGTTGGTCCCAGCATTCTAATTTCTGTTCAGTTAAGGGAGTGAAAGCTTTGTTTGCCTGACAGGTAAATCATTTTCACTCGTTTACTGTTATCTGGAAACTGTTTAATTTTTAGAGATTTTGTATGAGGGTTTTTTTGTTTTGTTTTGTTTTTCCCTTTTTAAGTGAGTACTATTCTGTGATCAGTTTTCTGGTGCCTGGAGCTGGATTTTTCAGCTCTCAATACTAAAGTAAAAGAGATTATAGAGGTTTGGTTTTTTTTTTTTTTGCTTTTGTTTTTTTAATCAGAAGTATATCTTCTAATGGTGTTAAACCTTTTCAAGAACCAACAAATTGTTTTTTCAGTTGTGGTTTAACCGTAGTTAAATGTTATTGCTGTTGTGCTGCTTCACGTAATGCACTGTGGGACAAAATAGGGTGTTGTTGGGATGGGATTTTGGTGACTGTGGCTTTTAACTATCTTGACAGTTTGACATTAAAAAAATGTTAAAAGGTGGGAGTTAAAGTTTGTGTGTGATGTGACTTAACTATGCAGAAAAAGTGTGTAAGTTGGATGTACCTACTTTATGTACATCTGGTATACTTATTCCCTTGAACCTGTGTATTAGTTTCTCAGGGTTCAGGTTACCTTGAGAAAGGCCATGCTTAGCACAGAACTGGATTTCTCCTTTGAGAAATTTTAGCATGGTTTGAAGAAATCAAGTATAAAGGAGTGTTCTGAATATGCAATAATTTACTTCTGTGTGCTGCATCTTAAGAAGCTAGATGAGAAGAGTAGTTGTTTTGGCTTCATGTCTTTGAGAGAGAAATAGGTCTTTGAATTCACTTTTTAAATGTTCTTATGTTCTAACCTTAGGTGTTCCAAGGTTCAGTGCACTGTGAATCTTTTGTTTTTAAAAATTTTGTAGGTGCTTTTATGTGTAACTGTAATGACTTGTATTACATTAAATGAATTGTTTTTGTACTTAACCATTGTAATCCAAAAGATAGAGGTATGGTTTACATGCTTTCATAATTTTTTTTTTTAAGACATAGCACATGAATGGTTTTAGGATTTTAAATAGTGACACTCTTCTGAGACATGAGCATTTGGAGAAGTCTGAGAACCTAATAGAACTCTTTTATGAGCATGGGTGAAATTTGATTGAAGATATTTGAAAATTAAGTTGCATTTTCATGTTAATATATACAGGCAAGTCTGTGCTGTCAAAGTAACTTGTGATCATTGCTTGCTGCTTTGAGCTTTGGATATCCTTATTTTTTTACTATCAGTAAGTATAGATAATGAAGATAATATAGCAAAATTTAGCAGATTCTAATGGTATAAGGTTAGGTTGGTACTTAGTCTTTTAGTAATTTGTGTGTACAGTAGTCCACCCTTATCTGCAGTTTTGCTTTCTGCAGTTTTCAGTTACCCACAGTCATCTGCGGTCTGAAAATAATAAACTTTAAATTCCAGAAATAATTCATATTTTAAATTTGTATAGTTCTGAGTAGTGTGATGAAATCTCATGCTGTCTTGCTCCCTCCAGCCTGGGATGTGAAAATCATCCCTTTGTCCAGTGTATCCACATTATAGCCACTACCCACCTGTCACTACTTTCTTGGTTACCAGTTCAATTGTCATGGTATTGCTGTGCTTGTGTTCAAGTAATCCTTATTTTACTTAACAGTGGCCCCAAAGCGCAGGAGTAGTGATGCTGGCAATTCACTATCCCAAAGAAAAGCTGTCAAGTGCTCTCTTTAAGTGAAAAGGTATGTATGCATAGGAGACACACACACACACACACACGTACACAATACATGGGGGATTTGGTACTATCCGTGGTTTCAGGTACCCACTGGCGGTCTTGGAATGCATTTCTGTAGATAAGGAAGGACTACTGTAATACCAAATAAAAAGAATTCAAATCTAAGTGAATAGCATTCTTCTATAGGGATTAAATTCTTCTTAAAAACTCAACAAACATATTGTGGTGGTCTTTAGAAATGTTCAGGTCTAACTGCATATGTGCATTAAAAACATTACCTATTCCCTCATCCTCTCTTTTTTATTTTTTTGGTCTTCATCTTCAGTTAACTTGAACAGTAAGTAGCAAAGTTATTTATGAAAATTAGACTTTTTCCAAGTTATTTTTCTTACTGTCATAACATTTCTTGGTTTTCTATATTTTGTACCAGTGGACGAACCACCCTCTGCCTGCTTAGAGATTTTGTTTTGATTGACATCAGGTGTGTCTCAGTATTTTCTTTCCAAATTAATAGTAAGTTCAGATTCCTTAACATTTTTCTGGTTGAAGAAAAATAAGCGTTACCTCGTAATTTTGACTTGGATTTTTCTGTCCTGGGGAAGGGCTCATGTGTATTGTTTTAACTTTAGTAAACAAGTATTAGTGAAACAACCATTTTGTTATACCCTATCCAGATAGCTTGGTAAAGCCTAGGTGGAGTTCCTCATTTTGTATTCTGTATTCACACTTTAAAGTACATTTGTATACTTGCCAAAATTGTAAAAATGAGCTCATGATGGGCTTTCTCAGAATCTTTCTTTCTAGAATTGAGTCACTTTTTTTGTTGCTGTTAATTTTTAGAATTGAGTTACTCTTGAAGTTTGTACACCTGTGTCATAAAGATGGCAGGAAAGGCTCTGTCCTATGCTTTCAAAGTAGAGATCTAGATTGAAGTTTCAAAAAATGTGATAGCTTATTACCATAGAATTAGTGTGCTGTGAAGAAACAAGATAGCTATAGTTGTTGGGCAAAGAGTGTAAGGAAGAAATTTTAGAAGATAAATCTGTTCTTAAGTGTTGTATGATGTACTAGTAGAAATGGGAGCATTGCCTAATATTATGTGGCCATTACCAAGCATTTTCTAGATCTGGATAAAGATAATTTTTCCTAAATATGGTTGCTAAGCAATCCAATAGTTCTGAAGTAATTTTTCTCACTTTACAGAACAGTGTTTGGGAGTCTGGTTCTTCCTGTGCTGATACTTTACAACTCCAGTTATACTGAAGTGTACTGCTTTCATACAGGAACATAACTCCCGAGTACACACAGCCATACCACTTCGTGTGGTAGCTACACATTTGTCCTGACTGGGGATCCATTCCTTTTCTTCTAGTTGCTTTGTGACAAACAGCATTGACTACTGATACAGTAGTCTCTAGCTAGGGAAAAGAGTCAAATTACTTCTCATGGATGGGAGTGGATTTGAAGGGTTAACTTCCATGAGTTTAGATGCTCATTCTTTAACATAAAGTATAAAGAAGTGTGAATGAAAAACTATAATGAAGTATGGAAGTCTTATATCTTGAGAGAATTCATAGTTGAATCTTTAACGTGGACCCCCAGGTTAATGAAATCTCCAGTTAAAGAGATTCCATTTGTCTTGGATCTTTGGTGGTAGCAGCTTGAAAGCAAAATCTAAAAGGAATTACCCTTGACAAGGCACTTGTAGTGACTATCATGTTGGTCAAGGGTATCCTGAGAAAAGAGATTCAATACAGAAATCAGTTGCCTTTGTAACTTTGTTCCCCATCCTGTCCCCCTTAGACTTTGATCCTTTAGTCCAGTGGTGGATGAAGGAGGTGCTGAACATGTATTTGCTGCTTTCTTGTTGGAAGGGTTCTTACAGGTGGTTGGGTGGTGTTTTGGTTATTACTGATTTCTGTCTATTGAGCACCATTTGAAGACGTGTTTCTTAATCCTTTTTCTTGGTGTGACTGGCCAGGAAGAGGCCATTGAGTCCCTCTCCCCACTGCCCCTGCCCCCTTTGTATCTTACCCCTTTTGTAGAAAAAGTGTTTTTCTTTTTGTGTTGCATCCCTATGGTGAATCAGACACTGGGAATGTGTAAGCATTGATCATGTCTTGCATTCCAGAGATGATCTGTGATGACCCTTGGGCCACAAGCAGATTGGAGTGCTGTAGAAACCTTGGTTATTTTGAGTTGTCTCCGTGCAGGTAGCTGTCGTACTGGTTTGGTAACAAAGAAAAACTTCAGTGTGGTTCTAGGGTGAAATGGACAGTGTTCTGTTGGTCCTCAGTCTTTGAGAGGTCTTAGTTAACATTCTTTTTTTGAGGTAGAATGCAACAGTTCGCTTTAATTCATTGAATCTGAGATTCTAAAGCAATCTTAACAGCTGTAGACTGGTGTGAAACATTTTGGGCACAAATGTATTTTGTTACTATTTCTCAAGCTTTAAGTCATTAGCTAGTTCTTTATAAAATGATTGCTTGGCTTATTATACTTCGGTGATATGTAGGAATAGACTGGATAGCCGCAAATGAAATGTTTACAACTGTGAATGAAATTGAGAAAGGCGGTAACTATTCCTCAGCAGTTAGGTTGGTCAGATGTGCTAACACTTTTCGAACAAATGAATAGCAGTGTACTTGCACTCTTCATGTGCTATACAGATGACCTGCACTGATCGAAAAGCACAAAGGACGTCTGTAAGAGTTTCTTTGTGCCTTTAACCGATGTCCTAGGGCACTGCTGTCTCATTTGTAGCTTGCACAAGTACCTTTTAATTTCAAATGTCAGTGTCTAAGAACTTTGTCTTTGATTTTACTTTTTGTTCGTATTTCACTTAACAGTCAAGGAAGGAGACAGCTAATCTGACTTCCATTTTACAAATATTAGACTCTTCAGTAACAAATAGGAAAGGAAAATAAAACCACGAACTATTTTACATACATGTATTTGTATACACACACATTTTTTTTTCCTTATTGTTTTTTGAAGTTTGCTTATTAGCTTAATGCCTTATAAAATTCTTTGGTAGGTATAGACTCATATAATTCAGAGTTTTAATTTTACTTGTTGGCTTTAAGGAAAATTTCAAACAATATTTTAGAATAAAATTGATTACTCAAATGGAATTAATAGTTTCTGTTAGCTGTCTTCAGTGTAATCTGTAAGGTTGTCTTTCATCTAAGCAAAATTAGGGCATACAATTTAGTTTGGATGGGAAGAGTAATAATAATTGTTTCCTTTTATACCTTGCCTATTTCCAGAACAATGGACATATGAACAAGTCTCTTATATGTGGGGACTCGGTAACATGGAAGATGGTAGTTTTAAAATCATATTCTTGGGAGTAGTTTTAGTCTGAAGAGGGTGAAGGTATTTATATTAAGTTGTGTTAAACTATTTTATTTGGGACTTAAAAAGCCTGTAGAAAAAAATGATGAGGAGTTCCCTGATGGTGTAGTGGCTTAAGGCTTCGGCGCTGGCACTGTCAGCGCTGCGGCCTGGGTTCGAGTCCCAGTCAGGGAGCTACCCACATACCAAAAAAGCAAAAAAAAAAAAAAAACAACAAAGAAAAAAATGATGAAATGGTTTCACTAAATATATTAAATTGAGAGACATGGACTTTAGAATAAATGTGATAACTAGGTTTGCAAACTATTCAGTAATCTTTTTTGTCTTATGTGAAATGACTTAACATTTAATTTTTGCCTTAATTATAGCAGCATTTTATTTCTTTACCTTAGGGCATTTTAATGTTTGGGGAAAGACTATAAGTAAACCATGGGAGTGATTCTGTCGTGGTAGTAATGAACTTCTCGGTGCTGCTTCTGACTAATTGTCAAACATTTAGGGAGAGAGAAAAGGAATCCCAATACCTGTTCATCTGTAGTTATAAGAATTGATACCTTAGGGCAGATTTGTTTCTGCATTTATTACCTTTAGGCTGAACAGTAGCTTTGTCTCTTTTCCTTAGTGTTAATGAAGGGGGGGTAAGGACCGATTTTCACTTAACAGAGGGTGTGACTATCATAAAGGAGTGACTTATTGTTTATGAATTGGGAGTTCAAGTGTTTGCAGGTTCACTGCACTTCAGAGTCGATTGACTAGAAATGCCAGCTGTATGTACTCTCCAACGAGAAAATGAATAAAGGCCTATGTCTTAACAGTTATGTTATTTTTGCTATGAATAACACCAGTTTAGAAATTACAAAATACACTTTGAGTGATGAAAGGTTTCCTTTGTATTTGAAAACATTTTTCTAGTTGATTGTTCAAATATTGGTTTTCTGTAAAGACATTATGTTAAATTTAGACTGTAGTGCAATATCAATAAATTTTGCTGCTTGGGCAGTTAATTCCTACCTTAACCTGTTTTCTGCTGTTATTTGTTGTTATAGGTTCCAAATTGCTTATATTTTGGTTGCATCTCTTTGGACCAATAAAACAATGACACGTTTGAGATAAAGGTATGTTTGTGTAATAGGAAAAAATATTAAAATGTAGAGTGTCTACAGAAATGAAATGAAGAATTGGTGTGTATTCTCCATCTCAAACAAACAATTACAGTTTGGTTGTTACTTTAAAGGAAAATTACAGTGCGAATTAACTAGATACATAAAGAGTGACCAAGGTATTGTCAAAGGTACTTTGCTTTGATAAAACTGACAGCATTGCAATAGTAGTCTGCTAACAGACATTTTTACAAAGTGCTTGCTATCCTTGTGGTACTTCCAGTTCTTGATTATATTCCATTTCAGTGAATTTTTTAGAAAGGGAGAAAGATCCTTCAATAGATAACTTCCCATTTGAACAGGCAGTCATGTAGAAATTGGTCATAAATTAGGATGCTTCGGCTATTTTGACCTACTGTAGTTCGTCTGCTAGCCTTCTGCATTGACTAGGGCTCACGATGATAATGCGAAGCATTGCACTTTGATATTTACATGTTAGATTACACAGATAGTATTACCAAAGGACAGCTTTACCCTTTAATGAACACAGTTAAAGAACAATGTGGAATTAGAAATATTTATTCAGAATATAAGAATGTTTGTAAAATACTATAAATGTCTCTGTATAAATAAATGGAGTTTTTTTTTTTTAAAAAACAATTCTATATCAAATAACACAAAGTAGCTATTTTATAGCAGCTAAAACTAAAGGCATCTGGGAACGTTAAAGCATACAAATGAAGACTCTAAAAATTACAAATCGTACAGTGTTATGTGGCAACTTTAAAATGAGACTTTCAATACAAACAGTAGAACAATACTGACAAATGCAAACTTAGTCACATGTGCTTTAATAACTGACTGACAGTACATTCAAGCAGGTTTTCCTAATAATTCAAGTGGTTTAAAAGTAGCACATTTTCAAATAATAGGAAACTTAAATCTCATGCAAAGTAAATAAATCTTGACAATGTCTAAAAACTCAAATAGAAAAGAAGGTGACATGTTTTCAGTTTCTTTGCGTTAAGGTTCAAACAGAAGCAGATTATTAGGCGCTCTTTACTCACTTGGCAGTACTGACATAAGCACTGTAAGTAAATACATTGAGTTCTACAAACAGAACACTCTCCAGATGGACTTGATTTGCAGAAAGTGCAGAAGTGAATGGTAGAGCAGGAATAACTAAGCAGGTCATTGGTGTGAACGTGTGGGAGTCTATATCACTTGCTATGTTCTGCCGAGCTGGTATTTCAGATTTGTGGATGAGGGATTTATATCTACCTTGACTATGGAAAAATTAAGTACTACTGGTCAAGGATATACTTATCCAACAGCAGTAGCTATAACTGGGACAGAATGATTTCTTGTTATGGTCATGTGCAAAATCTCAGATACAATGCAGTAGAGAATGTATCCAACATAATGATATAACCAAAAATGTAATTGTATGAAACTATCTTCCTCAACACAGGAATTAGCAAAGCAGGAATTCATCAACTTAAAGCAAAGCTGCTATGCCAACTTGTTCCATTTTCCCCTTGTTTGCATTTTCACAGACTGCATGCTCAGTGATGCTGTGGTAGCAGCAGCCAGCATTACATTAATTGATAATTCTGGTTCCCTTTCTAAAAAGTTAGTACTTGACAGCCTAAGGCATACACCAATTAAAGTGAAAACAAATACAGTTATTTGTCAGGAAGGTAGTAATTGTAAGTGTGAAATGGGAAGAACTTCAGAAGGCCATAGGTTTGGAGCTAACTTCAACCTGGCCTATATGCACACAGGTTTCAATTAACTAGACTATGACTTGGATAAATTTTAGTAAGAACTGTGTGCAAAAGGCATATATATATTTTTAAAACAAGTTCTGCCTCTTTTAAAGTAGTGCCCAGCTTCTGAGCACTAGAGTTTGTAAGCCTCGGTAAAAAGTGATTGTATCATTTCTTGTCAAACAGGCCATTCCATTGGATAAATAGAAAAATAATTGCTATGACTTTTTCAGGTTTTTTAAATAGTGTCACCTACTGCAGAAAAAGTAGTAATTTATGCTCTCTTTCCCGCCCCCCCCCCCAAAAAAAAAAAAACCCCTTGGCAATCCTGTGACTATACCCTAATTAACTGTAAAATTTTCAGTCATCAGAGAACTTGATCCCCTTTTGGCCTCTAAAACTTTCTAACTATAGCTTTATTTGCTGCATCTAGACATAGGGGCAGCTGTAAACTCAGTGAACGTGATGAAATTTTCACTTTAGTTTCATGGTTGAGACACACTCCCAGTTAATGAATGCATTTGCAAAAGCTTTTAGGAGTCTTGACTTTCAGAAGTCATCCATAAAAGTTTGAGTGTTTTCTGTATCTTGATGTCTTTCTCATCACTTCACTTAAGACACCAGCATGATATCCTAAACTCTTGAGAGGTTTAACATAATTGATAGAATTGCATGATAATTTTGTGGGCCATGGGAAAGCACCTTTGAAAGGGACTAGTCAACTATGGAGGGTCTTAATTCATGCCAGTGACATAGGCATTCAAGCTCAGGTAACCATGGGGTATTTTTTCATTTGAAATGTAATCTGTGCAGCTAGGAAATAGGAGACTTTAAAATAATTTCCAGTTTTTCTTACAGTAGTAAAATCCTTACTGGCCTCCTAACAGCTTTTAAGAAAAAGCCTCCTAGGCTCTAATTTGGACTGCCTTTCTGGAGTAATAGAATGCCACGCCTTTAATTTAGAGTTCTCTGAGGTCCCTGTAAAGCAGTGCCAGGGGCTCAGAGGAAAACAGTAAGAAGTGCATGCATGTTCAGGGAGAATTAAACAATTATGTTTAACTGGCACTTAATTTTGTATTAACATAGCATTCTAGTTTCAGGCAGCATGGATATGAACTTCAGAAACCTGACACTCCAGCAGATGAGAGTGAGTATGACATATAGTTCATTACCTGTGTTGGCAACGATGAAACATGTCGTGTACCTCTGGGGCTGGAGCAGAGAAGTAGGGAGGGCGTGATAAATATCAGCTGGCTCATGACATAATATATTTAATCATAAACAATTTTTGCTGAAAGTCTCACAGAGGAACCTTACCGCTTACATGTCCGTGGCAGTTTTGGGAGCTGGTGGGCCCACCGGTGATGGCACGTTAGCTACAGGCAGAAGTCTGTTTTGCCTCAGTTCAGCGGTGGGAAATACTCCAAAAGAACTGTGAAATGGGTCCTTTACGCCCATGCCCATTTCTCTGAGGGCCAAAGACTAAATTCTGAACAGAGAAGATAATTTCCTAAAAGAGGCAAGTGACCACTTAGGAAACAAAATTAAAAATACGAAAGTCTGAAGGTTTTTAACTTCATACAAGTTAGAATTAAGACCATTGTTTACTCCTGATGGACATGTTAATATAAACCAGCTCCTATTTAGAAACAAAAATTCTGGTTATAAAGGAAAATTACCTAGGCTCCTGCAGTCATTTAGTGATCAGTGCAGTTTTAGTCAGCCCCATAATTTCCATAACAAAGCGTTTGTCTGTTCACCTTCAACAAGGGTTGTGTCTGAGGGAATATTTGAAAAATACAAGGAAAGGAACTCAACTATTTAAAATTTTTATTCTACACATTTATAGAAGTAACACTTTTACTGGGGGAAAAGTTTTCACCTGACCACCATATATTTAAAAAGTTATTTTGGGGTGGGGGGGGGCGTGTAGTTCCCTGGTTGTGGATCAAACCCAGGCAGTGTTGAGCATGCTGAAGCCTAGCCACTACACCACCAGGGAACCCCCTAAAAAGTTTTTATGTTGAAGTATAAACTTGAAATGAGGCCAGGTAAGGTCAGTAATACTGGGTGGGGCTCTTAATGGATGAGCTGAGACCTGGGTGTGGAGGGGTTACATGACCCTAAAGGGTCGTCCCCTATGGAGTTTTCAGTCGGAACAAGAATAGTAGACGGGTCAGCAGACAGGACTATTCCTGCATCAGCTATACTTTTCATTGTTGGTGAATCAAAACTCTGTTTTGATGCCTGTTCAGGCACAAAAGAAAAATCTGTGACTGGTTTCCCACCTTGCACAGCCCAGTTTGCTTAGGGGAGAGTAGACATTTCCCTAGGCAAGCTGGAAAAGGAGGAAACTGACTCTTACACCTTCTGCACAGCTTTTGGTCAAAACATTTTCATTTGTGACAAAATGAAATTTTACCTGGAGTAAAAATTTTAAATAAATTCTCAAGAACCAACTCTTACTAAATAAACAGAAGCCAGCAGGCACTGTCACAGTGATTAAAGCACCCAAAGGCTGGTCCTTCCAGGCTGACACCAACTGGTTTTTTTTTTTTTAAGATGGGGTAGCCTTACTGCTTGCCTGAGAAAATAAGTTGGCTGCTTTTGGGATAAAACTGCTCTCCCCTCCACGGTGGTGGCTAGATTGCCCTTCTCCATTGTGCAGAAGATCAAGGAACTTACATCATGCTCTATGGACAGAAATTTCGCTTGTGTGGGACCCTAATGCAGCGACCTGGTCATAAGCCCAACTTTGTGAACTGTGGCATTAGGGCATATTTCTCCTAGGATCTTCAGGTGCAACAGATTAATAATGGCAAGTGATCCTTTTAAAATGTATCCGGGTAGGGCAACTACAGAGGAAAGAAAGGGTAACAGTAAAAGTTACAGTAGGAAAGGAATAATGAATTTATTTTAGGATGGAATCCCTTCCTAAAAGAATTCAGGTACTCTGGTACTGTCCAGCCCTGTCAACATTTTGCTTGAAATTTAACCTGTTTAAGCACCACATGCTAACGGTCACCAAGTCTCTGGGGGATAAAAGGAGGGAAATCTTGAACTGGTGGTTTGGTAGCAATCTCTTAAATAGGTGGGATCAGCCTGCAAAACACTACTCGGTGTCCTGCCTCTCGCCCTCAGAGAAAGAGGTTGGTCCAGAGCTTTATATGTGCTCAAGTGGATGAGCTTGGACTCCTGCAGAAGAGCAGCTGTAGTGCCCAGGGTCGAGGAGTATTACTAAAGCTCCTCTGCTCTTGAAGAAACGCCAGGTCAAGTTCTAGTTCTGCTTGCATCCACTGGCTTCTCTCAGTTCTAGGCCTGGGCTGTGACTAAGGCTCCACTGGGAGGGGCAGTCCTGCAGGCAGAGCGAGCTCCCTTCCCAGCCCTGCCTCCAGTGAGAGCTGCAGGGAGTTTCATTATCCCGTACAGAACTGTTCGGGCACAGCGCTGGGGTGGTTCTACCTGTAACTTCAGCATATCTAGGACTGTAAGTAAACCTGTTACCCCTCTAATCTACCTCACCAAGCAGAGCGATAGTCTGTATTTTAGAGGTGATACATGGGACTTGAAAACCAAAGCCTGGTTGCAATAGGCAGATCTTCTAGATGCGAAGACATACACACCTGTGTGTGTCAGTTCTCCCCTGAAGGAGCAGGAAAGAGGAGACATTGGGGATGCCGGAGAGAAGGTCACTGTCTACCGAACAGAAGAAAAGAATGGAAAAGCTTATAAATGTCTGGGACACCACTGACGCACAAGCTCCAGAATAGACGAGGTGGGAGAGTGACAGAGCCAGTGCTGGAAGCAGAAGCATGTCTGCTGAGCATGGCACACAGCGGGTATTTACATGCCGTCCAGGGTCTGGGAGTGGGGAAAGGAGCCTGGATACAGTCTACACAGTGTCACCGGGGCCACTCACCCCTGGGACCGAGTCTGTGGCACTGACCTACCTGTCAGCAGGTACTGTTCCCCAGGGCCCTTCTTTCCTTGGTGGCCTGCTATAGGTTAGCTTCCACTCAAGCAGAACCGGTGCCTGAGTGCCAGTTAAAGTGAAGTTTCGTTGGTGTGTGGCCTTGAGTTCTCCTCCTCCAGCAGAGCTATTCTTTGCTTGAGCATCCTCACTTGAGTCTCATGTCTCTCCACCATGGCCATCATCTGAGACTCCAGCTTCTTCAGTTTGTTTTGATGCTTCTTCTTTGCTTTCTCATAGGCAGCCACTAGGTTGCTATTATTTGGGAACAGGAAAACGAGAATGAAGATTCACCCTAAGTAGCACTGAGACACACTGCTGTGTCCCTGGTAACCAGGTCCAGTAAGCTCCTCTGAAAAAAAACAGGTCACTCACTGCCGCCTCAGGAAGCATGTGAAGTCAGGTGGTTAGTATTTCAGGACTCTTGGCCATTCCTCTGTTGGCTTAACCACCATTAATTCAGGCTGACTACTAGAGGCTTGTCACTAACAGTCCAAACTAGTCACATCCAAAATAGATAAGCAGAAAAGGTAACTGAATTCCAGAAACCTGTCATTTAAATACAGATGGTGTGTCTGCTGTTCATGGCTGCCTGCAGCAGTTGGTCACCTGTAAGTTACAGGAGAGTTCCTCATGCACTGCGGTCCAGGACAGAGGCAAAGAGCCTCCCGTGACCTCGCTTTGAGCTGGTGAGATACAGGGCACATAGGCCATTCATAAGCTAGTGGTGCCAGGTGGGCACAGAACTGTTCCCCTGCGAGCCCAGTGGGAAGAGGGCGGTGATAAGCCCAGGGCTAGGTAAGTCCTGTACCCTCTCTTGTCCAAAACTAGCACCCCACATCCTTTCCATTTACAGTTAGGTTCTCAAAGGGGCCTGAGGACTGACCTCCGGGCATTGCCAAAGCCCTTTCAGGGGAGGTCTGTGAGATCTCGTATTTTCTACAAGTAACCTGAGTGAAGCTGGGTTTTTTCAGTAACATTTCATAACAGTATATTGCCTGTAGAAGCAGCCCTGAGAATCTAGCTGTCTTCCATTAAAGCAGACATTAGAGGCACTGTTTGTAACTGCCTGTTTTCTATTTTTGGGTAAAAATTTTTTTAAAAAAATAAATGCCATTTGTATTACATGTGAATTTGTTTAATAAATGAATAAAAACTTTAAAAATTCTGTTTGTTTTAGTTTCTAAGATGAGGAGTGTCAATTGATCATTTCTAAGAACAAAGCTCTTTGAGGTCCTTAGTTTCTGATGAATATAAACAGACCCTGAGCCCAAAAGGTTTGAGGCCACTGTCTTCGATTAGTGCTTCCTACAGTGTTCGACCAGGTATTAAAAATACTGCTCAAATGAAAGGTTCTGACACCAATTTGTTTGGCAAACATTGGCTTAAACACAGCTAAATAGGTGTTTTAAATTATACGACTTCTCTAAACCTTTACTATATGAAGTATTAAGAGGGGACAGACCACACAGTATGCTGCATTTTCCAAACACATTCACCCCGAGTACTTGTCTTTACCAAGCATTTCTCAGGTTTCTGTGAAACGTGTTGGGAAATGCCTTAGGGAAGACCAGATTATAAGGGGGGAGGGAGCAGTTGAGGACTCGCCATTCTCCAGAGTTAGTTCCCAGTAGTTATGGAACTATCTTCCCTGGTGTATGAGTCCCTGTACCATTGGGGAATTTATGAAACAAGGACTGTACCTGTTGGCCCGCTTTAGGTCATTAACAAACTCTGCCGATTGCTGGTGTCGGATTTCGCTGCTCTTGGTGAGTCTCTCCAAGGCACTCACCAGTTCTTGCACTCTGGCCTTTAACTTCTTTTCTCTGTATCATAGAGACAGTATCATGAGTAACTTATAAATAAATGAATGGGATTATATCAAACTAAAAAGCTGCACAGCAAAAGAAATCAACAAAGCAAAGAGCCAAATGAATAGGAGAAACTATTTGCAAACAATGGCTCTGATGAGGGGCTAATATCTAAAATATGTAAAAAGTAACGAGATGATGGCAGAGGTGGCTACTGCCCTGGAAATGGTGGCAGAGAGAAGGAAGGTTTAGCTTGCCAAGTCAAAAAGGAAGATAGCAGAGGGCACAAGAGCTCTCAGCAGGCCAGAACACCTCACCACAGCATTCTTGAAGGACCATCTGAGCCTGCTTCCTTTAATGATGAGGGCCTTTAGAGATCTAAGGATATATTACAAAGGAACAAGACAGGAAGTTGTTTCCAGTCTTCCAGATGGGGGAACTTAAGCTAATTTAGAGGCTCCTTTCTGCCGTGGGCATGCCAGATGCTCAGCAAGAGCAGCCTGACCACAAAACCCTGTCTCCATCTCCATGTCCCTATTATTTTCTAAGTGTCCTACTGTCTGAACCACTCAGGGATTTGAGAACAGAAACCTTGGCCCTTGGTGGCCTACCTTGGACAAGTCTCGTTGAAATTAACATGATCCTACCTTGTTAAAGAAAAAGGTGGTAGTGGTAGAAGTAGAATTGATATTCTCATTTTAAAGGTCCTTGTTCCATTTTAAAGTACTTAAATTATATTTGCACTTTTCATCTGACTCCCGCATTCAATGGGTTAAAGTTCTCTGGGCTCCTGAATATAATACTATAACCCAAGCTGACTGGTTTGGGTGTCAGTTACGGGAGGTTGCTAGTGTCCATTGTCCTTATGGCCTCCCTCTAATTCCCACAATGATCACCTTGCCTCCCCAGATCGCCCTATCACATGCAGTGTCATTCTGCATAGTATCACGTGTCACAGCACAATCTTCCATGACTCAGTTTATGTATTTGTACTCAGCAGCCTCTCCTACTGGCATGTAGGCCCTAGGGTGTGAAGGACCTTATTTGGCTTGGTTCCCCAATGTTAGCTTTTCAGTGACAATGGTTGTTAGAACAGCTTCAGAACAATGCACTGAAGGTGAGTGGTTCCTTGGAGCCTACTGAGAAACCAGGATTTATGGAGGAAAGTCCTCTAAAAAGAACTGAGTGTATGAGGAATGTAAATTAGCTGGATCATTTTGGAAGGCAGTTTGGCAGTATCTAGCAAAATAAAAAATGAATGCACCCCTTGATGAAGCAATTTGGACTTACTTGAGTTTCCCAGGACTTCCACAAATTGTTCTTACAGAAATAGAGGTGTAGGGACAACAAAAAGGCAGCGTGAGAGGGACCTGCGAAAAACTCCTGGACATTACAACTAAGGAAACATGTACACCTCAGCCAAGGAACCTCTACACAACAGAGTCACAGCGGAGAAACCCACTCGTGGCATTTGCAGGCGGGCAGAGGGTTAAACAAAGGAGAAATAAAGGGAAGAGCGGGGAAACACTGCACATGGTTTCTGCTTGGAACTCTACCGCTGTGGGAGGGAGGAGGAAGGTGGTGGTGGTGGAGAACACTGGACCTGACTCGGTCCCTGGGACAGAGGAAAGGCACACAGGCGGGATGTGAGACACCACAATCACCTCACTTTGGTCTTAGGAGGTGCAGACTCAGCTGCAAACTGCAGCAGTCAGACTTCACTCTGGTTCTCAGAGGAGGGGGAGCGGCTGGGCAGTTAGGAGCCAGAAGGAGAAGGAGAAAGGGGGCGCGTGTGCATGTTACTAAGCCCACAACTAGGATGATCTGAAAGACCAGCATACAGACTGACCCCAAGGCTCAAGGCAGCATCCACACATGGGGCAAACCAAGAACAGAAAGGCGCAATCATGCCCAACCTCCCTGCATGACCCCTGGAGCCACAGGAAGTAAACAAAGCTGAAAATGTGCCTCCCCCACAGACCTTTGCCCACCCAGTATCAGCAGCGAACACCAAAGAAACTGCAGCTGGTAGGGTCCATTGAGGTTGCAAATATGAGAAACCAGAGGAAGAGATGGGGACAGATGACCCATCAGGAACAGTTCAAGGCAATGATTATAAAAATGCTTAAGGAACTGAATAATTTCAACAGAGAGATAGCAAGCATCAAAGAAGACTTAAACCATTATAAAGGACCAGAGAGAGACAATGACTACATTAACTAAAATGAAGAATGAAATAAAAGTGCAAAGCAGTGATTTGCAGGAAAAGCCAGCAGAGAACACCCATTTAGAACAGTTGAGAATCCAGAAAAATGAGGATGGTTTGAGAGTCCTCTGGGACAATTTAAAGTGAAAGAATATCAGAATCATAGGTTTACCACAAAGGACAGAGGAAAAGCAAGGGACCAAGAAATTATTTGAAGAAATAATGACTGAAAATTTTCCTCACCTGGTGAAGGAAATAGACATACAAATCCAGGATGCACAGAGTCCCAAACAAGATGATTCCAAACAAGAACACACCAAGACACATCATAATTAAAATGGCAAAAGTTAAAAGAAAGAGAACATGCTAAGAACAGCAAGAGAAATGCAAGTAGTAACTTATAAAGGAACACCCATTTGACTCTCAGTTGATTTTTCACCAGAAACTTCACAGTCCAGAAGGGATTGGCAGAAAATATTCAATGTGATGAAAACCAAGGATCTACAACCAAGAATAATGTATCCAGCAAGGCTAGCATTCAAAACTGGAGGACAGATAAAGAGCTTCTCAGATAAGGAAAAGCTAAAGAAATATATCACCACCAAACCAGTACTACAAGGAATGTTAGAGGGATTTCTTTAAGATGGGAGGAGGGATGGGAGAGTGGGTAAAATACGGGAAAGGGATGGAGAAATTCAGTTTGAGTGTTGACATAAAATCAAAAGCAACAAAGAAAGAAAACTCATGGACACAGTCAATAATTTAGTAGTTACCTGAGGGTAAGGGCTGAGGGGGTTGGGGAGAAGGGACAGGGACACAAGTATATGGTGATGGAAAGAGAACTGACTCAGGGTGATGAACATGTAATGCAACACACAGACGATGTAACATTGAATTGTACACCTGGGACCTATGTAATTTTTACTAATCAATGTCACCCCAATGAATTAAAAAAGACAAACAAACAGGAGTATAGGTGCCTAAAGATACAGGAGGTACAGTTACATTCACTTGTGTACTGGTTACAGCAGCTAAGAGTGTACAACAACCAGGGGACTACACTAGTTAAGGTATATCTGTACTACTGTGCAAGTTAAAAGGAAATGCAGATACTGAAATGCACTGGCATGGAAGGGTACCTGGTACATTGTCAAGTGAAAAGGGTGAGTTCTATTGGATGCCATCTTTGCAAAAAACAAGTAAAAATCTGAGTGTTCTAAAATAGCTGATTGGACCAGAAGGCTAACCACCACTCGACAACGTTTCTCACAGAAGGGGGATAATGGAAGGCTTTCATTTACTCACTTTTGCACTGCTTGAAATCTTTATAACTGCATGATTTTATAAAGCACGTGAGAGCAAGTCTCAGTGCTTGGGCTCCCTGTAGGAGGGGTGTGGGAGGCTGGCCCCGAGGGAACTCTCAGATGATGGTTCTGTGGGGGTTCTCCCGTCTTTCTCAAATATCCAATCTTTTACGTTTTTGTCTCCTGCTAATGTTAAGTGCAAGTCAAACTTTCCAAACTGAATAATAAAGGAGCTGCAACATAGAAGTCCAGGCCAGGTTTTGGGAGTGAGGACGAACTGGGGAAGCTCTCTTTTAAGTGAGGCCTCATTGCCGTCCGGAAGTCCTGTGATTAATTATTAAGGGAATTGTCCCTCTCAGCCTAAGGACACACTGCAGTGAGCCTCCCAGCAAGTATCTCCCTCTTGCTGAGGACTGCGGATTTCTCCCGGGCCCTAGCAGCCGCCAGGAGATGTAGTTGCATTTCCTACAGGAAACTCAGAGTGGCACCATTGCCTACCAGAAGTACCAACAGTGTCTTGGGAGGGCGGCTCCCTCCCTAACCCATCTTTCTCAGCTTTTCAGGCAGCTGAGGAAGGTTAGGACAAGAAAGAGTTTTCCTTTTTTCCTCTGGCTAAAAAGAATAGAGAAGGGTCATTTCTCTGTATTTTGTTACTGCTTTGTTGCTTTTATCTTTCATTCAGAAGTTGAGTAATAGTGCAAAGGGAAAATAACTGTGAAGAGAATTTTAAATGTCACCATGTATTCAATGAATTCACAACTAAATACTGCCCAGAGCAACATCATTATTCTCAATTACATCCATACCCCTTCCCCACCCTGCAGACGGGGGGAGTATGGAAATCCCAGCCCATCCAAAAAACAAAGGGCTTCCTTCCCCAGTAGCCAGGAAGGAAGAGCCAACTTCCAGTCCTGGCAGACTCTAATGAAGGCCAGAACCCAGGAAGGCAGGAGAAGCCCTCACAGACCCTGCCCGACCCCAGCAAGGGGTGGAAGAGGGATGGGTGAGGGGGAGCCATTGCCAGGAGCTGAGAACTGCTCCCAAGAACTCTGGAGGCCTTAGGGCAACGGTGGTGAACTGCTCATACAGACTACTGGGCAGAACTAGGATGCTGACTTACTTCAAGATACAGTAGACTCTCCGTTAACGGGGACTCAAGCAACCGCAACATGGTTTTGCTTGAGATTTTGCTGGTTGCTTGAGAATGCCGGTTGCTTGACTCCCACTTAATGGAGCATATTTACATTTACCCCGCATCTCCCAATCCCCATGGGTGCCAGTTAACTGACAGAGTAGTGTACAAACCTCAAATTTACACCTAAAATGTGGGTGACTTTACTGGCTGTCATTGGAACGAGGCAGACGCCTGCACCCAGTCATGCCTCCCTTGCTGCTCACTGGGGTCATAACCACCACTCAACCACTGAGAAGCGACAATGCGAGACCCACGCCTGCTCCACAGCAGCCTTACCCTGGGGTGAGGGTTCCCTGGTGGTGGTGTGGCTAGGCTTTGGCGACCGCTGTGCACTGGGTTCGATCCCCACTCGGAACCAACCAAAAAAAAAAAAAAATCCTAACAGCCTGGGGTGACCATGTGAGCACTTGAAATATGGCTGGCCCGGAAGGAGATGGGCTTGTGTACACACACACTGGGGTTTGAAGGCTTTAATAGGACAAACAGAACGTAAAGTATCTCAGTCATTTAAAAAATACTGCTTACATGTTGAAATGATAATACTGGGGTATACTGGGTTGAATATGTTGAAGTTAATTTTGTTCTTACAGTTCTAAACGTGGCTACTGGAAAACTTGCCTTTGTGGCACGTGTGACATGACTAGTGGACATTGCTGTCACAGAGGGTGTTCACAGTTTCGCACTAGGTGTTGCCCTGGAGTCCAGTTCAGTAGGTGTGGGCCGAGATTTAGGAACCGCCGTTTAGGAAGTGCCCTGGATGATTGTTACCAGGCAGATCTGGGAAAGTCAAGCGAGGTGGACGGGCTCCCGGCCTGGGTCTGCGGATGAGCTTCATGGGGCCTTGGGACATGACATGCACAGTTGCACACACGGGCATACTCTCCTGAACTCTGCAGGCTTCCTCAGAGTCTCAAAGGCCGACCTGGGTGCGAACCCCAGCCTGCTAATCCGAGTCACTTGTCCTGCTCCTTTCTAATGTCTAATTTAAATTTGCTTGGCCCTCAGCTAAGGGAGAATTCAGTTTGTTTGGTGAGGTAATAAGGCTGACGGGCACTTCCCCAGGCTCCGCGCAGAGGAGAAAGGAAGAGTCAAACACTATGCGCTCCGTGTGCCCCCTCGCCAGTGACACTCACACGCTGTTCCGGATGCCCAGAACGGCGTAAGCCCTTCCTTCCCGCCTTGTTTCTCCACTCAGGACACACGCCGACTCTGCGGGGTTACACTGTTACCACAAAACCCGTCACCCAGCACACGCATGGATTTCAGTTACAGGTCCCACCGCTCCACCCAAAATGAAGTCTATTTCAGGTCACAGAAGGTTCCAAGCATCTTACTCTAAGCACACAGCCGTGGGGTACTTTTTTCTTTCTCTTTAACTGACGCCCAATTTGGGGCAGTGGCGTATTCGCGGGGGATCTGAGAAGCCGTGTGCCGGTGGGGGTCTGCACGTGACAAGGAAAGCCGGGTGGCCTGCCAGTGAGCCGGGCAGGAGACCGCGCTGGAGGTGCCGGTCAGTGTGCTGGGGAGCTGGGCTCTCCGGGCAGTCAGGGGACGCTGCAGGCTCCCCGAGCCAGAGGCCAGCAGCGGTCCTGTGATCACAAAAGTCCAAATGAGGAGCTGGCAACAGGGTGGGAGCCCGGCCTTATGAGGTAGTGAGTGGCTTTGGGCCACCGGGAACCTCTCAGAGGAGCTGTAATCAGACCGGACCGCAGGGAGTCACAGCCACGCAGCCACAAGGCCAGGAATTTCTTGGCAGTTGCTCATTACATGGAATTTGTCACAGAGGATCGTGTGCATACGCAGCTCTCTCCCTCACCTCCCTTGGATCTGTTAACCCCAACCGGGCTTCTGTCTCCACTGAAACTGCTCACGAGGTCCCCAATGATCCGGTGTGGTCACATCCAAAGGCCCTGACCTTCCTGTCAGCACCCTCTCTTCCCCCCGGCCATGCCTGGGTTTCACTGTGTCTCACCAGCTGCTCCAACCCTCAATACTCAGTATGCAGGATTTGGGCCTGGGTCGCATTCTGTGGCCTTCCTGGTTTAGCATGTTTTAATTTCCCTAAAAATGTCAAAATCTTTATCTCCTGGCCTTTCCTCAGGTCTCTGGACTTGTCTATTTAACATCTCTACTTAACAAGCATCCTCAGTCTAACGAATCCAAAGTGGGATTTCTGAGATGATCCCCCACGCCCACCCGCCCCTTCCTTGTCAGCACGTGACAACGGCATCTGCGCAGTCGCACCCCCAGTCTTGAGTGGGCGCCACTCCTGCCCTTCCTCGTCCCCCACGTCCGTTCGACAGCAGAGCCCAGCTACCACCCCGGGCTTCCCGCCACTTCCGCCCCCACCTCCCAGGGCCATCGCCTGTCCCCGCTCAGCACAGAGCCTCCTAAGGCCTCTCTGTTGCACCTTTGCGCCCTTCCGATCTGAGTTTCACGGCGCAGCCCGCAAGAACTCCCTCAGGTAGCAGCTCAGACCCTATTCGTGCCCTTCTGCGCCTTCCCTGCACTTGGAACAAATCCTGTGGTCTTCCTTTGACCCGGAAGGGCCTGCGTGACCCCTGCCTGCTCAGTCTTTGCCATCCCCCTCCCCCGGCACACTGGGACCCTATCAGTTCTCACAAGCTTTCCCACGACACAGCCTTGTGCAGTGGGTTCCCTCTGCTGAGGATGCACTTAAGGGTTGCTCCTCATTTCAGCTTAAATGTCACCTCCTCGGAGAAGCCCCCCCCCCCAACAAACAAATGTCCCAGAGTTAAGGCATCAAAGCACTTTGTCATTTGCTCCATATTATTCATTGCAATCTATATTCCCTTTAAAAAGCTCGACAGTGACCGTATCGCATCATCCTATTGATTGCGTGCATGCTAAACGTCACAATCTGTAACTACTTACTATGTTTTAGGGAATCCAGGCAGTGGGTAACCGCCATCTTACTCCTTCACGAGGGCAGTTATTTAATTCCAAATGACCCTGGAGGTCAGTATAGTTTTATTCTAATGTTATAAATGAGGAACTTGAGGCACAGTTAAGAGGCCCGCTGATAACCTGCAGGGCTGGGACTCCCGCGCCTCGCCAGGAACGCCCCCGCAGAGCCCGTGGGCCTCAGCATGTCCCTGCAGGACCTAAGACCTCCAGGGAATAAACAGCACAGGCCTCTGGGACAAAGAAGTGCCCCCTGACCGTGATGTCCTTCCGCAGGTACGATGTGGGCGTGGGCCTGCCTTTTCCCAGGAATAGCAGCACGGTGATGCCAACAGTCTGTCTTCTGTGGCCGAGGCTCTCCAGTGCATTTCTCACCTAGGACGTGCATCTGTAGTGGTGACAGGCGTGCCACTGCCTCTGCCCACGGCTGTCAGTTGCTACCCATCACTCTATTCTGCCTTTATAGAATCCCAGAAAAGTCCGCCTTTCTCAGCTCTTGGGACATGGGGGGAATGACAGAAATGAGGAGAAATCTCAGTCACCCCCGCCATGCCTAGCTCTACCCCGGGACAGACATCAGTGTACCCGTGCCTTTCAAGGGCCCTCGGGCTCAGCAATCTCTACACGGTAACAAACCCGCTGGCGCACTTTGCATCCCATTAACGTCTTGCAGGTCCCCGTGCATTTGTGGAATTCTGAGCACAATTCCGCTGCCTGATTGCTGTTACAGGAGAGCCAAACCTGAAGCCTCAGCAAGTGCGAGTCTATAAAACACCCTTTAAAATAAGGGCCTACCAAGAAAGTGGTGAAGACTCTGCCACTTGTTGGCTCAGTGGGGGCTCCTCCTTAAAAAGGCCCCATCCTGTCCCCTCGTTATTCCCTTCCCCTATCGGCATGGCTCAAGCCCAGCACTAGCCCACACCTGGAGAGAGGAGACCTCCAAGTCCTCATCCTGGATCGTTGCAGGACGATAACTGTCATACTAACACACAGGAATTTTGAAGAGGAGGCCACTGCCAAGAGGCAGGAGGGAGCAGGGTTTCGGGGGTGGCCATGCTGTGTTTGAGGCCCTAGTGTGGTACCGGGGTGGAGACAGCCAGGTGCACAGGAAACGAGACTGTGACACGAGTAACTTAGGGACCGTGTGGAAGGGACAGTCATCAGAGTTGCAGTGGGGAACCTGGGTGAGTAAGCCATGATCCGTGCCCCAAGGGCATCTCCTGGGGTGCGGAGGGTGAAAAGGGAGGACAGAACAGTGGAACCAGGCACAGAAGCAGCAGCAACGATGTATTCTATGGCAGAAGAAAATTCAGGGCACACGGGAACCACAATTTAGAGAAAGCAGCGGCGAGGAGGGGGTGGTGGTACCATTTCTGCTTGGAGGCGGAAGAAGGGAATATCCAGACACATTGCACAGACAGGGTGGCACGACATTTTACAGAGTGCTGGGCGTGCGTGGGGTGGGGGACTGGGTGGGGCTCGGGCAGAAGAGGCAGCAGGTGTCAATCCCAGAGACACCTAAGGGGTCAGTGGTCTGATGTGGCTCCGGGTGGGAGGGGACACGTGACAGGAAGCAAGGGCAGAGACGCAGGCAGGGTCAGATCACACACTCGCTGAAGAGTTCAACCTCCAGTGGACAGCTGGAGTCACTGAGAGCTTTTAGGTGACAAGGCGTGGTGAGCAGTACTCTAAAACAGCCCCCCCCCCCCACCCAAGATATCAGCCTCTTCGTGTATACGCACCTCGATATTCAACCAAACACCAACCCAGGAGCTGCCCTGAGGCCCCAGACAGCTGGCCTGAAGGAGCTCACTCGGGTGGACCTGATGGAGTTCGGTGAGCCCTTAGAAAGGACTGGGCTCTTCCTGGAGAGGGGTGTGAAACGAGAAGGATTTGATGACGGAGGTTCTCGTTGCTGGCTTAGAGGATGGGGGGGCCTGTGCAGCAAAACTGCGGGACACTTCTAGCAGCTGAGCGTTCCTGTCAGTCAACAGCCACCAAGAAGACGGGACCGCAGTCCCACAACCACGAAGAACCGAATTCTGCAACAGGCAGAACAAGCTGGGAAGCAGATTCTCCCCAGAGGAGAACACAGCCCGGGACACCTCAATGGCAGACTTGCAAGACCCTAAGCTGAGAAGCCAGTTATGCTGTGCCCAGCTCTGTGACCCACAGAACCTGGGAGCTAATAAATGGGCATTGTTTGAAGCCACTAAGCTTGTACTCATTTGTCACACAGCAACGGAATACTAGTGTGGGGGCAGCCATCAGATTGGTATCTCACAAAGTTACTCTGTGACCCTGAACCCCGTCCCCCCCTGTACTGGGTCATTATCAGGAGCACACACATGCGCCCCGGCGGCCCCATCTCTGGAAAGCGTCCGACAGTCCCACTGCCTGAACAGCACCGTCTCTCCACCCAGTCCCCGTGGTCGCCCCTCCTTGTCTCCACCCAGTCCCCGTGGTCGCCCCTCCTTGTCTCCACCCAGTCCCCGTGGTCGCCCCTCCTTGTCTCTCCCCTTAGCACACTGCAATGTGGAGTGGCTGCCCTCCTCGCTGTGAGTCTTTCTTAGACTTTTGTGTTATCCCGGCTGGTGGATGTGTCAGGTCTGTCACCTGCAGTTTCTCCCGTCACCAGTAATCGACATGGTGGTGGAGCCCCCAGGCTGGGGCGACTGGGGAGGGTCCCACTGTCTTCTGGAACCCTGAGGCGCTGCCCTGTGCACCTTCCTGCCTGGGCCAGCTCCAGGTCTTCCAGATTTGGTCTCCTGTGGTCACTAATGAGCCGGGGCCCAGCTGCCCTGGGTGTGTCCTCACAGGGTTCTGACACACAGCCCTCTCCACGCAGCAGTGGCTCGCTTGTCACTCAGAGATAAGAGGAAGTCCATGCGCTTCTCCTCTGCATGATGAGTCAGGCATATCCTGTCCCTGAACAGAGTGGCTACTATGGCTTGTTGACTGCCTTTACTTAGCATTTTGCAGGACCTCTGGCACACATGCAGGCCCAGGTGGCACATCAGGTCCCTGAAGACCCAGCAGAGCGCCCAGTGGGCCACTGCCTCCGTGCTCACAGCCTCCTGCAGGAACTGGTGGCTGAGCTCCGCCCATGGCCACAGGAGCTGAGCCAGGGTCCGACCTCCCATTGAGTGTGGGCCTGTCCTTCTTGGGGGCCCAGTGATAGGCAGATGCAGAATAATCTGAGGCACCACACCATGCTGCTTCTCACCATGGCACAAGTTCTTTTCCTGACTATTCCCTGTCCCCGCCTCTGAGGACCACAGTATCCTTACCTTTTAGCAATACAACCTGGGGTCTGTGTGATTGAGGATGTCTGTCCCCATCCCCAGCACTTCCTTTGCCCCCAGCATTTGGTGGACAGACGTGTGGCTGTGTACCAGGAATGCACAGGCTCCAAGGTGCCCAGACCACGCACACTACTGTCACCTGGGTGCAGCCTTCAGGTGAGCCCACAGGAGCGGGCTCGGCTCTCACCTGTCTGTATGCAAAGCTCCACCAGCATGTGAGTCCGGCAGGCACGTGCAGACGTGGGATTTCTCACTGCCTCACTGTGTGACCCTGCCTCACTGTGTGACCTTGGGAAGCCACTCAGCCTTACTGTGCCAGTCCCACCCGCAGCCCTCACATGGAGAACACGGCCCGTTCCTCACCGCCTCCCAAGTCTAGGACGGAGACGACACAGTCTGCTCCTCCGAGCTGTGCCCAGGCCCCGGGGGCAGGCCGCACAAAGCCACAGACGCACAAACGAGAGTCGTTTCTGAAAGTTCCGCCTCCTTAACCGTATGTTTATAGTTCACTTCTTTAGTATAAAGGTCATCTGGTTAAAGTTTACCAGGACCGGTAGCAAGGGAGGGAAGTGAGATGGAGCAGGGTTTTGTGGCACACGGCCTGTACAGACAGCAAAAGCAAGGGCGCCCTGATAAGAGAAGCCTGCGTGTGCAAGCCGGGAGACCTGGTCTTCCAGATGGGGTCTGATGGCAACACCAGAGCCGATAAACCACAATACACGTTCCCAGAAGTGCAGAGATCGAAATCAGACCAGATGGGAGTTAGAGTAAATGTATGGAGTGATAGCAGGGAGTCCTGGTTTTGTTCCAAACAGAAGGAGGCTGGGAGAAAGCAGGGTGGGGTAGCAAGGGCCCGACGGAAGCTGAAGCCCGGCTAGGTCCGGGGAGACCAGGCTGGGATGGGGCAGGAACCGGGGACTGGAATGTCCCAAGGCACCTGGCACACAGAGTGCCTGATTCTCCTCGAGACCACTGCCTGGCCTCTTCCCTCCCCTGTCTACAGCTGCTTGCTGGAATCTAGATGCCTGGGCACACAGATGCCTTGTGCAAGAAAGAAATAGTTTTGAAAATGCTTGGAAGATTCCCTTACCTGACTTCAACCACAGGCTTGGTGGTGATTTAATAACATCAAAGAAGGTGTTAGTTTCCACTTGATAAAAATAAAAACATCCCAAACCTCAGCCCTCAGGTGTCTGTATTCTATACCCTCATGAAATGATTATTCCAGTGTCTAAGCTACATTTGTAGTATAATTGTGTTACTGTTCTTTCTCCTGTAGCCCTGGGGGTTCTTTCTTGGCTCCACATATCTGGGTCTTGATTAGAAATCCATGCTAACCAACTTAAGGCTGGTTATTGGAAATCCATTGTGACTGGCAGAACAAATGAAATCTCTCTGTGTTGAGTCAGCAGAACCTGCATCCTACTTGTGCCAGGGAAGGTCTCTGAGGTTTGGGGAATTTGAAAAATTTAGGGGCTTAGCTTACAGACACACTATCCAAATGGCTCCCGGTAGGAAGCAGGGGGTGGATTTGCATCCCAGGCTTCTGGCACAGTCCCCTCGTCAGGACTCAGGGAGGGCATTTCCCTGTGCAGTTTCTCGCTTCCCACCTCAAGCTAACCAATTACAATTTAAGCACACGGCCAGAGGCACTGGCAGTGTAAGAACGGAGCTATTACAACTTGGAAGCAAAGCCACCCAAGTGACAGTGAGTGAGTTGGGAAGGCGATGACATTCCCACAAGGCCGCTGTTCGTCCACTGTCAGCCTGGAGGCCACACTATCAACAGCGCTGGCTGGAGCAGGAGAACAACTGAGGGTGTATTGTAGCCTGCCCCTCTTTCCCCAAACCCCCGGAAATGATGGGAGATGTGATTTTTAAAAAGGCCTCTAGCATGTTAGAAAGCAAGGAGTCTTTTTTGCATACCTGAGACTATGAGCAATCACAGAAGAGGAAAGGCAGGTTTTCTTCTTTCTGAAAGTGGCAGCCACAGCTCAGAATGCACGTGGTAGGAAGGTGCTAGAATGGGAAGAAGGGGACTCAAGAGGTGCTGGCCAGCAGGACAGGAGGGGACCAGGTGCTTGGGTCAAATACACAACCTAGAGCGCTGTTATCAGCCGGAGGAACAGAGAGCCCAGAAGGGGAGCCCGTGAGCCGACACCAAGGAAGCGCCACAAAAGGCAATGTCCCAAAGAATTTACAGCTAAGGAAACAGACCAAGGAGCATTTTAGAATCAGTATAATGAATATCTGCAGAGAGCGCAGGAGGGTGGTTAAAGAAATGATACATTTCATCCCCAGAATAACCGACTCAATATATAAGCAAGCCGCACAGCGGATACAGCTGAAGGACGCATTAGCAAGCGGAGGGACCGCTGCAGGACGGCCCTGTCCCACCGGGCAGCCACAGCCACACGAGTGGCTGAGCCCCCGCCATGAGGGCAGTTCGGGTTTGAGCTGTGCTGCAAGGGTAATGTCCGTACCAGATTTTGAAAACTTAGAACAAAGGAGAAGAAGAAGAATCTCATGACGATATCTCTTAAAAAGACAGGTATATAACAGAATATTCGAGGGGATTTCACCCATTTCTCTTGACTGTTCTAATCTGGCTACAAGACAATGAATATTTTGTGGGCGACTGCATTGCATGTCTAGTGGATAGCGCTGCTCTGGGACAGAGTGCAAAGGGTGAGACCAGATGAAGCCACATCCGGGAAGGAAGATGGACACAGAGGACAAATGTCCAGCAGTGAGTAAGTATACGAGCCCATCTGAGTGGAGAGAGCCGGCGATGTTGAGGGAGCATTCCCACTGGAGCTGGAAACGAGGCGAAGGTGCCTGTTCTGACTGTCACCTTTCTGCATTGTCCCGAAGGGGCCAGCAGATGCAACAACACAACACGGAAGCAAACAGAACGGTATGTCCCATGTGCAGGTGAAATGACCACCTATGTGCTCTCCCTTCGCTCCGCTTCTGAAAGACCTGGCAGCAACAGGGCTCCTCCGTGTCTGGCCACCGAGGCGTGGATGAAAGATGGACCCATCGCTACAGAGGCAATAGATTTCCTCATCAAAATAAAAAAAACTCAACATGTAAGGCGAATGCCACGACGGATACAGCTGACGGCCCCCTCCCGGAGCAGGCCCACATGATCTCGGAAGCGCCAACCTGAGTGGCCAAGGGAGCTTAGAACATAGCCGTCAGTCCCAGCACAAGGGGCTCGCGGGGGTCATGGGAAGGGGCTTACCGACGGATGGCGTTGGCAAACTCTGCAGCCAGCTCGCTGTCGCTGCACGTCGTCCTTAGTTCAGCCAGTGACAGAGCTGGGGAGGCGGCGTCAGCACACTCCTGAGAACAGCAAACACGTTCTGATTAGCCCTGATGCCAAGCCTGAGTACTGGTCCGTGCATGTCTGCCCGGTGGCAGAGTGCCGGGGGGTGACAAGTGCAGCTCTGCCCTAGGTGTCCGTGACCTCCGCAGGCTGGCCACGATGCCCTGCGTGCTCTGAGCACTCCCTGGGAGCCAGGCACGGGTCTAAATGCTCACACACGTCTTCTCGTTAATCACTGTGTGGCTCTCTGAGACAGATACTATCATTATCCCCATTTTATCAAGGAGAAAATGAAGGCACGGAGAAGTTACTCTGCCCCACATCACCAGCAAGGACATGGTGGAAGAGGATTCAACCTTGTGCACTGGAATGCGAGAGGATTCAAAGCCTCTCGTAATTCACAACAGACAACTGGGAAATAACACGTGAGAATCCTCAACCCTTGTCCCCTTCTCCCTGGGAGAAAATCAATCTCCTCTAACTTAGATTTACTGGGTTCAGTGTAATCATCTAGAAAAGCCAGGAAAGAAAGAGGAAAACAGAAGTGCACCCCACCCATGCCTTAGCCTTAGACAGGAACACTGATGTCTAAGCAAATCCTCTCATCCTACAGATGAGGGAATGCACAGGCCAGGACTCCTAAATCCGAAATTGAGTTCAGACCTTTCATAAAGCAGGGATCATACCTGCCTGAGCGCTGCAGATGGAGGGGAGCAGCCGTGCTGCATAGTAAAGTGACTGGGGGTGGACTAGGGTGGTGGTGCTATCATAAAATTCACTCAACAGACATTTACTGAGGATCTACTACACCCCAGGCCTGAGAATAAAAAGGCTGTGATCTGAGGCAGGAGACAGAAGGTACACAGAGAGTTATTATCATGATGGGATGAGAGCCACACATAAGTATGAACCCGGTGCTAGAAGTCCAGAAGACAGGAGGACACAATGTGTCCCTCAGCTCATGGATACAGAAATGCCACCATGCCTAGGGGGTTCCCTTGTGGCAGCACTTCATCCGGACACCCTGCCCTCTGCTGTGGCCCCTGCCTTCACTGCTGTCCTGCCCTCCTCTATGCCTTGCTGTCCTGCAGGCCCAGCCCCTCATCCACCAGCCTGTGGGCACTGTGAGACTCAACACTCCCCTCTCTCTTTGCATGTCACCTCCCGTGTGACATGAACATTTCGTAAGACTTCTTGAAGACAGGGACAGCTCTGTCTCACCACGTGCCTCTCACTGAACATATCTGGTAATGTCTGTTGCGTAGACACAAGAAGCCTAACAACCTAATGCAACTCGGATAAGATCTGGGACCCAGCTTGTGGGCTGCAGGGAAGTTTTAAAACAAGCAGGACACTGAGCCTATAGAGCAAGGATGGGTGGTCTCTAGACGAGACAAAATCTGGCTTGCCATCTGTTTTTCTAAGGCCCACAGGCTAAGAATGGTTTTTCTGTTTTTAAAATCATGAAAAAAAAATTCCAAAGAATATTTTGGTGATGTGTGCGAATTATAAGAAACTCAAATTTCAGCGTCCACAAATACAGCGTTAGTGGACGCCAGGCACACACCCATCTGTCCTATTGTCTCTGCTTTCCCAGGGCCACGCTACAACGGCCAAGTCAATGGCTGTAGCGGAGTGTGACCAGAAAGCCCTGAAGTCGTGACTACGTGACTCTGTATTTGCTGATCCCGGCTCGGGACTGTTTGCTTCATCTCCCAACACAGGCCAAATGGACAGCCTGGGAGGCAGATTTTACTGGAATAAATAGTCCCAATACTTAAAAGACAGAGAATCAACTTACTCTAACTTCATTACCTGAACGACACAAGGTACTCTTATAAAACTTGTTACCTCAATGTAAGAAAACAACATTTTTAAAAATCATCTGGCCTTTTCCATCAGAGATTTCTCTACTTCGAAGCCATGCCACACAACACGGTGCTTCCCTCCGAATAAACACCAGGGACGGGGGAGGGGGGGAAATGCTTACTTCGTGGGCCTTGTGGCAAGAGCCCGGTAAGTCCGTTCCCACCACACCCTGAGAGCACACACACTGTCCCCAAGTGACTGCTAGCCAACTCAAAAGGCTGTACAAAGATTTTTAAAGTGCAGGCAGGGATCAGAAAAGCCCACCTCCCTGAGCCCAGGTACCAACGTAGGAAACAGCACCGCCCACTCTGACTCGACTCCCCAAGCATCAGGCAGATGGTGGCATGGTGCAGAGTAACCTCTCTAAAGCCCAAATTGCGTCACATTGTCCCCTGGGGCAAACCCTTCAGCTGATTCCTCACGGTCCTCTGGAGAGCACAGCTGGCTGACCACTCCAATGTACTGTATCAATTCCTCTCCCCTCCGGGTGTTCCTCGGCCCAGGGTGCACACTTCTCTCCGCAGCCCTCTTCCTCAGGCCAGCCCCCACACCCCACTGGGTCTCAGTCCAGGAAACCTGACCCAAACCTCCAAATCGGGATTCTGTGTCCTGCCTGTGGCCTCCCCGCACACTGAGAATCGATCCTCATACTCAGGACATTGTCACCGAGTTACGATCCTCTTTTTGGCCATCGATGTCACCCCCCACCTGCCTCCCCGTGGAGGATAAACTCCTGGAATTGCCCCCCAGCACCTCACTGGGACCAAATCTCATTTATCCAATGAACAGGTGAGTGAGAAGCGGCCGAGGTCTCGGGAGAGCAGGCCCACGGCCATGGATGCCCTTGGCTGCTCTGCAGGCGAGAAGTGGGCAAAGCGCCGCGGTGGCCCTTTGAGAAGCATGCTTCAAGGTTCTTAGCTATTTAGGGAGGGACAGTTTGCTGCCACGGGCCATCAGCAGGGGTCTCTTTCCCAGGCACAGGACAGGCCTGGAGACTGCACTGGGGCTGTGCGAAGCCATTCAGTAGAGCAGTAAGCCCGTCAGCACATGCCGGGGCCTGAAACAAACTGGGGTCAGGAGGAGCTAGCATTCATCAGGAGCAGGAGACCCAACGCACTTCAGTGCGTTGAACTTCAGTGCCCTGGGACAAGGACCGTAATTCTTTAGGGTCCAGAGCTTTCCCCCTTCTAATACGGTATTTGGAGTAATTGTGAGCTGTGGTGTGACGGAAAAGACGACGAGTGGGCTAATGGGAGTGTGCGTCTGCAAGGCCACATCCCCCGAGAGCCCACTCTGTGACACCCCGTGTGTGTGACGCAGGGCCTCCCCCTCCTCCACCTCAGGCCGCTGCCTCCTTCCCAGCCCACTGGTGGCGGAGATGCCAACAGAAGCCGAGGAGGCCACGCAGACAAGTGGGTGGCCCGTTAGCCACATGGGGGTGAAATCCCTCTTCTGCCTTTGATTAGCTGTGAGACCCCTCACTCCTTGTGAGCCTCATTTTCCCTTCCTCAGAGGTCTGTGTGATTGGTACACAAGTGCCCACGAGTGATGGCTGCATGAAACGAACAGACAAAGTGTCAGACCACTGGACAAGTGCACAGGTCACTCCCAAGGTAAGACCGCGACGTGAAAGTCCTGTCACCACTATATAAGGGGTAAGTGGTAGAAGATGTGGATTTGGTTTCTTTGCGCTCAATGTCACCTTTTAGATAATCTAGAATTGGCAGTTCCTGTGCAAGGAACAGAATGGAGGCAGAGGGCAGCTGAGTGGCAGATGGGGCACAAAGTGAGCCAGAGCCCTGGGAGCCCCGCCCCGCGGCCCTACCTTGCCGGCCTTGTCTTTGCCGCTGCTGCTGGTGGAGCCGAGGGACCTCACGCGCTGCTCTTTGTGTTCCTCCACCTCAGACTTCAGGTGTTCGATGTGCACCAGGTAGGCCTGCTCCTGTGCCTCCCGGGTGCTCAGCTTCAGCTCCAGGGCCTTCTTCTCCTTCTCCAGTAAGTAGAGCTGGGCCTTTAGCTCGGCCATCTCCTCCTACGGAGCACAGAGCATATGAGGTGCCCAGGACGTGGGAGCAGTGCTGGGCGGGGAAGGCGGGGGAGTGAGCAGGTCTGTGACTACCAACATGGACCTGTGGGACAGTTACCCCTTGCAGCTGGGGATGACATGATGGGGAGGAGACATGACAGCTGTCTCCACACATCTTAAGGACTGACTCCGTGGACCAGAACTGAGACAAATGGGTGGAAGATACAGGCAAGCAGATTTTGAAGGAGAACCCTTCTAACAACTGGAGCACTGCCCTCCCTCCCACGGGCACCATTCGTGGCTGGGAACCAGCTTTCCAGTACGCAGGGGCCAAGCTTCATCAGTCAACAAGGCCACAAAGGAGGGTCATCCATACAGTGCTGGGTCTGAATAGGTCCCTCCCACTGCCCACTTCCTTTTTCGGCTTCCATGGCCCCAATCCACATATTTAATCATCCCTGATGGTGCCTTTGGTGCGTGCAGCTGAGCCAGACCTGTGGGGAGCACCTACAGCAACAGTATCACCCCCAGCCCTTACGTGCTTCAGGGGGCCTGAATGAAATCAGTAGGAACGGAGTCCTTCGCAGGTGACTACTCATGGGGTAACTCCTCAAACTATTTTAGAAGGGGGCTCCCTGGTGGTGTAGTGGCTGGGCTTCAGCGCTGTCAGCACCGCGGCCTGGGTTCAACTCCCAGCCAGGAACCACCACCAAAATACACACACGCACACACACACACACGCACATGCACATGCACATGCACGCGCGCGCACACATACACACACACCAAACTATTTTAGAGAATTCAGATTAGAGTTATTTTTTGTAGGGAGTAAGTAGTCACTTGAGAATGAGACAACGCCATGCAGAGAATAACAATCCTAACTACCAGCATTTGGAATCTCCATTTATGGATGGGAAACTGAGGGATGCAGAGGGAAGTCCACCCGCCCACAATTACTGGGTCAATTGTGGAGCCGGATGTTAGAGCCCGGGCTCTTAATGGCTAAGTGACAGTCGCCCCCTTCCGAGGTGAGTGTACACACGACTCTTGTTTCTTCGCCTCTGCTGGAAGGTGAGTCCACCACCCCCTGACCACCAGGCCGGTCTCTCAGATCTCACTTAAGAGGACTCTTACATAATGCTGAGTCACTGCCCTGAGAGGGATTCTAGTCACCCCCGAAGTGACCCTTATCTGAAATAATAAGCCACAGGCCTGGTGAGTGCTCCCGGAGAAGCCAGCCCCAGGGATAGATACCCTCATCCTCCAACATGGGGAAGAACCTGGAGGGCACCCACGATGGCTTGTACAACTCAGGGCTGGGCTGGGGCGTGTTAGACATGCACAAGGCAATGTGCTCAGTGAGTACCCAAAGGAAGATGCCAAACCTTTTCTAAAGATGTGATATAAAACCGGATGAAAGGTGTTTCCATACACTGAGGCCTCTCATCTTTTGCCATTAGAAGCAGGATTATGATGGTTCTGGAAATGTTGCATGCTGAGCTAAGGTAGACAGTCACACCCAGAACAAACATATGCGAACTTGAAAGAAGGAAAGATGAATCCAATGGTGCCAGAAATGAGGACGGAGCGCCTCCTGAGGGGAAACGTGAGGTGGTGGTAGTGCTGGCGAATAGCCCTGCACAAGGGCAAGGCAGAGAGCCAGACCTGAGACCCCAGCGTGAGCCAGGACCCTCGCAGTGCTGCCCAGACAAGGAAACTAGGAGATTTGCTTTCTGGAGATGTGGCAAGGAAACTTGTCATCACTCAGGCTCTCGGTGGGAAAAGAAAGAAGTCTTTTGAGGAAGCTGAACCACAAACTTGTGACGTCTGTAGAGGCAGAGCAAGAATCCTAAGCCAAGAACATAAAATCTAATCCAAAACCTTTGAAACCCACAGGTCCTAACAGATCTCAGCACAGAGCCACTGTGTAGGGACATCTACAGCCCAGGCCCCACAGGCCCCATGGAAGATGAGCTGGTACAAACATTCTCCCCCCAAACACCAATGCAAAGCAAAAATGAAATCAATCACGTTGAGGTAGAATCAGGGTTTATGAGAACCAGAAAGGACAAGTGAAAAACTAGAAAATGAGTATTTAAAACAATTAAAGAGATAAAAGAAGAGGAGTCACAATGAAAGGATAGGATATTAAAAAAAGAAGAGTGGATTTGAAAAGCAACCAAGTTAACCACCTAGAAATGAAAAGGTGTTTACTGAAGATTATGTACAAGAAGAAAAAAACAAAACAAAACGAAACGAAACAACTCAGAAAACTTGAGTTTCTCAGCATTTGCCTTCTAGAACAAAACAGTGAAATCCCACATAATCTTCTGTTAATAGATTTCGTATGGGTGGGCACATATCCTTGAACACACTGTTAGGGACACACAGGGAAGGGAGAGGACTGTTGTTTATCCTTCAAAACACTCACAGGAAGGGAAACAGAAAACCAAGCCAGAACACTAGCAGTGGCTGCCCTGGGTCATGACATTATGGATTATTTCTATCCCAGCTTTTCATAATTTAAAAAATTTTCTTTTAGAAAATTACTATGATGTGAACACATTATATTTTCAAGTAGTAAAGCAAATATTAGCACTTTTATTCCACTGAAAACATCTTTCCTGGCCAGAATAACATTGACTTTAAAGCACAACATATTGGCCTGAATCTAAAAAGGAAATCCTTAGTCTTTGGCCAAAGGAAACACAATGTTTGGAATAAACAATGGAAGGGCAGCCTCACAGCTCATGCCACGGGGTGCAAAGGCCCACAGAGAGGGCGTCTGATTGGGGGGAAAAGGCACTAAGATTATGGCCCCAATGCCTGGCCCATGTGCATTGAGGAGAAATCAGCTAACACTGCATGAGACTCGCCAAATGGAGAAGTCAGGTCTGAGCTGAGTGGGTGGGACTGAAATAAGCCAGTTTGGAAACAAAGAGGTGACCCCTGCATCTGATGCCACTGACCAAAGTCTCCCTCGGCTTAACTGAGACTCAACCTGGAGCAGGCACTGAGGGCAGGGATGTGCTGACCACGTCAGCCTGAGTGTGCTGGGGCTGACTGCTGCTGATGGCTTCTCTCTCCTCTAAGAAAATGATGTAACCAGAGGTGGGCCTGCTCTTTCTTCTGCAGACAGTGCTAGTCCTAACAGGAGAGACCAGTTCCCAACTATTAACTCAGCACCACTGTGACCCATCCTGGCCTAAGGGACCTGCCTCCGGTTCCTAACCTGATGGTGACAGGCTTCGGCCTGAGAGCACCTCTCTCAGGTCCCAACTCCTGGTAGCCGGGGACACTGCAGGACTGAAGGCTGTGCAACTCAGGCCTTTGTGCAGAGGAGGGTGGGGCTTGGAAAGCAGACTTGGGAACAGGGCTCCCCCGCCTGACTTCCACGTCAGCAGGCCCTGTGTGGGCTCAGGGCCTGCAAGTGCCCGCCTCTGCCGTGGGCCTGCTGGGAGCAGGCTGCAGTGACACAGGACCATGCTCCTGCAGGGGCAGTATTCTGTTTCCACCCTAACTGGGGATACACAATACAACTCTGACACAAACTGCCCATTGTTTCGCAGGACCCCCTCCCCACAACAGGTTAAGGGCACAAGCCTCCACAGACCACCTTCACTTCAGATGACTGCCATGAGTCTTGCGGGGGCCTGAGGTCACCTGCATGTCTCACCAGCTGCCTATGAACTTGGGTTCCCACAACTCCCTCAGTATCAATAACTCTCTTGAACAACTTGCAGGACTTGGGAAAGCACTATACTTGGGATTACAGTGTTATTATGAAGGGTCCACATAGGGTGTACTTGGAAATGCAGACCCTCTCCTGAGTCAGGTTGCATCAGTCTACGGGCACATTGGCATGCTCACCAATGAGGATGCTTCTCTGAGCCTTAGTGGACAGAGTTTTTATGGGGGTGTCATGACACAGACATGACTGATTAACTCATTGGCCATACAATGAAACTCAGTCCCTCACTTGGTCCTTTTGGCAACCAGCCCCAATCCTGAATCTATCTGGGGGACTACCATGAGTCACCTCATAATCAACAGACTCCTGTCACTCAGGAAATTCCAAGGGTGTTTGAATCTCTGTGCCAGGAACTAGCAACAAACACCAGATATATCCTTTACCACACCACAACTGTCTTCTGAGAAAGCATGTAGCAGATGAAGGCTTTGTGCTTGGCACCCCTGGCCAGAAATGAGCAGTGTGTCTTGATAAAGGGTCATGGTTTAATTACTTCCCAACGGGAGGCATCAGATTTCTAAGAAAGCACCCCCTGCTCTAGACATGCCAGGCGATAACTCAGCCGGTGGGGTGAGCAGCCCAGGTTCATCGGGAAGCACTGACCTGAACACTGGCAAACCTGACTGCGGGGCTTATAATCTCAGCAGGCACCAAATGGCACCAAAGGGACAGGGTGTCAGGAAGCCAGGGCTCTTGCATCATTCTGCACCTGGCCTTGCCATGCTCTCCCCCACCTCACGTTAACATCAGCAGAATGAGTTGCAGAAGCACTGCTAAGCTTCTGGAGATTGGGGTCCTTTCTGATGGGCAGGGGCTGCTCCAGCCTGTGGAGGCCTGAGGCGACTTCCTTTGGGGAATGAGATGTCTCAAGCTGGGCACCAGGGGCATTCTCCAGAGTTCAAATCACCCCTCCAGAAACACGTCCAGTCCAAGTGACCCCCTGACATATTGGAACTGTCCTGTCTACAAATGAAGCCTGGGCTGTGCTCTGGGGAGAGGAGACTGAGCACAGATGGGATTGATTTCTCATCATCAGCTGACCCACTTTCTGGGTCTTTTTACATTTCCTCTAGAAGACAGTGGAGTTCATGAGACCAGGTTCTCAAACAGGCCCCCCAACCCAGCAAGATACCTTCATGGCCATCAGCTCCTGCATCAGCACAGCATTTTCGAGGTCCAGCCGCTGGCTGTCTCCCCGGGGTTTGACGTCATAACTGAGAGGATCAATGTGGATGCTCTCCAGCTCCAGCATGGTCAGCTTCACGGCGGCCCTGTCGTTCTTGAGCTGCTGGATATAATCCTTCAGCCTTTGCTCATCTTCTTTAGTAAACTCTGTATCACAGCTGCTGGCCGTGGAGCTGGTGGTGCTGAGAAGAAAGACAAAGAAAACCCATCCCATTTCTAAATCATTGCTAACAGGTCCTCTTTCCTCACTCTTCTCCATACTCCATCTAACAGTATTTACATGGCAGTGTGCGCGCGCGCGCGCGCGCACACACACACACACACACACACACACACAGCATTCAGTACGGCACAGTGAATTGATACCACCTATTAGGAAATAACTATGAAGAATAACAGAAATGTTTACACTCTTTAACACAATGGTGCGGACTCTACAAATGAACTCTAAGGAAGTAATTCCACAGAAGCAACAATAGGCACACATACATAGACAATTCATGGAGCATAGGGTTTAGTGAATTATAGTACAACAGCAAAAAAAAGGAAATTATATGGACATTATAGTAGTAATTATGACCATGGTGGAGATATTTTAAGTGAGCAAATAAGATGAAAAACCACTCATGTGTAATCACAATAGGTGTCTATGTAGACAAGACTTAAAAAAAGAGATATGTTAAGGAAACAAAGTTGAAAAATAAAATACCTATGACATGTTCTAAATATTGTGTGTCTGTGTGTGTGTACACACACTCACATGTGCACACACTTGTCCCAGGGTAACAGGTGGGAGTGGGAGTGAGGGGGATACTTTGTACCATGAAAACCATAGGTGTGGGAAATACTGCCATCACATCTGAGAAAGCAGGTGCCCCCAGGGCTCCATAGCCATTCCCTTGACATCATGACTAAGTACAATGCCCACTACAGGGACTTAGGCTGGTCCAATGGGTCCTTGGCCACCCATGCTAGACAGTGACCGGGCAAGGACTGCCAGACCTGAGGAGCACCTAGGGCTGAGCCCTGGGAACATGATGGCCCGTGAAGGTCTCTGTGGGATCTGGACCATGAAAGCGTGAGTGCCACAGGAAAACTGAGGCTATGGCTGTCAAGAGGGTTCTGGCCTTTTCCAGCAGTGGGTAGGCTGCCCCACTGGCTCAGAATGAGGCCCACTCTACCTAGTCAGTCTGTGAGCATGTGAGGCCAGCGTGGACCTGCAACAGTTTCTCTGGATCTGTACTGGACCTGCCTATGCCTAACGTAACCCTCATGGAACGGGCTTTGGAAATATGGCAAGAAAACAAGCAGAGGCCCACTGAACTCTCTCATCCACACAGGCCAGCCTGGCATTATCATCTCTGTTGTTGCAGATTTGGAGGCCAAGGCTTGGAGACATTCAATGGCTTGCCTGGTTAAGAGGCTGAAGATGGTGCAACTGGACTCAGACCACAGCCTTCACATTCCACAGCCCGGTCTTCCCAAGATTCCCATCACCAGGAACTGTGCCAGGGGCAAGGAGTGGCACCCACGGGCTGTGGGCTGCCCCGATCCCAGGCCTACCCTCCGCAGCTCACACTAGAATAGGGGTAATGAGGCCCCCAATTCAGCAGATGTCATTTCTGCATAACCTAGGTGTGATAAAAGGCCATTCTACTCTAATATGCGACAGACACATTATCAAGCTGGCTCTGCACTTGAGAAAGAGCGCTTCTTAGGAATTGGGGTGGTCTTCAAGTCAGAGAACTCCTACTAGGACAGGAGGCTCCTGAACGCCAGAAATTCAATCACCCCACGAAGGGAGCAAGATCAGCTGACCGATATATAACACCTCTCAGAAGTTGTGACAGTTAATTTCGTATCGGCTGAACTGGCCTTGCTGCCCAGTTGCTTGGCCAAAGATCCACCTTGGATGCTTCTATGAAGGTAGTTCTTGGATGTGATTTCCACTTTAATTCAGCAGACTGAGTAAAGCAGATTATCCTCCATAATGGGGCAGGACTCATCCAATTAGTTGAAGATCTTAAGAGAAAGGACTAGATCTCCAAAGCAAGAGGAAATTCTGTCCCCAGACAGTCTCCAGACTCAAGACTGCAACATCAACTCTTCCTTGGTCTCCTGCCTGCCTCCTTGCCAGCTCCCATAATCACATGAACCAATTCCTTAAACTCAGTCAGTCCATCCATCCAACCACCCACCTACCCACACGCATATTCACATACTACACGCCTACTGGTTCCATTTCTCTGAACAACCTAATACAGAGGGGTTACCTTTACCTGTGACCCCAGCATCTTATACACTTTGTAGTTGTAGAGGGAACGTAACTTCTCTGTGCCTATTTGTAAAAAGAAGGCAACAATAGCACATGGTTCATAAGGATGTGGTAAGAATTAAATGTGGCAAAATGTAAGTGTTTAGAATAGTGCTCAGCACACAGTACACACTCAATAAATGTAGTTTTCATTCATTTATTTAAGAAATACTGAAGTGCCTACTGTGGGGCACTCTTCTAGGCCCTAGAAACATCCTCATCTTCGTGGAACTCATACTCTAATAGGGGAGATAGGCAAGTAAAACACACAGCGCATCCGACAGTGAGACATACCAGCCAGCCAAATGAATCTGTTATACGGAATGCAAAGAGGGGACGGGTGATTCTTTGAAACAGAGTTGTGGGAAGGCCTGCAGAATAAAGTTACATTTGAGAAGACCCGAAGGAAGGGAGAAGGGGAGCCATGTGGATGTTTGGAGGAAGAGTGATCCAGGCAGAGGACCTGGCAAATGCAAAGGCCCTGAGGCAGCAAACCTGGCCAGCAAGAACAAGACGATGGCTGAATCACAGTCAGCTAAGGGAGAGGGAGGAGGAGAAATGTTCAGAATGGAAGGTATGTGTGGGGAGAGCAGGGTGCCAGGTCATGTAGGGTTCTGACTTTTTCTCTACACTTAGAATGGAAGCCATTGGAGGGTTTGACCCAGTAAAGGAGGAGTGACATGATCTGCCTTCCATTTTAACAGGATCCCTCAGGCTGCTGGACTGAGGAGAGCTGCAGGGAGGCAAGGAGACCAGGGGTTATTGCAACAATCTTGTGGAGAGATGGTGGAAGCTGGGAAGGTAGGAAGGAGGGGAAGATTATTAATCATCATGGTTACGTTTTCTCAGGCTGTATTTTACAAAGAGAAGGGTGAAGAAACCACACTCTCCAGTTGGAACACTTCAGGTGCAATAAAGAAATGGAAGAGCAAAGGACACCCCCAGCAGAGGGCGTGGGGCAGGGCGTGGGCTGGGGCATCTGACAGCTGCCCAGGAAGAGGGTCTTCGCCAGGAGAGAAAACAAGTCCTCCTGCTGTCACGCCCAGCCTGCCCCAGCTCACAGCATCTCAGGGGTGTCTGGGAAAGACCTAAAGACATGCCTGCAAATGGCTGGATGGTAGGGCAAAACCATTCAAGCAGTACTCAGAGCTCACCTTCATGGACTGTCAACACCAACATGGAGGGACAGACGTGTAATGTTCTACAGGAAAATGGGCAACAAAACGAAAGCAAACTGAAGTAGCGGCATCGTTCATGGAGCATTCCACAGGGCTGGGTGTGAGACAATGGGCCCAGAAGGAGGCAGAACCAGCAAGTGATATCACACAGCACTTGTTCTGGGGGAGGAGGAGGGGGACACTTGTACCAGTAGCTCTACAACACCCAACAGCAGACTCAGGGATGTCAGCCACCTAGCAGGTCATTCAGACCACCCCCTCCCCGCATCTGAGGGAGAAGCAAAGAAGCAAGTGCTTGGCCAGACTAGAGAGACTACTTTGAATTGTCTGGAAGATGCGAACGTGGGTGGGCCAAGGCTGACAGGCTTTGGGGCGTCCTGGAACCCTTAAGGGCTCAGGGACTGATCCCCAGCCAGCTGGGACAGGCTTTTGTTTCACCATGTCTGCTAAGGGCAGTTTTCAGAAAGGAAGAAAAAGAGAAAAGAACAAAACGTTTCTTTGCACACATCCTACTCATGTCAGAAGCTCAGAGCTTTACAATGCATTTACTGGGGGAAAGTTTCATTTCAAGATAAGCACCACAGCCCCTCTGGCTGCCTGCTCTTCCTTCCAGGATGCCAGCAGGGAAGAGATCAGGCGAGGTTCATTACAATTCTGCTTTGTGCCCTGACTGCTCCACTGTGGACTATGATTATGGCAGTGGTAAAAAGAGGGGGAGCCACTGGCCTTTTCTCTGGCCTCCTGCAGACAAAGGCGCGGCCCGTCTCCCGAGGGCCCGCTGCCGGCGCTGGGCAAGGGTTAAGTCATCCATTAACTCTCCGGGCTTCGAATGCTGGATGATCTCAGTTGTCAAGAGAGAATAAATCATTTTCAGTGTAGGCCAAGCTGCTACTCCTCTCCAGGGTGGGAGGCAGTATGTGTTTTCTGAGAGGGACTGTGGAAAGGGCTGCAGATAAAAGAAAAAACCCAGCCCACCCCAGGGGGGTGGAGCTGCACATTTTTGTGTTTTGCTCTAGTTTTTCGAGGAGCTGGGCCAGGTCACATGGGTTTGTCCTTTCTGTGATGCACTGCCTGAGCTCCCCCCATGCTGGCCTTGCTCTGTGTTTAGTAGTTGCCAGTGGATCTTCTTGCACACTGCACCCAGGTGGCCTGCAGCTGCAGAAACTTGCACTGGCCAAGCCTGGGACACCCCACCCTTCTGCCTGCCCTGGCCACAGAGGATATGGATGCAGGTTTATTCAAACAGTCATTCATTTCAAATAGCCTCTCTCCATTTCTTTCTACCATGTTCCATCCTCATCTTCAAGACAAATCCCTACCCTGCTTTTTAGAAGGAAAATCCATGTTTCTTGAGCTTCCTTGTCTTGTCTTTGGCCCTGAAAACCAGAGCTGGAGTTCTCCTGGTTTTTATCGTTTTACCTAGCCCCAGCTGAGATCTCATTGCATCAAGGAGTGGCTCTGTTTCAGAAGGAAAGTACCAGGGACCAGCCTTCTACTGTACTGGGCACTTGAAATGTATTTGGAGGAGGGGGTCGGCCCAGGTGACACTTGGCCACGTCAGCCACTCCTAAGTGGCTCTAGTCCTCCAAGCAGAGGTTGGACCTTGTCAACTGCCTGTGTCTTTGAGTGTTGTGCTGGGAGCATATGCCCATCTTCTCTCTCTCTTTTCTTTCTTGACAATTCTTTGTCATAAAGGACTAAAAACACTGAATGCAATCCAAAGTTCTGAGATCTGTATGCCCTCGAATGAGTATCAGAATTCTCTAGGAGCAGACGTGGAGATTAAGTAAGGGAAAATGACATCACAAAATACAGATATGGGGAAATCTGCTGCCAGATAACAAAAAGTCCTCAAAAACTGCCTCGTGCCAGGAAGCTCCCAAGGACTTAGCTGACAGTGGGAGCCAAAATGAGAAATCAAGATCTCTAGGAGACAGATTCTGTGATAATGCTGATAAAGCTATCCAGGCCATAGACAGTACCTAGTTTCTCTGTTCATTAAGACAAAGATCCTGATGAGCCCATGGCTGTGTTTTTCAAAAGTGAAACAGCAGCATCTCTGAACTCCTGCCAACGGTCAGCTGATGGGCTAGCTATCATTTTTATCCTTCCTGCGGCTAAGTACTCTGCTGCTGCTCCTTTCCAGAACCACGGCCCGCCGGCCAGCAGGAGCTGTCCGCGCGCTGCCAGGACGGCCTCGGAGCTTACTCTGATGCTCGGCATTCCTCTCGCAAGATGCTTGAGGAACAGCTGACCGACGCTCTGATTAGAATTCTCCACGCCAGCGGGCTGCAGCGGGAGGAAAGGGGATTTATGGAGCCGCAGAAAGCACCAACTCAGAAAGCAACTCTTCTCTCTTTCTTCATTCCATAAACTTGACATGGGAGAATGTCTGAACTGGAATGGCAAGATTTACAAACAAAATTAATTATTATAGTCATGAAAGGGGTTGATGGTTTGGGACTTGCTTCCGAGCCCTTGTTTGGCATAAAGTAGTTCAGTTGTGTCTTGTCCTAAGAATGTGGGGTGCACGCCAAAGCCCTGTGTGTGGTTCTTTTGTATCCACTCTGAGCTGCTCTGATTCGCATGAGAGTGTGAAAGTGAATTTTTAACAACTGAGCAGAAGTCCTCTGGACTTTGATGGGAAGATTCATTTGAGTCTTAAGTTAGTTCAAGGGCCATTCTTTAGTGAGGCCAGCCTTGAAAATAGATACTGCTGAATTGACCTCAAGCTGCAGAAACAGATTACCTAAAATTAAGTTTCTCTAAGAAAGCTGCCTCAAAATTAAGTCTCATCTATATGTTAAAGTATTTCTAACAAATACTCAAAACCGGGATTTCCACTAAATGGATAGTGAGAGTTCCCACTTCTGACTGACTCCAAATTTCTCTCTTATTTGGATAAAAAAAATAAAATTATTTTGGGGGGTAGGAAGGTATGAGCAAAAATCTGTAACACTGACCTTATAAGTTACTAAAATAGCACACATTACCTGTCAACCTAATTCTTATGCTCACTAACCAACAGAGTAAGATCACTGAGAACATGAGAACTACATTTCTATTCTCTTCTAAACGAACATGGAAATCATAGATTACACACATCTGGAAAAGTCATTAAGAAGAGCATCTGCTTTCTGTGTTTAAACAAAAAAAATCTGGTTATAAGAAAAAAATAACATAATTTGTGCTTCACTGAATAAGAAAAAAATTGTTGCTAGGGTCAAGGGAAGTAAATCACTGTGCTTGTGGGCACCTGGCCAAGTGCCTTATTGGGAAGTGCCCTCCCCTGAGGCACCAGGTCCAGGACAGGTAAATGGATGCACTTAGGCAGGTGGCTGTGTGCTGTCATTGGGAAAGAGAGATGGGAACATTAAGTTGCTTTCAGGCACCAAGGAAACGTCAGTATTTTTCCTTTGGCTCTTGAGGGTCAGTCTATCCCTATGTGGTTCTAGTCATTGATCTGCAAGTACACACTGGCACAGAGGAAAGAACAATTCACTTGATGCCGAAGTCCTGGGTTCAAGTACTGATTTACCTCTTATTGATCAGACATGTGACCTTATTTAAGCAAATCACTTACAGATTTTTGAGCCAACGTTTTCTCACCTGTGAAAATGGCATTAAGTTATCCTTCCTGTCTTTTAAGATTTGGTTATCACATAAATATCTCTAACAGTACTTTCTCGACTGTGAACTCATGTATAAAGGAAATGCATTCCTATTTTTAGGGCTTTAGTGGCAAGAAATGAGAAGATCACTACAAAAGCTTTCACTCTGACCCTCTATCTCCATCCAAAAGAATTCAAATGCTCCAGCAAATTATGCTTAGCAAGGTCTTCACTGGTCTTCCTCCTCATCTTTTTCAAGTACTCACGTCAGTTTCCTAGATTCACGGACTTGAACTCAGGTTCAAGTTAAGCGCATGCTATGAATACTATGAATGCTATGAATTTCCATACGAGGCAAAAGAGATGAGACAAGAGGAGGCTATCATTGCCCAAGAAGAGCTTACAGAGGACAAAGCCGTAAGTGGAAGGGAGAGAATGGAGCCTGGAAATAAGATGCAGTGATCTGGGGCTTGATGAGTGACCATTTTTAGCAAATAGCTACCCCAAATGCTTTTTGGAAATCAAGAACTATAAAGGAATGAAGAACAGGACAAAACAGGAGAAAGAGCACCAGACAGAAAGGTAGGTTTGGGTTCTACCCTACTACTTTCTTGAACAAATAACCCCTTCTCCCTGGGCTGCAGTTTCCATGTTGGCAAAATGGGAAGGCCCTTGGCAGCTCTCCCATTCTTTGGCTCCCTCTGAGACGGAGCAGGGGGAGAATTCTGCTCTTACCCAAGCCTTGCAGTCGCCGAGACCTGGGTCACTGCATGCCAGGCCTACCGAGCAGACTTCACGTGGACATGTGTCCATCTCACGGCAGAAAGGCCCAGAATTACCTGGTGTGGCTGTTGGAGGACAGGCTCTCCCAGGGCTGCACGCTGCAGCCGGCCACAGCAAAGGCGCCCCCACAGCTGCCATCCAGCTTCATGAGCAGGGCCTTGGCTGCATTCTCAGCTGTCTTCCGGCAGTCGTGAGCCCGCTTGAGCATCTGAGTGATGTTTTCATCCCCTGACTGGTCTCCTACATTACAGAGAAGCCAAGGGATTAATCAACACAGATCTAGGTAAGACGAGCCTAGGAGTGAGTCAGGATAGTCAGTTCTCAGTTACTCAGGGCAGAGGAGGTACACTGGAGAGGAATCAGCAGTGGATGGCCGTGTTCTGGGTCTGGCCCTGTCACTTAGAAACTACTCTGGATGGCATTCCTTTGCTTTGGGCTCCACTGTCCTCATCAACAAATGAAGGGTTGGCCCTTGTGGTCTCCGAGGTCTGTTTCCTGCTCAAACACACTATGGTTTTCTAACTACCCGGGCTCCTGGCTTCTTCTCCCACCCAGTTACAAGTCTACTGTGTGGCCATTCCTCCCCACATTGGCACTTCCCTGTGAATGAGGGCAGGGAGAAATTGAGGCAAAACTATGCCATATCTCTCACATCTATAGTTTTGGTACAAAAGCTTTGTGTAGGAAAAAGAGCCAAACCTAACGGTTAACATGAGAACTTTTGACTGGCTCTGCCTTCTCTGTACTGATGCTGTCCCTGACCTTCCTCCCTCAGCTTGGTCACAATGAGTGGCAAGCTCAAATGCCTCCAGGAGCCACGTAACCGGGCCGGAGCAGGAGATCAAGAGTGGGGGGGGCACCAGCACAGAGCCAGACAGTCAATTTTCTGCCTAAGGTGTTCATATTCTTACGGTTTTAAAAAGTATGCTGGCCAAATAAGTGACTGGTGTCTCTATGCCCTGGATCTATGCTCTCCCAAATATTTTCAAATGAAATCTTATGCCAAAGCCTAAGATACAAAAATGCAAAATGCAGAACTGGTTGAAATGGGCGGGAGTGGGATCATATATTCAGCTGTCCCACCTGCCAAGCCCACTTGAAAGGCCCAGAGAAACTCCTCTAGCTTCCCAGGGCAGTTTAACAACCACTGGTCTAAATCCATCTAGAGTGCACATAATGAATGCCTGTGCAGTCAGCACAAAACAAACAAACAACAAAACCCCCCATGATAATTGATACTGTGGGTAAATGTCACAAACTAGTACTGCTTTGCTGTACAACTATTTGGAACATTAGGGCAAGATGCAGGTCAAGTACCATTGTCAGCAGAACAGAAGAGTACACTTTAACAGGGAACTGCTAAAATTAAGGCAAATCTCAGCCTTAGGGGGAGTGGGATAGAAATGTGTATGCACATGTCTTACAGGCTAAGATGTCCTGGACATCCTTTTGGCCATTTTTCTGACAACTTTCATGCCTTTCTTCCTTCCACAAATAAAGTATTTCCCATATTCCTCACCAACTGACTGCTCTTAGAATTCAGAAGTAGGCATGATAATTACTGACTGGCTCATTTTATAAATATATCTGTGAGCTACCCGGAATTAGATTAATACAAAGCATTTCATGATTGATTTTAAATTTTGTAAATGCAGATTTATTTAAGCCATTCTAGCACCGACCAAGTAACTGTGATGAGTAGACACAAGCCCCATACAAGGTACCTTTTAAGGACGGAACAGCAAGACATTCTTCTGATACAAACTGGGAATAAGATGATTGATTTTTTCCCCTTTCATTGGTCGTTCCCCACCCACACCCCTCTCTCTATATATATGTATTAAAAAAGAACTTGAGAACAGGCCAAAATCATTTTAGGATCTGTTTAATATGAGGAATAAAGTTTTATGGCTCAGTTAAAAGACCCTGAAAAATGAGGTTTCTAATGGAAATGCTGGCAGAGTTTCTACTTCTGGGCTGGGATGGCAATACTATTCAACAACAACAACAAAGAGAAGGGTGGAAGGTGGCCACCAGTACAAACTTTCCCTTTCTGGGTAACTTGGATACGAAGCAGGAAATTTAGACCCAGGATACTTCTTTTCCTTCAGATTTGCTTCAGATTCCTGCTCATGTCAAAACCGAAGGAGAAAAAAAATATGTGCACATTCAGTGGAAAAGACCCAGGCAAGGAGGTAGGGGCTGGCAAGTATGGGAGGACTCATTCTGGAGGTGCCCTGATGGTGACCTTCTTTGCAAGGTGTGTGTCCTGGGAGGACCAGTCCTAGTAGGGCTCACAGCCCTTGAAGAAAAGCCAGTCCATGACAGAAGGCCTGGTCCCCACGGCTGGGGACTCCTGGCCTGCCCACACCACCCATCTCTGGCTGGGGAGTGATCTAGTCACTTCAGTTTTCTGTCTACCTGCTACTGCTTCTCCAAAGAGGCTGCTGTTACAAAGTGTAGGCCCCAGCTGTTGGCACGGAAAGATTCAACCTCTCTCCCTCGCTTTCTCTTTCCTTCCACTGCAGACTTCCTTATGTCATTGCAAGGCCCAGGGCCACAATCGCTGGTGAAGTTTTAGTAAATGTCCACACTCGTCTTTTTCAATTAATACCCCCTCTAGTTACTCAAAATTGAGGGACAGGAAGGGGAGCAGTGTAAGAGAGGGGCAAGGAGGCGAGGTGGGTCAGTAGACAACCGTGCTCCATCTCAGGGCCGGGGTTGTTGGGGTTCGCATTTTATGAAGCTGACAAGAGCAGGGTGAGAAACCACTTCCCCTGTGTTCATAAGATACTTGGAGACAGGGTAGAGGGAACTCATGCTTCAAAGCCACCCAAAAGAACAAACCTGGAGATAAAGCCCAGCCAATGCAAGCTGCGAGCTAAGGCAAAGGTCACATGGGCAGCAAAGGGACCCTTGACAACCAGCATCACATAGAGAAGCCATGCAAGTCAGTCCCTTTCATGAAGAACGTGGGCCTCCTGCTCCATTTGGTTCTACTGTCAGCCTGGGAGAATGTATTTCCTAAGAGGGCTTATTTGTTTTAACTTGTCTGTAATTCTGTTTCCACTCCAGTTCTTGCTGCATTTAACATAAACAATTTACTCACTAAGTCATGAGGAAAAAAACGAAGAAGATACTTGACAAGCAGATTTCACGTTGTCAGGGAGGTGTGCCAATGCCGTCAGCTGAGACAGGGGCAGTAGAACAAAGGAGGCAGGAGATGACATGAGATGAGGAAGAAGGATGCAGGGGCTCAGGCCACACTTACCAGGGGAGGACCCCACGCCGGCCACCCGGAACTGCCCCAGGATGAGGCTCTGCTCGCTCTCGGCCAGTGCCAGGAGGAGTTCGTAGGCTTCTATGCACTGCTCACTGAAACAGAAGCAACACACGGCACCCTCGACTCTGGCAGAGGACCCGAGTCCCTCCCCGGCAGGGCTGTTCCCACCGGCGCCAGGCCTGCCGCTCAGCTTTGCTGTCCAGTAAGTGAGGAAACACCCTGGACAAAGCCAGGGGCTTGCTCTGCTATGCTGCCTACCCCCAACCCCCATTTTAACATTACACTAGGATCTGGAAAAATACAAAACAAGAAAAAAAAAGCAATAAAAGTGGGAGAGGCAAGTTTGTTGCCCCTTGGATGATTAACTAGAAAAGAAAGGTAATACACCCGTGGTAGCCAGCCTCCAAGATGGCCCCCACTGACCACCCCCACCCCCCACTGGGATCCATACTCTTGTGTCGCCCCTTCCACACTGTACCAGGCTTGGTCTGCATGACTGAGAGAATATGGCAGCAGAGACAGCATGTCACATCCAAGATGAGGTTATTAAACAACACTGTGACGTCCGTCTTAGTCACTTTGCCTCCCTGAACTTTCTCCCTTGGGTCACCCTCTCAAACAGAGGCCAGTGCCGTGTCTTGAAGACTCGAGCTCTATGGAGAGGCCCAAGTGCTGAGGAACTCAGGCTCCCAGCCAACAGCCGGTGAGGACTGAGGACTCCACCGCACAACCGTGTAAATGAGCCTCCTCGGAGGCAGATCTGGCAGCTGCAGTTAAGGTTTCAGATGACACAGTCCTGGCTGATGACTTGACAGAACCACCTAAGAGACCCTGAGTCAGAACCACCTAACTAAATCACTGCCAGATTCCTGACCCTAAAAACTGCGACGTAACAAGACAATAATTGATAACTAATACAACACCCCAGAAATGAGACCCCTTTGACCAGAAAAATAGACTATTTTGACCTGCACTATTCAATACAGCAGCCACTAGCCACATGCAGCTATTTAAATAAAAAAGAATGTAAGTTAAATGAAATGCAAAATTCAGTTCCTCCACTGCAGTTGCCATACTTTATGTGTTGACTAGCCACATGCAGCTAGCAGTTACCATACTGGACAGCACGGGGAGAGAACAGTACCATCATCAAAGTGAGCACTGGCTCATGAAGCACACAACCTCTGACCAGAGTTTGAGTTTGGATTTCTAACAGGAAAAACATTAGTCTTTCTTCTTTGTGCCCCTCATCCTTGGGCACACCAGGGAGAGGATCATGAGCTAACCCTTTCTCACCACCACTGGTGACCCCACATGGACCCCCCTCTGCACAAGAGGTGGAGCATGTGCACAGTGCCTGAGTGATCCCCGACAGGAAGCCTGTAGCAGCGAAAATCCACCCCCTAAGCAAATAACCCGTTAGCTTCTCTAAGCTGAGCTGGGGAAATAGTGCTTTCCTCAACATTTAGTCAACAGACCATCTGTTTTTTGACTGTTGTGACTTTCATCTTGCTTTAGGAAGAGATAAGGAAAAGGGGGTAGTCACCAGGTCTGGGGACGGGGAGCTCCTCCTTGCAGGAGCTGTCTACCCTTCAGGTCAGAGACGCTGGGATGGTGCTTCATCCCTGAGGATGAAAGGCAGGCGGCCAGTGCAGCGCTGCCTGTTTCCTGAGTTATCAGAAATGAATTATCTGTTTGCTTTGGTGTGTCTGTATACAAGTAAGTTTGCTCTGTAGCTTTGGTCTTGGATAGTTGGGTTTGATTTTGTTTTTTAAAGAAACAAGGTTTCTTAAAACAATCACGAACTTTTTAGAGGATGCCAAGAGTTAAGGTACGGTCACTACTCTGGGCCCTTAGCAAATATACCGAAGTGGTGACACTAATAAAATAAACCTATGAAAACCATCATAAGGCATAACTTGTGGTTATTAAAAAAGCAGGAATTTAAAAATAGGTAAATTCCAAAGCTGATGAGGCTGAAAAAAGTGGCACATTCATACACTACTCACTCAACGATGAATGAATCATAGTAATTTAAGCTGGCTGGTCTTTAATAGCAGAAAACTGGCCGCATGCCGGAAGAGTCAGGAAAACATTTTTATCCTTTGGCCTATAATTCGTGCTTCAGAGAGTTTATCCTGAAGCAGAAATTATAGGCCAAAGGATAAAAATTAAAAAAGAATGGAGATATTATCTGTATTAAATTATTCATCATAGAATTCTTTTCAATGTCAAGTCTGCAAAAGTCTAAGCATCTCTTAGAGAAATGAATAAATAAAATAACTGGATGTAGTCTCCATTCAAAATAAATGCAGACTATTAAGCAACATTGCAAAAGCATACTCCGTTGAATAACCAGAATGCACTAGATTTACAGCAATGTAAAACACATATGAATAGGAATAAAGACTGAAAAGAACAACAAAGCAATGTATAATACAAAAATTGGTATTTTGAAGGATATTACTTGAGGTAAATAATGTTTAAGTTGACTATGTGGGCAGAAACATACTTGTTTACTAACGCCACAGTCATCACTCTTATTTTCTTAATTGCCATAAGAGCGCTCATTGATTTTCACTACGTATCACACTAGTGTCTGCGGGCCCAAACCGCCCCCACCCAGCATGTCCTACAGAAGCCTGCCTGCTCCCTTCACGCGGAAGGTCACTACGCATGCACCTGTAGGCCAGGCGGCCCCTCCCGCTCCCACCTGTACTGAAGGGCCAGCCGCAGTGCTGTAGCGTTGGACTCGTACTTTCCCACCAGCATGCTCATCCTCTCAGCGTTGCTTTTGCATTCTTCCAGGGTTATGGTTAGGAGGTCGTTTTGGGATTTGAGGTGTTCAATACGGCTGCAAAGGGAGAAAAATCTTTTACAATTTCACACTAGGATGACAATGAATTTGCCAACATTTTAGTCATCTAATCTAGATGTAGGCCAGAAATGCAGGTTAGGATGTGAGCTTGTCAGATGTTTTAGCAAATGTATCTGACATGAAACCATAGAGGAAGCAGCTCTAAGTAAAAGAATAACTCAATTCTGTGTGAATTGGAAATAAAAATAAGCCCCCTGGTTATTTCCCACCAAATCACTGACATACCACCTGCCAGATACTGGGGCAATACCAGGGTAAGAAGCCAACCACGTGACGTGCGGCATGACTGGTATGTATACTTGTACTTCAATAAACCACCCTCCATGGGACAGATGAAAAGCAGCAACATAGTCATAGCCACTATTTGCTGAGCTCTTGCTCAATAACCCTCCCAACAGCCCTTTCAATGAATAATTATTATCCCCATTCCTCAGAGGAGGAAGTAGGGGCACAGAAAGGTTAAGCACCTTGCTCTGAGATTTGAACCAGGTCGTTTGATCCCCAAACCTGTCTGTACCTTTAACCACTTACTACAGAGCAGAAGCAAATGATGAAGCAGTGAGTGAAGAAGAAAATGCCCTGAAAGGCCTCTGAGTGGGAAGTGGATTAGGACCCGTGTAGTACGTCCAAAGCTCCTAGGACAGTCCCACAACTGCTAATTACTGGCAGGAAAAACAGTGGGGACACTAGACTTTATAGGAGTCAGAACTATAAATTCAGAGCAATTGAATTTATGTCAAAGTCACAAAAACACGTGCCTCTGTTTATTTTCCTAGGACACTGATCCCCTAGGTGCCAAAGATTAATTTTCTTTTTCTTTTTTTTTTTTTAATTCATTTTTATTGTTAGACTTATTGGGGTGACATCTGTTAGCAAGGATTACATAGGTTTCAGGCATACAATTCTACAAAGATTAATTTTCCATGGGACATGCCCATTTGTAGTATTCTGACCACCAAATCTTAAAGAGACAGAGGGTTCACACACACACACAAGGCCAAGCGACTCTTGAAAATGCGAAGGGGCTTGGAAGCCATTTGCCTTGAGGGTCAATCTTACTACAGCTTATCTGAGGGCAGAATAGAGACACCCATGGGGGAGATGCCTGGAGTGTGCATAACTAGGACAACTGTGAAGTTTAGGAAACTCAAGGTCAATTCAATGCAAGGTGTTATAAGAATATACTTTTCTATCCTTGTTCACATTAAGACTTCTTGAAACAGTCCTCATTTTCTCATTTATTTTTAAGCTTGCCCCAGTATAATTTGGTCCCCACTAATTAGATAAAGCTGTTTACCCAGCCCGTAGACCTCCACAAGGCCAAGTCCATCTTAGTGGCCTTCTCAGGCAACACCTCAAGAATGGGCTACTCCTTCTTTCTCAAAATGTTCTCCTTCGCTTGAGTCATGACAGGTATCTAACTGGTTTTCTTCCTGCCTTTAAGGCCATTTCTTGCATCTCTTCGCTGGGTACTTATTCTCCATGAAAGCTGTGGTGGGTGGTATTTCCTCGGGGCTCAGCACTGGGACCTCTCCTCTATCAACACTCTCCTCGGGGTGATGTTTATCCACTCCCATGACTTTAACAGGCAGCTATGTTTCCATGACTCCCAAATTTCTCTAGCCCAGACTTCTCTTCTAAGTGCCAATCTCACACATCCAGCTGTTTTCTGATATTTCCATTTGGGTGTCACACTGACACCTCAAATTTAACAGTCCCGAGTGGCACTCTTGATCTTTCCCAAACTTTGTCCTTCCCCATCTTCTCCATTTCAGTAAATGCCACTACTGTCTACTCAACAATATGGGCAAGACACTTCAGAATCTGCTTTGAGACTTCTTTTTCTTAAATCCAGGTCGCATCCAACTGCAAACAGACACTGACTCCTGCTCTTTCACATCATCTTCATTTTGGCCATGCTGGTCCATGGCAGTACTCTCTGCTTCTGCTCCTGCCCCTCACAGCCTAGTGATCTTTCAAAATTTAAATCAGACCTGTTCTCCCCCTACTTAAAACCCTTTAATAACTTCCAGTAACACTTAGAATAGATTAAACTTTGTCCATGGCCTCAAAATGCACATCCCACCCAGCCCTGACTACTCTGCCACCTTATCTCATGTCACTCTTCTTCTCACTCTATTTTAGTTCCATTGGCCTTTGGACAGTTCCTACTTTATTCCAACTTCTTTCCAGCCTTTAGGTTGATAAGTTCACCCATAAGACTCTTCTTACTTTGTAATGTGGATGCTCCTTCCAAATCTCATCTTAAGCGTCCCCTCTTCAGAGACGTCTTCCCTGGCCACCCATCTAAAATCAGTCCACCCTGTTATTCTACCACAGTGCCCTGTTTACTGGGAGCTTTCTTATGATCGTCTTTATTTGTTTGCTTTTTATATAGCTCCCCTAACAGAATAAAACTGTATCAATGGAAGGGATCTTATCTGTTTTACTTTCCTTGACATCCAAAATAGCCTAGCACACAGTAGGTGCTCAACACAGATTTGCTAAATGAGGAAACACTTTTGAGTAGGTATGATCCCTCCCACCAACCCCATCCCTTCACATACTCAAAAAGTTAAAGCTGTCATTTTTTGGAGTGTCACAGGCCTTCAGCTTTGAGATAGGTAGTTAAATAACAAATGGGAGGACATACTGGTAGATTATTTCTAAGAACCCATGTCGTAGCAGAAGCTATGATCACAGAGAGGACCACAGAGGTGAGGTCAAAGGGCAGGGCTTAGAATTCTGGCTAGCCTATTTAATAGCTCTAGACTTAGTTCACACATCCAGAAGCTTTTGTTTTCTTATTTGCAAAACAGGACTATTCTGCCCTTCCAAGTTAATGATTAAGTGGTGGTCTACGAGAGTCCTTTGTACACTATTAAATACCGTAATAATGTGAGCTATAAGCACCAAATAATTCCTTCTTCTTTGGACTCCCCTAGGTGCACATAATTGGAGAAACAGGAACCTCCTCAAGTTCAGTGACAAAGCAGGCTTGTTAAATGTCAGAATCTGTAGAGAGGAGATCCTCACTAAACAGAGAGCCCCTAAAGGCATCTGACTTCATTAAATTGCAAAGGGCATATCTGATTCTATTTTAAGCACTCCATGCCCTGTGATACTGAGAGGGCTGCTTCTTTCCTATTAAAAGGTAATCATCAGAATTGTCACTCTTAAGTATTTTGGATTTAATAAGGAAACCATTTAATTTCAAGATTTAAAATGACCTACATTGGCATATTTCTCAAGCCCTATATTAAACAGCTTCAAATCAAGGAGGACTAACATGATAATTCAATTTATTCAGGTTTGCCATACGCAAGGGGAATGGAATTAAGTAATGGTGGATGGGGAATGATATCCACATTTCCTTCTGGTTAGTTCATAAGCCTTTCCAATTCCTGCTATGCTCTCTAGGTCAGGGAGGACACGCCACACCCGGACATGATTCAACAGTCCATTCTGCCACTGTAGAACCAATTCTGAGTGGTTACCATGGTTTGGCCCTGGTCCTCTCCTGTTTTTTTTTCTACCAGCATGCTCTCACTGTTGAGAGGACACACAAGCCAGTTTTTGCCCAGAGGCAGAAGTGCAAACTCAAACTTGCCTCTCTTGTGAGACTTGGGGAGAATCCATAAGACTGGGTATGTGATAAAATTATTCTACGTAGGCTAGGATATTAGGGACTCGGGATTGTGCACATTTGCAAGGAGCCTAAAATATTAGGCAACCCTCAGTTAGAGCAGGGTTAAACCAGCATGTCCGGTCTATCCCAGGAATGCCTGCATCAGTTTGCCTTTGCTGGTTCCGGGTGCCTCCCCCAGGTGCCCCTGGGATGCTGACTCAACATTCTAGAACTTCTCTATGTGGTTCTCAGCGGCACTGGACTGCATGCTTAGTAGTCATCTTGTCATTCTGACCTACTTGTCATTCTGTATGAACTGCCCCAGGAATTGCAATGTAATGTCTGAGGGACAGTATCAAATGAAAAGGCTGGGCCTCTGGTTCATAAAGTCAGAACAGAAAATGGTGACAGGAGGGCAGTAAAGCACATATGGGGTCCTTCTGAGCATGCGGCTGTGTGCATTTGAATACACTGGTCTCCTGCCCATGAAGCCAGCCCTGACTGCTGTTAGCATTCCTCTGATGAGCAAGATGGTAGACACCGCACCCACCAGCCTGACAGCATCATCCTACAATACCCAAGCCACCTGGAATCGATCTTTGCAAAGGGGAAGGAGCGGAAGCTCTCCCCACCAGTCAAATACACAGGCTTTCTCCTTACCTATTTAACCGCTCTGTTTCCACCTCAAACTCTCTAATTTTGCTTTCAGAGATGGCAGATCCATGTGAGTAGAGTGTTTGGAAGATCTCTTGAATGTTGGAGCAGTCCTGAAGAGAGTGGGCCAGGTGTTCCGCCACGCTGCTGGATACCTGCACGGATGAGCATTAATCCCCCTCTGGACGTGTCACTTCAGGGACACAGGTCCCCAGGCATGCTTTGCATGCAAAACAATTGAAAGCTGATATTCCTTGAGCATCAGGCACCAGGAGATGGTCACCCTGATTTTTTTTCAGTTTGTGTAATATGATTCTAGTATAAGATGTTAATTATGTACTACGAAAGAAATACATAAACAGCATAAAAATACAGCTACATCCTTCAAATACATGCTGCTGGGGGATCGTGCCTTTATAGAGTCCCTAAAATTTTAGAAATTGAGCAGAGTCTGGACTCCCTTCCCCACTTCTGGAACCCCTGTCAATCCAGGCCATTGTCTCTGGCTGCTGTAGCCAAGGAGAGCAGCCGACTCCTTTATTTTCATAATTTGAATTAGGCATGGAATCTGGATGCATGCAATTTTCGCTCTGCCTAGAATTGTAAATGAAGGCCTTAAAAGTGCTACTCAGGCTTTCTCCACCCTTGAAGATCAAATAGCTTGCTCTCCCAGCCTCATCCCTAACTTAAAAGGTATCTCCCAGGGAATGCAGACTACTCCCTTTCCACCATCCACCAGCCTAAAGCCCCAGGGGGCTCGCAGCCTCTACAAATGAACACTCTGGTACTAAACTAGGAGGTTCTGGCCTGTCACAGCATTGGGCTATGCTTCAAAGGCAGCATTTATCCCCACTGGAGAGCACATTGCCTTTCAAGAGGGATGTGCAATAGGTAAAGTTCTTTTAGAGCTCCTTGACTCACTTAGTCTCTGGGGAGCAGGGTGATTCGAAGCAGATAGTTCAAGACTTTCATCTACATCACCAATCACTAGACCTAAATCATTTATTTTTAAATGGTTTTAAGTAGAGAAAAAAAAATCTCCCTTAAAGCCAAAGAAGCAATTCACCATGTGGAAACCACTGTACATTTTCATCTGACCCTTTGGAAGGAAATCAGGTATGATTTATTATTAACTGGTTTACTGGATGGAGGTGGACTTTGGAAGTTCTTCCAACATCTCTAAGCCATTGTCTGTGTAGCTCGATTTGGGACTTTCTTGCCTTGCTTCTCATGAACACTCACCCCAATGCTGCTGATTTCTGAGCCCAGGACTGGCCGATCAGACGATGAAGATTCGGACCTGGTCTTTGATAGCTTCACCCTCTCAGCAATCTTAAAAAAACAAAATAAGTTATGAAAAAGTGACATGGCACTCCGCAGATAAACTGTTGAGACTATGTGTACAAGGCTACTGTTTGACCCTGGCAGCTAAACTGATCAATCACTTTCTTAAGAATAACTCACTTGTCCAGTTTTTCTACCATTCACTTAACCTAACCTTTTTCAATCTCAGCACTACTGACATTTTGGGTTGGTTATTCTCTGTCGTGGGTCGGGGTGGAGGGACTATTCTGTGTATTGTAGGGTGCTTAGCAGCATCCCTGGCTTCTAGCCATAAGATGCCAGTAGCACTTCAGTTGTGACCATCAAAAATGTCTCCAGACAATGCCAAATATCCTATGGTGGACAAAAATCACTTCTGGTTGAGAAACACTGGTTTGGCCTAACTTACTCAACTTGATGGCTGAGAATCGACCTTCTTGAGGTCGGTAGGGCTACTAGGCAAAAGGAGACATAATGCTTGCACAGTTTCTCTGGAGTAGGCTCAACATATGAGCCTGGGACTGCAGCAGAGAATGGGTGGGGCCCCTTCTCACAACTATAATGACCTGCCCATCATGATCTCTTTTTCTGCTGGCAGGGCTGTCAGTCCTATGAGTGGGGAGATTATGGCTCATCACTCAGGGTCCCCTGCTGGGCTGAACCTTAGTCCTCCAGAGCACCTCTCCATCTACCCCTTAGTATTGTTGAACCTGACAAAATGTCTCATTCTCCACAATGACTTGTCAGCTATGACATGCTCCAGCCAGCTGATTAATGAGAACTAGAGTGCAGGTTGCAGCTGAGAGACTTGAAACTATTAGTGGGTTATCTCTCCCTGCAGTTCCAACAAGGGAGGGAGGCTTGTGTGAAACCCTGAGGAAGCCCTGTGGGGCCGTCTGAGCTAATTCACAAGCCTGCATGCATGCCAGGCTTGGTAGAGGCTGGTGCTTCCAGATAATAGGAGGTGTTTCTGCGCCCCTGGAGCTCACCTTGGCAATAGGGATGTCATTGCTGCTGCTGCTCGTGCTCAGCTCCCCAGTGCTGGGGTTAACTGGGCGATTGGTGGAAGTGAGGCGGCCCGGGCTGGAGGGCCCTGTGGCCTGCACACTCTGTAGTCGAGTCTGAAGCTCTCTCACCTGAAATGATAATGCCTTTAGACACAGCTGGTGGTTTCCTGGGCCAAAAGGCTAGACAGCCAGATGGGTGGATTGCAGGGCTTTCACTGATATTACGAGATTAGTTTCACTAAAAAGCTAAGTTGGTTGAGTCCACAAAAAGTCACTGTATTCATAACTAGGCCTGCCATTGGCCATCATCTGCTTTTCATAGCAGGAGGTGAACATACTCCAGCAGAGGTGGAATGACCACTATCTTTAAGGAATGTTTATGCATTCAACCTCAGGGGCCTGATGCTGTCCTGGGCACTGCAGATAGAGAAGTTGGGATGAAATCCCCACTCTCATGGAACTTGGAGCTCAGAAGAAGGAGACAAATTTCAACACAAGCGCACATAAATGCTATCTGGAGTACTGTAGGAAGTCATCAGGGAAGTGTTAAGGAGGGTGTGGTACTGAGCACAGTCTTACTAGTGCATCGTGTTATAACAGTAACAGACGAGTAAGGGGCCGGCTTCAGTGGTGGTGTGGGAGAGTGGTGTGGGTGAGTGGGGTGGGGAGAACAGCTTGCACAACAGTACAGGATGACATGCTGGTATTCTATTCAATCTCCCCGGTGTAGGGGAGAGAACTGCTCTGGCAAGGAGGTGAGGCTAAGGTGAAGAGACAGAGATCGCACCCACAGCCTTTCCCCAGGGACTTCAGGGTGAGATCAGCCCTGGGGTAGTGGGAAGGAATATCTAAATAGCGCTCTAGTACAAAAATGAAAGACAGGGACTATTGAATGACATTTAAAACATGCATTTACCTGCATAGAATTTAAATGTCCAAATCCTGTTTCTCTATGGTTACGGCTCAGTAACAAAGGGAGAAATGTTCCAAGTAAGTGAAGACAGTTGTTTGAAATTGGTCTTTCTGATGATCTTTTGACCTTTTTTTAATTAGTGTTTTGGATTTCTTTTCTCATTTATTTTTATTTTTCAATTACATTTGACATATAATATTATATTGGTTTCAGGTGTACAGCATAGTGATGAGATATTTATATAACTTACACAATCCTCATTCTGATACATCTGGTTCCCATCTGACACCATATGTAGTTATTATAATATTACTGACTATATGCCCTATGTGGCCCTTTACATCCTTGTGACTATTGTGTGACTATGAATTTGTACTTGATTTCTTTCCCCTTTTCACCCATCCCTCTCACCCTCCTTCCATCACCCCAACAAATCTAGTACCCATCTGATGCCATCCATAGTTAGTCCAACATTATTGACCATATTCCCATGTTATACCTTATATCCCCATAACTATTACTTTGTAACCACCAAACTGAACTTTCCAATCTCTTCCCCTTATTTCACCCCTCCCCCAACCTTCTTCTCATCTGGCAACAAACCAAATGTTTTCTATATTATCTATGAATCTGTTCATGTTCTGCTTGTTTATTTTCTTCTTTGGATTTCACCTATGAGCAAAGTCGACTTGCATCTGTCTTACTGTTTGACACTACTCAGTGCAATACCCTTCATGTCTTTTGATTGGAGCTTTTAATTTATTTAAATTGAAGGTAATTGTTGATATGTAACTATTGCTATTTTATTATTCACAATTTTTTTTCCAGTGTAAAGTAGTCCCTCTAACATTCCTTGCAATACTGGTTGGTGGTGAGAAGTTCCTTTAGTTTTTTCTTATCTGGGAACTCTTTATTTGTCCTTCGATTTTGAATGATAGCCTTGCTGGGTAGTATAATCTTGGTTGTAGCTCCTTGCTTTTCATCACAGTGAATATTTTCTGCCACTCCCTCTGGCCTGCAAAGTTTCTGTTGTGAAATCAGCTGACAGTCTTGTGGGAGCTCCTTTATAAGTTACTAGTTGCTTTTCGCTTGTGCTTTTTGGATTCTCTATTTTAACCTTTGCCATTTTAATTATAATGTGTCTTGGTTTGGGTTACTTGAGTTTATCTTACTTAGGACTCTCAGTGCTTCCTAGACTTGTATGCCTATTTCCTTTACCAGGTTAGGGAAGTTTCCAATAATTATTTTTTCCAATAGGTTACCAATTCCTTGCTTTTTCTCTCCTCCTGGTACTCTAATGACGCGAATATTGTTACACTTGATACCATTCCAGAGGCCCCTTAAACTATCCTCATTTTTTTTTTTTTGGATTCTTTTTTCTTTTTGCTGTTCTGACTGGATGTTTTCTGCTACCTTGTCATCTAATTCGCTGATTCTATCCTCTTCTCCATCTAGTCTGTTGGCGATTCCTTCTATTGCATTCTGAATTTCAGTTACTATATTCTTCATTCCTGACTAGTTCTTTTCTTATAGTTTCTATGTCCTTCTTTATGCTTGTTATCTCTCTGTTGAAGTTTTCATTAAGTTCCTTGATCCTTATAACCATATCGTTTAGTTCTTTTTCTGGAATCTTCTGTTCTTTTATTTGAGATGTATTTCTTTCCTCATTTTGGATGTCTATCTGCTTGTTTCTATGTATTAGGTAGATCTGTTATGTCTCCCAGTATTGCTGAATAGAGTATGTAGTAGGTGCCCTGTGGGTCACCTGCACTGGGTGCTCCTGTAGATTTTAGAGTCAGTGCTGTGCCTGGAGATACTCAACAAAAGCCTCAGAGCACTCCAATGCCAGTAGCTGCCCACGTGGGGCCTATGAACTTAAATAGTTTTCCAAGGAAGATGGTAATGTGGGTGGGGCTAACTGCTCACTGGAGAAAGTGCCTCTGACATTGGAGCAGTTGGGTGGGGTGGGGTCCCAGTGAGTCAGCAGGGTAGAGTAAGCAGAGTTCACCAGACCAATCAGGTTCAGATTTGGCTGTGTGGGGGTGGGTGCAACACAGGAAAGACAGACCCAGCAGATGGCTACTTGGGAGGACCCCAGAAAAAAATGGCAACTGTCCTCCAACCCTTGTCTCAAAGCCACACACCTCATTCTGCCCCCCATATACCTGCAATGCCTCCTGAGTCACCACCCCTCTCCCAGAGCCCAGTGTCGAGTACCCGAGAGTGAACAGAGTCTGTGTAGGCACTTTAAGAGGATATCTGGGTTTCCTGTAGCCCTCTACCCCAACCAGAAAGTCAGAGTCCCCAATGTTTTTCAAGTCAGATGTTGTTGGATTCCTCTTCCCAGCATACTGGTGAGCCTGATATGGGGCTGGTGTCCCTCACTCTTCTGTTTGGAACTCCGGCTGAGACAACCCTCCTGATTCTCTATGGCCACTGGAGGTTTGGCTCCTTTCATGTCTGTGCCCCTCCTACCAGACTCGATGCGGCCTCCTCATTTGTATCTTTAGTTATAAAACTTCTGTTCAGCTGGACTTCAGATGGTTTTCCAGGTTGGCTGTTGAATAATTTAGTTGTAATTTTAATGTGTTCATGGAACGAAGTAGTCACGGTGTTTACCTACTCCACCATCTTGGATCTCCTCCTCTTTCTGATGACCTTGATCATGGTTTTATCATTGGGTATAACATCTACGTTAAAGGACGAATTGACTATAGCACCCAAGGGCCCTGACAATGGCTGCCAGGCCCTACTGAGAAGCATTAACACCCAGACGTCTAAGGCAGGGCTTTCCAAACTCGTAGGTATATCAGGTATTTCCAAAGTCTTGTTAAAAACACAGGGTCCCACCTGAGGGATTCTGATTTAGCAAGTTCCCAGATGTTGATGCTCCTGGTCAGGGGCCTATATCTTGAGCAGCACTGACCTAAGGGATTCCCAGGGCCACACAGCACCTTAGTCCCAAAGACAGGAGAAGCAGAGCCACACCTCCGCCTGTCCTGGTGCCAAAACCCTTCTAGGCAAACCCTTCTCTAAAAGCAACTGGAAAGTTTTTCATATTAAATATCTTGGATGTCTCCATCTTGCTAAATTAGGAACCAAAAGTAATTGAAATTTCAATAATTCATCAACATATTAGAATCCAAAATAGGAAAATTCCCTTGGAGCATATTGCATTCAGGAGGGAAACAGCTAAAAAGTGCCTAATGCTCAGCTGCGGCTTTCAGTAATTGTGGGTTGACGGGAACGTGTGTTGTCCTCATAGCACGCCAGACACAGGGCTGACCTCAAAATAGTTTAAAGACTATAGTTTAAAGAAATAGTTTAAAGAAAAACACATGCCTGTCGAAGCCAAATGGTGTTGTTGGTGAGAGATTACAGGGCTCATTCTGGAATTGTGCCTGACAAACCAAGAATGGGTATTGTGTGGATGCTGCATTACACTGCACAGTGAAGGCCACCTTCTGGCATACAGGAAACCTCCCTGGTGGAGACCATGGATGTCAATTTCTAGTTCCGTGAAAGTCTGATGAGGCCCTGAATAATTAACAATGTTAACAGCACTCCAAAATCTAAACAGTGTCTGCATCATTCACAAAACAATCAATGGTCTAATCCTAGAACCTCAATTGACGCACCTTTCTTTGTAAAAACACAAACTGTCCTGGGCAATTTATAAAAATTTTATTACAACTTCCTATATTTTAAAAAACGTTTCTTCTTCTCACCACTAAAGGAAAACATGTTCAGTATGGAAATTTTAGATGACACTAAAAAATGAAGACAGAAAAAGTACTTATGTTTTTTCTTACTATACAGAGACAATTGCTTCTAGTCATTTTCTATAGTGTATTTGTGCTGCAGACTTAAAGTAATTTCTAAATTTAAATATCCATTTTAATTTTCAAATCTCTGAACCCAGAGAACATCTCTGAAAACTAAATAGAGTGGAATGAGCCTGTCATGGGAAGAAAGAGAGACAGCTGGTTGAGTTAAATAACCTTCTCTCTGCTCTTGATTTGGCGGTGGAGGTGGGTCTTAATTTCAATGAATAAATGTGCAGAAAGAAAGGCTACAGTTTGCTGATTCAGCCTAGGTAATATATGTGGTTTGGAGTCAGGGGATAGGCAGGAATCATAGCTACCTTAAGTTAGGAATTGATTATGTACAGAAAGCCTTTCTCAATTGGGAGTTCAACAACAAAACACAGAACATGATTTCAGTGGCCATTATCTTATTTCTTCTAAAGTTAGTATGTAGGTAGTACCCATCTAGATGTGCAGAAAAGAAGTTAATCTGTTATATACATTGGAATACTGGTGGAGTATGAAGGTAAGTAAAGTCCTGGTCTTTCAGGGGCTCAGAATCTAGCTCAAGTTTGTCTAACCCATGGGCCATGGGCCACATGTGGCTCAGGAAGGCTTTGAATGTGCAATACAAATTCATAAACTTTCTGAAAACATTATGAAAATTATACATGGACCTTGTACTTTTAGCTCATCAGCTATCATTAGTGTTAGTATATTTTATGTGTGGCCCAGGACAAGTCTTCTTCCAATATAGCTGAGGGAAGCCAAAAGATTAGACACCCCAGATCTAGACAAAGATTACAATGTGAAACATGCTCTGAAAAGGGGGTCAACAAGGAGTGACAAAGTGTAAAAGAAATATCACCTCTGTCTTCCCAGAGTAAGAAACACTGGGATTCTATCTTGAAGGTTGCATAGTTGTCCAATAAGCAAATAAAAAGGAAAAGGGAATGGGACAGGCTCTGAAGGATACAAAGAAGGAAATGACATTAAAATGTGAGAACTCTGCTTCTCTCATTTAGTCATTAATGACTCCCAGAGGGGAAAAAGGGTTTTATAAAAATCATTTGGTCAGAGAAGAGAATGAACTGGAATGAGGAAGAAAAAGGCGAGTCAACAACTGCACTGAAAGAGTTCAGGTGAGAAATAATAAGGGCTCAAAGACAGTCAGGGAAGTGGGAGCAAAAATGGCAACACACACCCTTGACTGGCATTGTCCACTAGAATTTTGGTAATGCTGGAAACGTTCTATAGCTGCACTGTCCACTACAGCATCCACTAGCCACATGTGTTCACTTTCTACTGTGCCTAGTGTACTCGGGAAACTGAATTTTTAATTGTATTCTGTTTTTATCAATTTAAATAGTAGTATGTAATGAGTAGCTAATGTAATGTTTGGCACAGATCTAGAAATTCAAGGGAGTAAAAAAATAACCCAAACTTGTGGTGGGGCAACTTAGTGGATCATGGTGCTTACTCAGCAAAATGGGGAACATATAAGAAGGAGTTGATTTCACAGAGAGAAATAAAGGTGCCAGCTTTGGACTTGTTAAAGTCAAGGAAGCCATTGGGTACATGAGTGAGGATATTCAGCCAACAATTAGAAAGAGTTCCCTGGTGGTGTAGTGGCTAAGGCTTCGGCGCTGTCAATGCTGCAGCCTGGGTTCGCTTCCCAGCCAGGGAGCTACCCACATACAAAAACAAACAAAGATTAGAAATGGGATCTGGAGAAAGGAGATCAGAAAATTTGTGTGTGGATAAGGTTGGGAAGAGGTTGGGCAGGTGAGAAGAGAGAGCCAATATATAGTTAGATGGAAGGATAAACAGAGGACAGTAAGAAGGGGGTGCTTTTGCTGGGGGAGACAAAGAAAAGAGGTGAGCATAGGCAACAGGAAAAGGGAGTTTGCAGGCTGGAGAATGAGGATGAGAAACACAAAGGTTCCCATCTGACGATTTCCGTTTCTCTAAGAGAAAAGGTCCTGTGCTAGGAGTGAGGGGAAAAAATAACAGATGTCAGAAATGAGGAAGAAAGCTGACCTAGGACCAACAAAGAAAGGGAAAAAGCTTACACAGCACAGAGAACTCAGATGAGCTCTTTCATTCAAAAGAATAAACTGAGTAAATGCACTGTTTTCTTCAAACTCTGAAAGATCCATGAAAATAATAGTAAAGAATAAAACAGATTAAAACCATAAAGTGAAAAGAATGTGCTTGGCGCATTAGCAGAAAGAAGATTTGGGCACATTCCTTAATGGCAAAGTGGAAGGAAGAGTACTGAAGAAAGAAACAGAATGGAAGAAGCAAAATTCTATAAAATATAAAAGAAGAGGTGTCCAATCTACGCAGAAGAAGGTTGGCGGGGTTTAGACTCAGCTTTGGCAGATATGACAAAGGACAAGAATGAGAAATAGGCTGTAAACCAGAGGAGTAACTCTCTGTAGACAGAACAAATGAAAATTTCCAGCATATGACAGCCTCAGTTAAAGTAAACAGGTACTCCTCCTATTAAAAATGCATAGAAATGCTTCATAAAAAGGAACAATGAGAAAGAAATCCATTGCCAAGTTTAAAAGAAAGGCAATAAAATCTCCAGATGTCAGAAATGAAATGAAAAAATAAAACTAAAGTGGAGGAGAGAGGTGTAAGCCATGGGAACTGAGAGCAGGGATGGTGCATGCATGCCGGGATGGGCAGGAGAGCAACAATTGGCCCCTGAAAGTCAGGTTGTTTGAGTTGATCCTCCCACACAAAGCCTGGTGCCTTCCCGCCTCACCCATCTGTGAAAAGTAGATGAAGAGTGCTGCCCGTGAAGCCAGAGAGAAGTCTTAGAGCTGCGCAGAAGGATCAACCATAAGAAATTAAAACCCCAGATCTGTGACACCTTTGAGTGTGGAGGACATGTATACTATCTGCAGATTGCGGGGCCCTAACCTTATAAACAAACACTGAAAACTGGTCTGGATTTTGCCAGGCCACCTCCTGTCTCAGAGACCTAATTTGTAATTCACCAATATAATTAAGGATACAGGAGACCTCAGTCTCCCATGATGGGGAGCCCAAGACCATGAAGCTGCTAGACATAAAGATATGATGGCAGAGAGAGGAGGATGAAACAAGGAGTCAGCAGTCTAAATCAGGAGATGAATTCACCTGAGAAGAAATGAAAATAAAGGAGACAGTAAAGTATGTCACAATATATACATCTAGGATCCTTAAAGAGATAAAAGGAATTTCCATAAACAATAAGAAATTATGAAACTTTGTGTATTTATCCTTAGATGTTTAAACTTCAGTCACCTTCAAAGTACTCTCCTTTTGATGCAATACACCTATCAAGACGCTTCTCCCAATGAAAGTTTTTGAACTCATTGATTTTGATGCCTTTTAGTGCGTCCATGTTTTTGGTTTCACCTCTTCCACATTGGCAAAATGTTTCCCTTTGAGGACATTTTTCACCCGGGGAAACAAAAACAGTCACTTGGGGTGAGATCAGGTGAATAGGGAAGATGGGGCATTGGGGTCAGGCCATTTTGGTCAGAAAGTACTGAACAACTTAGTGGGGTGTGGGCAGATGTGTTGTCAAGCCACACTTTGTGTAAATCACCAATCATGAAATGAGCAAATGCATTGAAAGAGTCTTAAAGTTCACCGAAGCTGAATGTAGCCTCTCACAACAACACTAGCTGGTACACTGATGCAGGTGGGCTCCTAGAACACTCACCTAAGGGGGGAAGCCTGTATGACAAGAGGCTCTCACCCCACAGAAGACAGTTCTGTGTTTTTGCCCTGCACCCCCCCATATATAACACGATGGACAGACTTAAAATTAGAATTAGAATGCTGAGGGGAATAATGGAAAAAAGTCTATATAGCACTTAAATAAATTAACAAGAACACATAAAACACTGTGTACACATAAAATGGTGGAAAGGAAATGGGATAGAAAAGGATAAAAGAGGGACCTTTCCTCGATCAATGAGTGTGCCTTGAACAGAAGAATGTAATTAGGTTATCTCTCTGCCCTGCCGGCCATATTAAAACAAACAAATGAAAGAAAGCAAATACGAAGATGAGAGAGCTCAGGAGCACCAGAGATTATGTGAAGCCAAAGAATGAGATGCTGGAGATGAATAGGGTGCTAGAGATGTCAAAGGCAAACAAGGAGTGCGGGGTGCAGGTGGGGGCACAGAGGTGGGTTTCTGAAATGGGAGGAAGCTACTGGAAGCTTCAGTCTCCCAGGACAATTGTAGGAGCACAGACAAAATGACCCAGTCTGTTGATGAAGTCATTTGTGACTCGTTCACAGAGGAGTGACAAGCGGGAATGCAAAGTGGCATGGGAGTCCCAAGCAGGATTAGAAATGTTATTATTAGCCATAAAAGAATAAGTCTGTTCCGCTTATGATATGCAGCAGTGTTCACTGGGTAGTTGTAATTTGGGGCAATTAGGTTGTAAGTCATAATTTCACTGTGTAATGGAGCTGGTTGAGATAATTTCTACACTGTAGAAAGGTGAGAATCACTGGGCCGGAAAAGCTCCACTTAATGAGCTTGGGACAGAGAGTTCATCCCTGTGTTGCTCTCTGAAAGCTGCCTCCTAGAAGTCCAGGCTTGGTGGATATTTTGTAGAGAACTATTCTCTTATTGGAGATTTTATAAGATGTTTCTTGGAGCCCTCAAACAAATGAGAAATCAGAATGTATTGGCAGAAAAAAAAATATTTATCCCTATAAATCTCATTTACATAAAGTTTTAGGAAAATAGTATTTTATTGTTAATAGCAATTTTGAGAAGGCTGAATCAGAAGAGAAAGAGACCATAAAAAAAAAAAACAAGGAAAACAAACTCAACAGCGTTTCTTTTCTCTAAAGATTTGATAGGTATATTGTTTTCTCTTTTGTTTTATAGCCCACTAAAGAATATGCATGGATTATCAAGATGGCTGCATCAGGGAAAAGATGGCTGTCTTCCTAACTTCCTACCAGCCTTCCAACAGAGTCAGCTGTTTTCTTTATAGCCAAGAGTTCGCCTATAAACTGCCTGCCCTCCTCACAGGAGCCGGGGTGGAGGAGGGAGTTGCAGGATGGAAAAGCAAACACTGGTGTCCACAACTACAAATGTGACCTCATCATTTCCATGGCACAAATGTGCATTGAGCCTTTTTACAATAAGTGGAACTGTTTCCAAAGAAGACACGGAAGATTCATAGTTCCAAGGGTTCTTTGTCTTGGATCCTACTTAAAGCTTCCTTAAACTATAGAGAGGAGGGGTGACAGGTTTTACCAATAATGCTCTACTGATTTCAACTCAAGGTAAATAAGTATATGCTCAGAAAGCTTCTCTATAAAACAAACTCAGTTTGCCTTCACTTGGTGTTGGCTTGGAGTGTCAGGAAGATTGATCTGTGGAACCCTAAGGAATCTGGCACCCATGTTACTATAATAGAGAATGTTTACTAACTTCCAGTGTGTGTGCAAGCAGGAGATACAATGGGAAAAAGGATGAAGAGAACATAGGAAAATAGTTCAGACAACAGAACAATGAAAATTGTATACCATAGTAAGGCTACCAGAGCCTACATTTTGGTGCTGAGTTAATGTCAGTGTAGATCAGGACAAGATTATTAAACTTCTGTGGGCCTCAGTTTTCTCATCTCTAAGAAGGGTATAATCATAGTACCTATCTCATAAAATTCTGGTGCAGATGAAATGATGTGTGTATAAATCATTGCTCATCAAAAGCAAATGCTTGAAATATATTCAGTTTAATATTTTAGGCTTTAAGTCCTGCTTTGCCTTCAGAGGCATCTGTTTTTAGTCTGAGAGGAGTATGTTTAGTCTGCAAATGTTCCAAGAATGTCAAGAGTATCAATATTAATAGGTCCTTAAAAATGAACTTTATCAAGACTGCATTAAAAAAAGATGCATTTGTAAGTGGTACCTTGTAAAACTATCTGGTTTTCTTCACTGCATGAGCCTCCTTGTCTTTGGAGCCCGGGGTGCCCATGTCCTGCCAGCTTCCAGTGCAAGCACACCCTCTCCACCCTCCTGCCTCCAGCTCATGTGACTCTGGTGAGCAGACAGAGCAAGGTGGGGAACTCCTTGTCCTTCAGATGCAGTGTTCATCATTGCCACACGGTGGGCCCCAGGAGGAGCAGGCCACGTGTGAGCAGACGGCACCAGAAAGGCTGAGGTTCTCTCTTTCTCACTCTACCTGCAGGGAGAGAGGTCAAGATGCCTGCAGAGGCTCTCGGCCTGCATCCAGTGAGCGACTGAAGGGTACCTGCTCTCCCTGAGCATTGCTGGGATCAAAATGAAGAAGTGTGCTGGGGTCCTAACCCCCATTCATTGATTCAATGGCTCATGGGAGGGCCTGAGTGAAGCATTTAGTGCAGGATGAGTCCATTTAGTGCCAGATGGGTTGCCAGCAGCCTGGGTTCCTGAGTGAATATATAGAACAGTGGTGTGCCCCCAACCCCAAACCTGCATTAGACATGTAGTGCAAGCAAGAAATAAGCTTTTCTGGTGTGCTATGACACCAAAATTTGTGGGAGTTAATTTGCTACTGCTGTATAACCTATCTTTATCCTGATATTCCAGCCACACAAAGGAAGAGCCACCCGAGACCCCCAAATTGAGGTTGGAAGGAGCGTGCTAGGGTCAGACTTCACTCCTCCCAGTTTCCTACATGGTCTGATCAGGGCTGGGAATGTTAAAACAGGTTGTTTTTACAAATCTTTTCTGAATTCAAACTTGACAAATGTAGGCACCCTCTATTTCATCATATAAAGAAACTTAAGAAGAAATGTAGCAAATAAGACATGATCTAAGTTCCATCAAGGACAAAAGAGATGGCTGTGCTTGTATATTAATGTCAAGTCCTTAAAGCCAGGAGATACAGATTACTGTCCATAGCCCATACTTTACTTTCTGTTTCTTTAATTTGAAAATTAAGGAAGTGTATAAAGAAGAAAAATATGACTATCCTTTCACTGCTTAGATTTAGCCTCTGTTAATATTTTGGTGTCTTACTTCTCTTCCACTTCTATGTTTGTACCTCTGTATAGTAAAAATTATACAACTATAAAATACATTCATTTCAAAAATAAAGTAGTACACTATAGAGAAGTTCAAGTTCCCTTTGATTTATACCCTTATAACCCCTTAAAACTACTATGAGATTGGTTTACATTGCTCTGGTCTATTTAAAATATTTTTACACATACACATACGATATAGTCTACCTAAATTTATACACACATAAATTCACAGTAAATACAAAGTGCGGGTTTTCCGTCATGCATTTTCTTTATACAGACACTGTGGTCAAGAAAAGCATCATGGAAGGGAAGGCAGAGTGGCAAGAGTTCAGATGGGACCTAAGGCCAAATAAGGTGAAAGAAAGATGAAAATCTTTATTTAACCTATATAAGGTTAACCATAATAATTTTACTTCCAGAAACATCTCCACTGTTACTGATTTTTAGTTAAAAATATCAAAGAGATACTGACTTAGCCTGTAATTATAATGAAAGGAGACAATTCAGACAAAGTGAATGGCTGTTTCAGAGACATCCCATGCTTCTGGACACGTCAGTAATATACTATACATCTTATTTCTCAGTAGTGGTGGGAAGCCAACTAGTAAATATATGTTATAAATGAACTAATTAGTAGAAACAAGTACATAATCAGATACACAGTCAACCTTTAAGGTACATAATTACTCTTTTTAAGCAGGTACTTTGGTTTAATGACCATGATCGACAAGTGCCCTTGGAGATAAGGTGGGTAAACAATGAAGGTGGATTTGATTGAGTGTTTAGAACCAGTTCAATATTTAGAAACTGGCACCAGTTGATTCAGAACTAAGGATTCTGGGGGGGGAGGACTTTCAGGGTCATATAAGAGGATGCTCTGTAAATAACAGTCAGTGAGTTCATGGGACAAGTGCTTGACATGCCCCCACAACCCCTGGGACCTCTACTGTATGAGAATGACTATGAGCAGACACAGTGTAGCTCCATCACGCCTGTCATAATCACAAACTTAAAAGTAGCCCAAATGATACAAGCTTGATCTCCCTCAAAGAGAAGGGGCTGGAAATTGAGTTCAATCACATGGCTAATGATTCAGTCAATCACATCTACATAATGAAACCACAATAAAAACTTTAAATACTGAAGCTTGAATGAACAACCCTGGTTGGAAATAACTCTGAATGTTGCCACACATCATTCCCAGACATGCTGAAAATACCCAGGTGGGGAATGGGCTACAAGGAAGAAACTCTGTTACCACTACCTTATGCCATGACTTTGAAGAATTTTCTAGAGAATATATATAAAAATCTCAGAAGAAACTTGTAAGGCCCATTTTTGATTGAAGTCTATGATTCAGTGGGGCACAGATTTATGAACCTGTGGTCACATCCGACTTGCTTTACCAAACAACCAGGGGAAAGCACTGACCAATTTTCCTACATGGCAGTTGACCTAAACCATTAGGTAAAAAATGCAAAATGTGTGGAGAAGCTGGACTTGCCATCACATGTCCCTCCTATGAGCTCCCAAGGTACCTACCTTCTGCATTCCCTCCTCCCTACCACTTGACATATACTATTGCCATGACCTGTTTAATTGCCTGTGTCCCCCAAATCCTTCGAGCCACGGACTGTTCATCACTGTAACCCCTTTGCCTGGCACAGGGGAGATGGCCAATCATGTTTGTGAAATGAATAAATGAGTGAATGAAGAACAAAGTACTTCCTTCCTAGAGTAATTCATTCTACCTTGCCTAAGCTGGTTTCTTTAAGTGTGAGGAAATGAATGGTTACATTACAGAGCACACAGAAATAAATGAGCATCTCATGTAATAATGAGCTGGAACCAGTAATAAAAATTGTCTGTCCGTTGTTCCTTAGTTACTGCTCTGCCAAGCAGCCCAATCTGTTAACTGACATTAAAGATCTAATTTAATTAAATCTTGAACAAGGCTCAGAAAACCTACTGAGAGCACTTTGTTTAATTACAGGCAAGGGGCAAGCACCAAGCCTATTGATCTGGTCAGTTCAAACTCTATACTATGAATGTGAGCAGTGACAAAAAACATGGCCCCAATTGCTTTTCAGGCAACTTGGCTGCACTACGGACTCAGAGCTGCTAGCAAGGCAGCAAAGGCCAACCCTCCATGTATCATGTGGCACCACAGGGACGGAAATGAAAGCATACCTTGGTGACTCCACCAAGCTACACATCACAGAGAACAGAAGACAACCAACCACAAAAGACCGATTCCTCCTCAGGGAAGTTAAATATATTGGGTGGTGGTGGATGGAAGCCATCCAGTATTTAAAGTCAGTAAAATGGCATTCAAAGGCACCTAGCACATTCTTTGAGACCCACCATTAGCTTGAAATAAAGAGAAATAGATCCAATCCATTGGCTATGTGTACACAGTGGGTATGTATACAAATTTCTGAAGACACTTCCAGTTGAGGAAGAGATACAAGTTCTACCATATATTTTTATTTGGAGATCACTGAAGTATAAATTATATAATTTCATATAAAACCGTATTAATTGCAAAGCTTAAAAGGTAATAGGTGTGATGAGAAGAAAGGCTGGCTAAGCACTTTGTGCGTATTAATGAATTTTCCTGCATTGGGTATTAGTATTATCCCCACTTCATGGCAAAGTAAGCTGAAGCACAGAGAGGTTCAGTAACTTGCCAAAGACTCGTGACTTGGTAGATCAGGGTGTGACCCCAGGTGAACAGAGCCTCTATCCTACGGTGTTCTTAATATTATTAACCTCCAGAGTTGGAGAAAATACTCGAAGAAGGGGGACTGGCTTTTTACCTTTTGCTAGTCACTATCCAGTGCTGTTTTGTGCTTTAGTAATTCAAGTTAGAGGAGGAAATTTAGTCTAAACCGCAATATGTAATTACACCTAAGACCAACATTTCCTTCACAAAACATGCATCATTAGAACACATACACTAAGAGCAAAGACATCTAATTAGGGCATTAGTCATAATGATCAGGGAGTACAACCCAGGAAATTACAGGTGGCGGGGGCCTGAGCATGCAGGAAAGTTCATCAGCTTGCCCAGATAAAGTCTTTGCTGACTGGGATGATTTACACCAGCTGATGCAAGGATGGAGCCTGGCAGGCGATATCGCTGGGTACTGAAAATAAGCGTATGCATTTACGTACATGAGTTCAGACAAAAGGATGTTCAGATATCAGTGGTAGAGATGCTGGCCTTTTAATTATGACATCAACCACAAATGAGGAAAAGAGCTGAACAAGTTCAAAACTAGTCATCTCGTCCATACTCATACGTAATGGTAATTAAGAAAGCTTACATGTGGATTAAAAACAGAATGAGTTGCACATGCTGACCTTTTTGAAGAACAAGTTATTTCCAAGGTGTTTTTTAAAAGTGAGGGGTAGATAGAGCATTAGTGAAGGATGATGAGATCTACTACATGTATTTTCCCCCTCTAATTTACTTTATCTGTGTGCAGGATTACCAGAGCATAACTTGAAAGCACGCTTCTATTATACCACCAAGACTGAAAAAGAGAGTAAAGTAGGTCTAGTAATTCAAAGTGAAGTTCAGAGGGAATTGTTTCTAATAGAAGAATTCCCTGCTTCACCCCCAGTCCAAACACAGATCAAATTCACAGCCAAATGAAGAAGTACTTGTGGGTTCCCAAGAAGAAAAAAAAAACCATCTTTGGAAAACTGAGTACTTTAACCCTACCAGACCGGAGGCCCTGAACCTAACTGTCCCCTATACCTGGGGCTCCTGAGCATTAAAGAGAAAAAACCAACATGATATAGAAAAATGTTAGTGACATGCAAACAAGTGGTTAGAATAAGATGGAACTTGGAGTCATTGTAGAAATAGGTCTACCTTTCATTTCGAAAACTAGGCCCAGCGGTATAGCGGCAGGTTCGGAAATTACCGAAAAATCGGTACAGCGGTCTGGTAGGGTTAACAATTCTGTCAAAACATTTCTATCCTGAAACATTGGCTCCTTCAGTAATGGATATATTTCCTAACCAAAGTGGTTCTCAAACTGCTTCAGGCTACAGAGCCATTGGTACACTGTGGTGAATACCAGGAATCACACATACATACACACACGTCATACACACATGTAACACATAGACACAGAACACAAACACACACACACGATTATTTTAACTTCAAAAAGTCTGCAGTAGAAGAAATGATAGTCTTCATTAGAGTCAGTGTAGATAAGTGAAAGTGTGATAAATTTAAAGCATTTTATAAAAAAGCTGCAATGGGGAACATTCTATATATATATTTGCAAATTATAACATCATTCGTTTATCTTAAAAAAAAAAAAAAAAAAGAACATTTTAATTGAGCTCAGGGAAGATGTGTGAACCCTGGAGAAGGGTTTGAGAATCACTGTGCTGACTTTTACCATCCCCTTCGATTTGTGATTCTAGAGAATAGTTTTGTTTTGTTTTAATTTCACCTCCACACCTCAGCACTTGCAAATTACTTTCCTTTTAAGAATGACTTCATAACCAGAAAGGGATGGTGAGCCCCAAGACTACAAATGTCCCAGAATTCCGGGGGCTGCCCTTGACTCCTCTTGGCCCCGCCCCCTCAGGAAGAGGCCCAGGCTGGCTGGGCAGGGTGTGCTCACCCTCCTCCGGAGCCGGTCCCGCTCCTCCCGGATGGCGTTCATGGTGGCCTTGGTCCTATTCAGCTCCTCCTCTTTGCTGCACAGCATGGCGGTCAGGCTCTCATTCTCTTCCCTCAGCCCAGCCAACTCCTTCTCCCAACGAGACCGCTCTTCAGCCAGGTTGGGATACAGGTCCCGGCCAAGCACCCCCTCAATCTCCTCGACTGTCTAGAAAACACAGCCACAAAGACAAGACTAGTGAGTGACCTGGGAGAAACAAGGCCAGGCAGGAGCAAGTGTCCATAGAGGAGTGGGTTCTACAGCCACTTCATTGCAAACCATAATCATGACCAGTGACACACCTAAATCATCCTATCCCCATTTTCAGATGAGGTTCTGTTGCTTGCTTGGCTCCTAGTCTGTGCTCCCCAGGAGTCTCCAGAGTAAGAAAAGCACAGTCCCTTCCTGGTGTTTAAGGCCACCTGCAGCACCAACTGCCATGGCCACACCAATGTTTATCTGCTCCGTCCACATTCTGGAGCTGGTGGTTACACACAAGCAGACAGTAAGCCAGTTAGGGATCCTGATCGTGCAAATGTGAAGTTGCAGACTGCATACAAAATCTAACTTGAAGTTTCCTGCGTTATAGGCCTCCCGCTTCCCAACTCAGTAATACGACAAATCACATCACCAGTGCCAGCTTTTAGTGTCACATCAGCATTCACAAGGTGTGAATGAGGCTCAGTCCCAAGGTGTGAAAGACAAAAATAAACCTCGGTGACATGGAAAAGAGGAAGCTCATTGTGGAGGTTTCTAGGCAGCAGGGACTGAATTAATTAATAAGACAGCTATGAACTAAAAAGAGCCGAATCTTGATAGTTCTTGGAGAGTTTTTAAAAACCCATTTAAAACACAGTATTAATGGAGAAGAAATATGCATAAAATTAGAGGAAAAGGAAGAATTCATCCTGCTTGCTTTCAGAAACTATTCATTCACATTTCTTGTCCTTTGGAAAAGGACGCATAGGTCTAACGGTATGGAAAGAGGAAGGAGAATTACTATGTAGGATTAGAGGGCAGTGAAGAGATGTGATGAGAAACAGGTCTCAAAACCAAAAAACGTAAGGGCATGTCACTCGTGCGTGCTCACACTGGTTCCCTGACAAAGGTGGTGACCCATATCTTGCTGCCACTTTCCCCATGTCGGGCTTTGTCCCTCCTCTCAAACCTGAGGCCCTCCTCCAGGCCCCGCTGTATCCTTTGCTGGTCAGCAGAAGTCCTTGACCTCTTTCTTCCCGCTCAAAGCTGAGGCCAGGGCTACTACCCACATTGATAGTAAAGTCACACGGAGGGCCTGGGAGACTCCAGATAAAGAAACCCCAGGGGTGGCTTCCCCAAACCACATCAATGATATACTAATAGCTGAGATGAATAAAGATGGAAAACCAGCTGTGTTATAAAACATGAATCACGGTTTACCTTGAGATACCACAACTCTTTTGTGCCATCCAGGGTTCGTACCGATAGAAGCTTGGGCCTAGAGTCCCAAGACATTTTCCAAATAACACATCACATTCTCTCCCTTTACACAGGCCCCTCATAGACTTTTCAGATGAATCGCTATGCCCAGGTCACTAAGCTACAGGGAAGGAAATTACAGATACCAGAGGCCCACTTTCAACAGGACTGACATCCCTCTTGCTCATGATGAGTGTGTGTATCTGCAGCAAATTCCTCTCTCCTGGCCTCTTACAAGGTACGATGGATGCATGTGACAGGCATGGACCTAGCGCCAATGTGCTCAGGACACATGACTCACTCAGGCCTGGAACTTCCCCCTTGCTAGCATTGTGGGTTGATAACTTCTTAAATAATATACCAGAGAGGGCTTAAAGCTTTAATAAAACTTACAAGTTAATCTCTGGGCTATGATAAACCACCCTAAAATGATCTGGTTCAATACTAGCTGTTTAAGAGTTTGCAAGAAAATTGTCATTTTTGCTGTGTAGCCAGTGATCTTGACTGTTGATGTAATGACTTTTTCTAATGTAATTCAACCCAACAAAATTTATAGGGCTCCTGCTTCTCTCTGGTGGCCCAATCTGTAAGTGTGATTTTCCTAGAAACACTGGTTCCTAAGAGGTACTTGAGAAAACCACACTTTACAAGAGAGGGATCTGATCATTTCCTCCACACGATCTCCAAGAGCCAGATGAGGGTTGGGGTGGGTGTACCTTAATAGCCAAGTCGCAGTGCTCGCTGGCTGTGGTGAGCTGCTCAATGTGCCTGTCCACCTCGGCCACTGAGAGGCTGCAGCTGCTCTTCTTTCTGCAGCAGACGACATTCTCCAGCCCCGTGAGCACCCTCTGCAGTTCTGAGTTCAGGTCACTGCAGTTATCTGTGAGTGAATATGAAGAAAATGAATGAATCAGGCAGATAAGATGGGCAACGATGGCTTTTCATTTCGCTGACGATGAAAAACCCATTCTAGTAAAATGAAATGGCAATAGAGCTTGAGATTTTAAAGATCAACACCACAGAGCCTAATCTCCCACGCTGCTGACATTCCTCTGAGGCTTGGAGCCAACATAAAACCTTTACTAAGGAGTTTAGGACCACAGTCGTTTTGTAGATAGTCATGACATGCTGACTTCTCTTGTCTTTCACTTGAAGACAGACACATCTTGAGTTTCTTTAGGAAGAACAAAGAAGTAACCCAGAAGGAGCTGTTGGGACTGCAGAAGCCTTCTGGTCACCTTCGTGCTCAACCATTCAGACAACTACTGACTCCAGAAAGAGTGTCAGCAAAGATCTCATAAATATACTGAACAAACAAGACAAAAAGCCCCAGAGTGAGCAGAGGTACTAGGCATTTTAAAAAACAGAAACTATGTAAGAGAAATTCCTTGCCTTCAATGAGCTTATAATGAGGACTTTTTCCTGATATAACCAATCAATATGCTCTACCACTGCAATTTATTTTCTTTTTTTCCTTCACCTTTCTCACTCATTCCCCCAACCTCCCTCCCATCTAGCAACCAACAGTTTGTTCTCTATATCTATGAGTCTATTTCTGTTTTGTTTGTTCCTTTATTCTTTTTTTTAGATCCCACATACAAATGAAATCATATGTTTATCATTCTAATTTAACCCATTTCTTCCATCAGGGAAAAATAAAGTATTCCAACAAATTCTGTATTATTTCCCACGTAAATGTCTTGTAAGCAATTCTTATATCTTGATTCTTAGTTGAAAATCTAGGTTACTTTTAACTGTTGGATATCCAGGGTATGGTCTGGAAGGAAAATTAATTATAATCATAATGTGAACTAGGTACATCTTAGGAGATAAGTTTATGGGGAAATAAATCCCCTTAAAGTCAAATACAAATAAACTCATTTTGGATTCTATTTATCAACATGCCATTCAATTCTTATAGCTAGACAGGTGTTAACTACGTGCAATCTCCCAAGTGTACTGTTCTCCTATATTCAGCCTGATTCCTGAATGAAAGAAGCTCAGTACCTCTAGTTTCCCTTCTTTGCTCCTCCGCCCTTCTCATCTCAGGTTCTATGAAATTGTCCATTGCTTTTGGTATTTACCTTTGGAGACTTCAGGAAAACTTAGCACTCTAGGAACAGGATTTATCAGAATATTTTGATCAACCTTATTTTGTTGCCTCTATCTATAGGTTACCTAAATCTAGACAAAAGACAAACCTGAGGTTTTCACTCCAAAGTACACCTCTCGAACACATTTCTCTCCCAAATTTGTGAATGTCGCTACCATCCAGCTAGTTACTTAGTCAACTCTCAGGCAACCTTAACTTCCTTTTGCTTCACATCCTAACACCATCCATCTTGTGACTGCAACCTCCAAAACTTATCCCCAAAGTGGCCTCTTTTTACCATCTCCACTGATACTACTGTAGTCCAGGTTGCCATCATTTCTCACCTGTACCCAAAGTGAGCCTCTTAAGGACATAAGTCAGATCATGTTACCCCCCACCCCCACCCAAACCATCCAGTGGCTTCCCACTGTCATTCCACTGAAGTCCAAACTCCTCACCAGAGTCTGTAAGACTCTGATTGAGCAAGACTAATGCTGTTCTCAGCCCAGGCTGCAGCATGCAATTCCCTTTTGTAAACTACCAACGTCCAGGCCCTACCCCAGACCCATTAAATCACAATCGCTGGCGGTGGAGCTTGGGCACTGGGACATTTTTAAAAGTTCCTCAGATAATTCTCGCATGCAGTCAGGGTAAGACCTGCTGATCTTGTCCTGGCCCCATGTGTCTACTTTCCCCTCATTCCTTACACTCTGTTCACATTCCTGGCCTCCTCTCCATCCCTGGAATATGCCAATCTCCTGCCAGCCCCAGGGGTTCTTTTTCCTTTGTTATTCCCTCTTCAGAGACTAAATTCTTCCCAAATTCTCCACTTACCATTCAGTTCTCAGCTGTGATGCCACCTCATCACCAAGCTCTTTTCCATCTAAAAAAATGGGAGTTCCAACTCTTCTCCCTGTGTCATCTCTGCCCCATCACGGTACCTCCCTTGTGGCAATCATCACTATTTAATCTGACTTACGTGTTTATCATCTCTTCTCTAACTAAAATGAAAGAAGGGGCTTTGATGTTCCTCACTACTGTATCTCCAACAGAGAATATTATAGACAATCAAAAATTATTCTTTTTAACTGAACACACACAAATATCACATCACTCTATATTTAAGGGACAGCCAGACTACAAACACAGACAGTATCAAGAACAGCATGGTTTACATCGACCTTATGTAACATGTCCTCGCTGTGGATCATGCCGTGAGCTGTTAACAATGTGGGGGGCATTCCTCATTGCAGAAGGAGATGGAGGGCAGGTGCCTGCCTACCATCAGCTCAAGGCAAGGTGGTCCACAGCCAGGAGCAGCACTCCTTGGCGACCACGGATGTCTGTGAAATTGTCTCCAGAGCACACTGAAATCGAGGGTAATAATTGGAGAGGTTTCTTTGCATGATCATTTACCTCGAGGTGCAGACTTTCCTGGTACCCTGGAGTTAACACACACTCCTGAATTATTTGCATTATTATGTGCTCATGAATAGCATGAGGAAGAAAGATGCCTCCTTCAGCCATTCCATGTGGATTTCCCCAGCACAGCTCCCCCACATGCAGTGACCACACTGGGCGTGTGTGTCTGCTGCTGAGCTCTCACATGGGGACTCCAGAGGTGGAAGGTGGGCTATAGGGAACAGGAGGCTCCGACTAGTATTTCTTTCTCATCATTTAACCAAACAGGTGCTGAGCCTAGTCTCAGGCTAGTAGCAGGGTGCAAAGATAAAGAAGAGACTCTCCTCAGCTCTGAGAAGCTCACAGATGTGCAAGGCAAATGCCACAGTCCCCTCTTTCAGCTGTTCGCCAACATGATGGGGAAAGTAACCGCAGAGAACACAATGCAAGTACAGGATGGAGAATCAGGGGGCCTGAGGAGGTATCTAAACTACCATGCAGATGTGAACAACTAATGAGCATCTTCCCTTCAAACCGGGGAGGGCTACAATGCTCTCTCCGATGTTAGGGAGCCAAATGTGTACAGTACAGGCTGAAAGATGAACGCCACCGCTCCAGCCTGTTATCCACAGAGATCTGCACTGTGGTTTTATACAAGCCCTACTGGTGATCAGATGACACCTGGCAGTCCTTTCTCACTGTTCCCTGTTTGGAGCCTCACTGGAGGACAAAGCGGTAAGCTGGCAGGAGCAGATATGCTGGGTTCCCTATGTGACAGTGTCACACGGCTCGTCACTCACCACCCACCACTGGCTTGGTACAGGGTGCAATTCTCCTTCACAGTCTGTGGGGCATTCATCTAAATGTAGACTTGGAATAGATTCTCAACTCCTTCCCCTGGCCTGCCATGCCCTGCACAACCCAGCCAATGCCGGACACCGCAACTGCAACACTAAAGGCTCGGGCTGTGGGGGCTCTGCCAAAGGTAAGCAGTGTAAGCCACGGGACCAGAGGCGCGATGGAAGCTCAGACAAGTGCGTTCCAGAATGAACGCAGGGCACCTCACGTACAAATCAAAGCCATAATGGGCTATCACCTCATACTCATCAGGATGGCCATTGTGTAAGAACAACAGCAGCAGCAAATAAAAAGTGTTAGTGGGGAGGTGGAGAAATCAGAACGTAAGTGCAACTATGGTGAAAAACCGTATGGCAGTTCCTCAAGAACTATTATATGATCCAGCAATCCCAATTCTGGGTATATACCCCAAAGAATTGAAACTAGGACTGAAAAAGATACTTGTACACCCATGTTTATAGCCACATTATTCACAACAGTCAAAGAGGAGACATCACCCAAATGTCCATGGACGGATGAATGGATAAGCAAAACGTGGCATTCACATCCGATGGAGTACTGTCCAGCCTTACAAAGGAAGGTAATTCAGACACATGCTACAACATGGATGAATCTTAATGACATTAAGCTAAGTGAAACAAGCCCGTTGCAAAAGGACAAATACTGTATGATTCCTCTTACATGAGGTACATAGAGTAGGCAAATTCAGGGACAGAAAGTAGGATAGAGATTACAGGGGCCGAGGAGGGGGGCCATATTGCTTAATGCATACAGAGTTTCTGTTTGGGAAGATGAGAAAATTCTGGAAATGGGTAGTGGTCATGGTTGCAAAACTCTGTGCATGTACTTAATGCCACTGAACTGCACACTTGCCATGGAATGCCAGTGTGAAGGGCGACACGGAGGCAGACGAGCCACCACACCTCAGGTTGTGCTGTGCTCAAGTGGGGAAAGGAAACTGCTCAGTCCAACGTCCATGGCACAAAGCAGAGGCCATGGGTATCAAACATACATTCTTCTCACAGAGGTTCTTCATATCTTTCCAAAGAAGAAACTGAGGTAGTGCATAGCAAATAAACAAAACGGGGACAACACAGTGATCAGGGCCAGGGAAAGGCTGAGGAAGTAAAACAAAGGCAGACAGCTGCTGGGCTGATTCCTTCTACTTAGCCCTGAGCTTCCTGGCAGCCAGAGCAAAAATGAATTATCACCCAACAGAAAGGAGGTAGCATTCCAGTTTCACAAGGGAGGCAATGTGTTTTTAGCAACAGATGCGAGAAGAATTTAGGTACCTGGGACTTCGCATGGGGTGTGAAGCACTGTGGCTGCCAGTCTCCTCAGCCAGTTTCTGTTTTTAATTTTTGAGGAACTGCCATACGGTTTTTTCACCATAGTTGTGCTTACATTCTAATTTTTCTACATCCCCACTAATACTTTTTATTTGCTGCTGCTGTTGTTATTTTTACACAATGGCCATTCTAATGAGTATGAGTTGATATCCCATTATGGCTTTGATTTGTACATGAGGTGCCGTTTGTTCATTCTGGAACACACTTGGTCTCTTGTCTCAGCTTTTATCGCGCCTCTGGTCCCTTAGCTTACACCGCTTATCTTTTGTAGAGACTCCAACAGCCTGAGCCTTTAGTGTTGAAGTTCTGGTCTGTGGCATTGGCTAAGATGTGCAGGGCAGTGTAGGCCAAAGGACAATGTCAAGGGAATTCTGGGAAGGACTAAGTGCATCCAATCTTGGCATTTGGCCTTCTAGTTGTCTAATTTGCTGTAAAGATGAAACAGAGGACGCAGAACAATAAATGGAATGGACATCTCCCTTCAACCCAAGGACGCAAACGAGCCACCTGCAGCCGAGGATGTGTTTTACTTGCATGGCAGGGTTTGGTACGTGGCACAGCCTTTTGTTTTATTTCTTTTCAAAAAACAGCATTTGAATTAATTGCCAACATTTAACAACCATTAGGATTTGACTCTCCTTGTAAAACAGGAAGGTCTGGCCACACTGGGCCCAGCTCCTCATACAAAAACACTCTGTGGAGCAGCCAGCAGCCGGCCCCTGTGCTCCCTGCCTCCGCCCTCGTCCCCCACTGCTGCCCGCTGCCCACAGCAGTCCTGCCTCTGTGGTCGTTGCTCAAGGTAACTTTTCCCAATTACACTTCTTGACAGGAGCTGGAGAATAAGATAGCTCAGGTTATAGTTTTCCAGTGAGAACCCAGAGCCTTAGGTTTCTCTGTTGCTGTGTGAGGGAAGACCCAGGTGCTTTGGCCACCTGGGAAGGCGGCAAGAGGACATTTGGGGCTATGGAAATTAAGCCTAACCAGCATTCTTGCTCAGTTACACACACTGGCAGGCTGGTTTTCTCCTTTCTCCCTCAGGATCAGCTAAGCACACAGTGAACTACGTATCAGGCATTAAAGGCTGCCTGTGTCTTTTGAACCCCTCGATGAAACCTCCTAACCCAAATAAAAATACAGCTAAACAGGCGAGATGTTAGAAATCGTTCCTGCTCCACCTGATTCTGCACAGCGCACCCTATCTGGCTAAATCCAAAATATGGTCCCAGCTGCACATTTTACACACTTCTGGGGCTCGGCATTCACTTCACAGCCAGTGGTCATGTATCCGTCTCGTTTGAAGCCCCTCACTTTCCTCTTCGTTATGTCTTTTTTAAAAAAGCTTTGCCTTGGAATCTCCTTTTCTAGGAAGCCTTCCCTGATTACCTGTAGAATCATATTTACTTCTCTTTGGAGAATCACATTCCCATAATTACTTACTAATTGACACGCTGACCCTTCTAAGCCCAGCCCTGGGGAGCAGGGACTGTTCATTGGTCCACCCAATGTTCCCAGACACACAATACTGGGCATGGAGCAGTGTTCAATAAAGGCCTCATGCCTTGAACATGTAAAAGAAATGCAAGACTTTCTGTAAGTCAACTTTTTAAAGTATCAAGTTTTTGTTAACTTGCTCATTGATCATGAATCATATCATGTGGCATGCCACACCCTGCTAAAAAGTTTTCAATTCAGGTGGATCCTCAAGGTGGAGGCTCTTCCACTGGAGTCAGAGAGATCAGGCAGAGTGGATTTCAGCCAGTCTGAGAAACGGAAGTGGCTGTAGGCTTGCTGTGAACGGTCCTAAAACCTGATCTGCAGGAGGAGCAGCAGGTCAGCACACAACCACTAACCACCACCACCCTCCAACGGCCAGCACATGTCCCCCACCTCTGTTGTGACTAGGCACATCTCTTGCCTTAGGAAGCAACTCAAGTGCAGGAAAGTGCTACAGATTCTTTCAACATCGATAGAGATGTTATGCTAACGTGGTATCCTAGGGCTGTAACAGCTCAGAGCCTGTGGTGGCAATTAAGGACATGAGCAGGAGGGCTGTTGCTTTCTTTTTTAGCAGCCCTCTCTACTCTGCACACAGCACAGTCCTAACTCCTGTGAGAAACAAGCAAAGACTGAACAAAACAACACAGAAAATGACAGAATGGTTGACTTCCAGATCTGTGCACAAGAAGAGCGACAGTCTGAGAGGAAAGGAAGAAGGGAGTATCCACAGAGGTTATCCCGGAGTGATGTACGCAGTATCTGTGTCTGCCGAAGAGGGTAAGAGTGATGTCATTCTAGTTCAAAAACACCTCAATAGCACCGACAATGGACAAACTGACAGATGAATCTCTTGCTACAACACAGTAGTGAGGACGTGTCATCACCCATGTATATTCTTGTAAAAAATGTTAACCTCAAATCTAAGAATAAGGAAACAATTCGACCATCTAGACTGAGGGATCTTCTGTAGCACTACTAACATGGCATCCTCAAAAATGTCAATGTTATGAAGAACAACAAAGGTGGGGGGGCCTGTTCTAGAAAAAAAGGGGAGGAAGGACACATGGTAATTGAACACAATACATGAGCTTTGACTGGATTCTGGAGAAAACAAAAGCAACAAGAAAAAATAGTGTGGGGACATTTGGGGAAATGTGCACAAGGACTGTCTACAACGTTCCATCTGGGCTCAAATGCTCGGGTGTGATCAAGGTGCTGTGATTATACTAGAGAATGCTCCTGTTCTTAAGTGGTTCATGCTGACATATTTAGGGTAGAGCACCATGATTCTGTGACTGCTTTTCAAGTGACTCTGAAAAAAAAAATTGTTTTTGTGCATGTGCAAAATCAAATGTGGCAAAATGTTAATAAGTTGTAAATCTAGGCAAAGCATTGCGGGGCGGCGGGGGGGGGAGTCATTTGATCTTTTATGTATGCCTGAAGTTTTTCAAAATAAAAAGTTGAGAGGAAAACAAGTATTTCAACTTTTAAGGCAAGAAGGTTGACAGAGCATGCATATATGTATATATATGCTCATGTCTAGATTTAATGCGGGACCACTGTGATGATTGATTTTTCAATGCAGCCATGAGAACAGGAGTCCTCCAGATCAGGACGAGTGTCAGGAAGAGTGAGCAGTCAGCTGCCACCCTACTGGGTCCCCACCTCATTGGAGAAAGAAGCTCTTCTGTGTTTCTTTCCCAAGAAAATAAGGCTGCATTTCCAGTTTGTTTCTGAGCAACAATAAACTTGGTCTTAAATACGGTGAAGGCCTAAGAAAGATAACCTAACCTCAACTGCAATAAAACTGACTTCCAGTGATTGAGAAACCCAGCTGCCTCGATGTCCCTTCAGAACCCCTCTAAGGTGCCCCAGCACTCCCACAGAATTCCCAGCCACCAACCCCCGCCCCGGCCTCTGTGGTGTAAAAGTTCTGACAGTGGCTTCCAGAGAGCAACATGTATGTAGAAAAGTTCAAGTTTACATATAATCATTTTACTTACTATTAATCACTCGAACTGGCACAGATTTAAGAATAAGAAAGTTTCTGATATTGCAGAGGATCTGAGGAAACCTCTGAGGTACCGAAAGGGTGCAATATGGCAAACTAAGGGAAGCCTTAAAGCAAGCTTGTCTGGCCTGAGGCCCGCGGCTTGCGGGCTGCACGCAACCCAGCACGGCTTTGAATGCATGCCAACATGAATTCGAAACTTTCTTAAAACATTATGGAAATTGTGCATGGACTTTTTTTTTTTTTTTTTTAGCTCATCAGCTATCAGTAATGTTAGTGTATTTTGTGTGTGGCCCAAGACAATTCTTCTGCTTATAATGGGGCCCCGGGGAGCCACAGGATTGGACACCCCTCCCTTAAAGATCATTCTGTAACTGTACCTCTAAGAAGCTATCCTGAAGAAATAGAAGCACATTTAGAGGATGAACTCCAGCCCCTTCACTGTGCCTCCCAAGGCTGTCTGTCACTGGCCCCTGTCCAGCCTCGGGCCTCACCTCAGACTACTCTCCCCACAGCTCACTAACCTCTGGGCCTAATGGGCCCTTCTCAGAGTTGGGTTGACCATCTCAGCTCAAAAGCCCCTTTACGGGAAGGTTCCCTCCAGCCTCAAGAGCAAACAGTACCAGAGCACAGCAGGCTCTCGGTACCAGTCCCAGGCCCCACAGCGCGCACTGTGGCAGACGGGAGAATTTCCAAGCCTCCAGGAGGAGAAAGAAGGCGTGCTTTTGGCATCCAAATGTGATCTTCAAAATCTTTCCTTGGAGGCACAATGAGAACAAGGATGGTTAGGGTTGTAGTTGCACTAGTGAGGTCCCACACCTTCTTTGCATTATAGACTACATAGGCTTTCAGAGGCTCGTAACACTCCCTTATAATGCTGGTTTTAAGGAAAAATATTTCCTGAGAGTTTCAACCATCCAAAACCCAATCCAACCCAAGGAAACATGGTCTGTTTAGAAAATAAAGACTGCTTTCTTAGAAAAGAAGTTCGTGAATGCCAACAATCGTGGAAGTTCATTTTGAACAAATGTGATAGATCAATGCCTTTCCATTTCTATCTTATCCTTCAAGTCTCCTTGAGGGCGGCGGGAGGGGGGGGGGACTGAAAATTACTGAATAGTAGAATTTGAGGGAAATATTCCAAAGTAACATGAAGTGGAACAATGACCTTTCCTGCTCTCAAGTTTGGTTATGCTCCCAAAGAAAGTTCTGGAATGATTTTGGGTGGCCTTGCTAACATCTGCCGGCAGCTTACTTGATCAGGCTCAACCCCCTGGGAGAAAGCACACAGTCACTCAGAGAACCTTCCTGTGAGTCAATGTTAGAAACTTCTAAGACTTCCCTAGGGTTGGTTCTCAGGGATGACCAACATCATGGACCTCTTGGGAGAAATTAAATTGCTTAATTCAAGTAAGGAAAGAAGAAACCAGGTAACAAAGGGCATGGCCCGTTACATCAGTGAGTCGGGGTGCTCTTTTCTGTCCTGTCTAATCTTGTCAACCTGTGGACTGGTTCCTCCAAGTTTCAGAACTGGGTTATAAACAGTCTGATGCTCACCTAAAAACTCTGCTGAGGGAATAACTCACCCCCTTGCCATCTCATTCCTAATGAAAAGCGAATTTTCTCCAGACAGGCTGCCTTGCCTTTAAACACGTTTCTCCAACTCTGCAAAAATCATTTTTTTTGGACAAGGCGGGGCCACCTTTCTCTGCCCTGACCCCCCTTCTCCCTATTGGGAGTGGCTGCTTGACACTTTCGAACATTTTTCCTGAAGCCATTAAGCCTCATCGACCATTAAGCCAGGAAAAATCTGGCTTTAACGTTAAACATATTTCATAGTCACAGCCGTGCCAAAGAGCCAGGTTTCATGTATAAATTCCTTCTTGGTTGTCCTCCAAAAGATACTCATAAGGAGGCAATTTCTATCTAAATGATCACTCCAGCAAGCAAGGTATCATATGCTTCCTTTCATCCCCAAAGGTATTAGCATTACTAAATTCCAGAAAAGTAAGAATTTGTCACCTAAAACCAGAAGAGAACTCAAAATACAGGAGCAGAACCCGTCACAGGCTGTGCGAAGGTCCACTGGGATCAGGGATTTTGTCTGTTTTACAAACAGTTGCTCCAGATAAGCTTTGTTGTTCCACTCACAGAGTTTGGAAAACAGCCTGCTAGAGGGTACACTGCACACGCGGTCACAGGCATGATGCAATGAGCCCATGTGCTCTGTGCTCTGCTCTACTGTGAACCCCCAGAATCACTTGGTCTAAGAGTGTCGTTTCTAAGATGGAGATCTGCAAAACCTCCATGAACAACAAACACTCTGCTGTTAGCCAGGTGCTGTGATCACCCAGCTGCTCCCTAAATTACCCCTTCAGCACTAGAGACCTCAGAGGATTGCAATAAGCGTAGCACACCAACCTTTGGAACATTTCATTGTTTAAGCAGAGGCATGTCAAAGCAAAGCCATCTACAGAAACATGGTGGTACTGTGCGACCTTGGACAAGTGATTTACCCTCTCTGAGCTCTATTATCCCAATTTTAGATGTGGAGATTTACAGGGCCTCCTTCAAGGTGGAGGATTAAGTATGAGGATGCATGGAAATGCTCAACAACAAAGTAAGTGAGCAGAGCCCATTAGCTATTACATCCAGCTTTTCTTTCACCTAGGACTCCTCGCCAAATTGAGAAAAATAAAAATCCCTACCCACAATTCCTATCTTTGTCTTTGTCCATTTAATTAGTTTTATTTTCCAAACAATTGTGTGATCAGGTTTGGACAGAGGTAAGGCAGTTTATTTTAAGATGCAATGTGACCCTGCTGGGACCTTTCTCCTGTAATGACCAGTAGGTAAGTCAAAGCACCTTCTAAAGTGCTGACGACCCCTCCAGGCCCCGAGGACAGTGCCGAGGAGCAGCTTACTTACTGAAGGAGCAGCAGCCTTGGCTCTGAAGGGTGAGGTTTGAAAACAAAAGAAAAGTGCTTTTTTAATGAAGGGAATAGGTTGGACTCACTCCCGTTATCTTAAATGGAGATCAGCAAATATGCTGCAGCAAACGTTGCATATAAAATTCAGCTCAAGGAAACCTCTGGGTTGCTAATGCAGGTTAGCAGAGAAAGCAATCATAATGAAATGGCTGCTTTTTAATGATTTCCTATAATGGTGTTTATATATGGAAGCTTTTTTCCCTATTGAAGCAATTTAATTGGAAAATGGCAAAGGAATAAGAAGAGACAGATGTACAGTTTCGATGAGGACACCCAGGGACTGCTCTTTGCTGCCGCCTAAACGAACTCCTCCTTGCTGTCCCCAGGGCCCGACCTCCTTAGAGACCTGGCAAGTGCGGGCCCCTTGCCCACCGCACTTTCCTCCTGCCTCCTGCTGTTTACTGGCATTGCTCCCTTTGTCCCTCAGCTTAACCGTACCTTAAATGGGACTCTTTCTCCAATGCTCCCATCGGAAGGTGTCATTAGGGGCCCCTGTCCACCCACCTTTTTTCTATCTGTAACCTCCAAAGGACCGCGAGACCCGCGATGGTGGTTCACTGCTACTCAAATCGTTGGGTGCTTCCTGGGTGCTGGTACTATTACACTGGCCAAGAGGACAGCCCAAGTCCCGGCCCACTTGGAGCCTGCATTCTGGCGTGAGACCCTGACTGGTAATACGGAACGAAATGAATGCAAACACATGACACCCTCAGGCAGTGCTGAGTGCTATGACGACAAATGAGGCAGGGAAGGGGAGAGTGTGTCTTCGAGTATGAGATGAGTGAATGCTGTCGTACTCCAAGAGGGGTCAGGGACGGCCTCCGATGAGAAGATGTTGGCTGACTGTGGGGGAGTCCTGGTGGACTGCAGGAAGGAGGACCAGCAGAAAAGTAACAGTGGATACGGGGGCCCTGAGGTAAGAGAAGCTGCTAAGGTTTGAGGGGCAGTGAGGAGGCTGGCATGGCCAGAGCTGGACGGAAAACAGGGATAGCTGGGGAGGGTGAGGTCTGAGGCTGGGGATACCAGGTTCTGGGAGGCCCTGGAGGCCATGGTAAGGAATTGGGATGTCGCTCTAAGAGTGAGGATTTAAGCATGGCAGTACAGCGATCTGACGGCGATTCTGAGTTTCACACCCCCAGTCCCCAGCACAGGAGCCATGAATTTGTTGAACAAACGAACAAAGGCTTCCTATTGTGGGCAGAGAGCCAGGACAGGCACTGGGCAGACAGGGTCCCCTCCCTCGGACCTCATCAGGAAAGACACTACCAGCTGTAATGAACACGTATTTTTTTTTTTTTTTCAATGAGGGAAAGGATGGGAAGAAATGGGGAGCCTGAACTATAGATGCTTTCTCATGCCCGGAGCCTGAGATGTCTCACAGGAAAGACGCCCAGTCCATTTAAGTGGGCCGATCCCCCCATTTCCTAACTTTAATTGATTAGGAAACTTTTTTGGAGTGTAGGCCTTTTATTTAATTTCACAAAATATAATTTCCCATAAATGAATGAAGGGGTCAGTTTAGGAACGTGGTCATCAGGAACTTCTTGGCTGTTTGCACTTGTCTGCCTGAGGCTTAAAGACAGAGCCCAGAAGCGTGGGGCCACCAGAGGTAGAGATGATGCTGTTGGTATAACTTACCACATAGGACTTGGGCCATGGCTGGGCCTGGGGTCTGGGGCCAGGGGTCTGGTTTGAGGGAGGTAGTCTTGGCCTGAAGCCAAGGCCCTGGGCCTGGGGAGCCATCCTCACTCCTCAACCCATTTCTGTCTGGCTCAATGGGGATCAGCTCTCAATGACTTTGGTGTTGCTCAATCCATCTTCTTTGGCCCTAGCAGCAATCCAGCCTGCTGTCCCCTTCCTCCTTATCAGGGCCTTCTCTATTCCCGTGGCTTTTGGACACCACTCTCTTCATTTCCTTCCTAAAGCTGTGGCTGATTGACTGCTTGATTTGTTCATTCAAATGAGTATCTCTGAACACATTCTATGAGCCAGGCCCTGGGGTGGGCTCTGGAGATTCACTAGCAGATAAAACAAACCTGCTTCTGCCCAGTGGGGTTTAGTGGGAGAGTCAGTCGAGCAAAGCAATACAATTACATCATGAAAAATTTCAGTGTGATATAGGAAGAATCAAATGGGGTGGTGATAGAGTCGGAGCAGGGACTTGCATGGACTGGCACTCAGGAGATGCTTTGGAAGGAGGTGCATTGAAGGATGAGAGGCGCATTCCTGACACAAGCTCCTGCCGAGTCTCCTTACCACTGGTGGTCCCCAGGGCTTCATCTCCAGTTCTCTGCTATTGTCACTGAAGGCACTGACTTCCATTGCTTCAGCAACTATCTGCACACAGCCTGATGCCTTCCAGCTGCTTTTCTTCAACCCACACCCCTCTTGGCTTCCTATGTATAACTACTGCCTTCCTAAGCATCTCCACCCAGATATCTCCAGATATCTAAAGCTGATGTCCAAACAAAAGACATGATCCCCCGACCCCCAAACAAAGAAAACAATATTCAAAGCAAAACCACCTGGTCCTTTTCCTTATGCTCCCATGTTGGTGACTGGCCCCTCTGTCTGTGCACGGTGCCATCCAGAGACTCAAGGGAAACCTACACACATCTGTACCTCCTCCTTTACCTTGCTTCCAATCCTTCAGCAAACCTTGCCAATTTTATACCTTTCCTACACCCATCTGCTTTTCTACATCTCAAAGGCCAACACCCTAATACTAGCAATAATTTTGCCCACCTAGACTTTTCAATGGTTTCCTAGCTGGCCTCTCCCATTCACTCTTGATCCACTGACTCTTTCTCCTCACTACAGAGAGATTAATTCAAAATGCACATCTGATCAGCTAATCCCCTTCCTTGCCCCCTCCACTGAAATCTTTGTGTTCCTTGTGGGCCCTTGAATAAAGGTCAAGCTCTCTAACATGGTCTACAAGATCTTGCGTTATTTGGTGACTGCTACCTCTCCGGCCTCCATCTCACAGCTCAGTACCTTCCATACACAATGATTATTTTTCAATGCCTTGAATGCAACTGTCCCCAGCTCCCTCAAATGTGATCTCCTCTTTTACCTGCTTAATTCTTATTTATCATCCAGATCTCAGCTCAAGTGTCACTTCTCAGGGGAAGCTATCCTGGAAATACTAAGCTGAATCAAATTCCTTTGACACACTGTCATGGCACCATGTTCCTTAATGTTATAGCACTTATATAGGTTTGTAATTCAACATAAATGTGTAATATTTGATTCAAGTCTTTCCCTTCAATGAAATTTTAAGTTCTATGAAAATTGTTCTAGAGTTACGATTCCTTCTCCTGGGTCTCCTTCCATCTCTCGCTACATGGGAACATTTCCTAAAATATGGTGGTCCTTTCCCTTTTGACTCCACACCCTCTTGACCACAGGGATCTTCTTACTTCATAACTTCAAAGCTTTTGTCCTCAACCTCAATCTCTCCAAAGAGCCAGTTCGGCATCTTTAAGTAGACCAGTGGTTTTGCAACACTTTGACTGTAACCACACTTGGAACATTTCATTTGGCAACTTACATACAACACATAACAAATAATTTTCATGAAATAATACTGTCATCCTACTTTTCCCCCTATTTGCTTTCATTTAAAAATGTTTTATTTGTCACATAATTTTAAGACCCACTAATAGGTAAGGACATGCAGTTTAAAAACATACCATATATGAACACACTAGACCAAATATTTCCACATGGACATTTCTCTACAACCTTAAACACATCTATTTCCTAACTCGTTTCTCAACCAAACTTCCTTACTAAAGAAAATAATCATTCTCTTAGTCACTTAGGATCAACACATTAGAGTCATTTTGGATTCCTGCTTACATAAAAGTTGATAAAACTTACTGGTTCTTCCACTGCAATGTCATCCTTTCCATTCCTGCCATTGTAGTTCAGATTTTACTGTAACTTAGAACACTTCAACAGCCACTTTAACTGGTTCTCTACCTCCAGAATTTTCAAATAGAGTTGACACAGGTTTGAATCACAAACATCAGGGTGAAAAGCTAATTCAGCTCTTCAGTTCCATTTTGACCAACAAAGTAGTATTTACAGGACTGAAATGGATATGCCTCCACCTACTCGCTAAACTCCTTGACTAATTAAATTTTAATTCGGGCTGCCTAGCATTTCTATAAATTCCTATTATAGAAACCAGACACTGGCTTTGTGGCAATGGCAGGCAGACTCACCCATGTCGGCAGTGACCATGGTGGACTGGTTTTCAGGGATGGAGACAGAGGTCTGGTCTTGGTCCATGCTTCGAGAGTCCTCGTTGACCTCTTGTTGACTCTGGCTGAGTTCTGATCGTAGTTCTGAATACTCATCTTCCTCCCTGGGAAAAAAGGAGAGTCAGCCACCAGTTACTTAAATAGATGTAAGACAAATTTGTAGAGAATATGTCTTACAGGGACAGACACAGAAAAGACATTAAGAGAGAAAACAGACAGGTACCCCCCGGACATTTGGACTAGGATTCCTTCTGGTCAAAGAGATGGTCACACCTATGGTCAGTGTGAAACTCAAAGGTGGATTCTGTGTCCACATACATACCCATATAGATTCATCTATCAGCCTACTAGGAACTTTTCTCCCTTCAAAGATTTCCTGAAGAAATTTGATCTCTTCACTCCCTCAAATTTCAAGGTGAAAAAGGACTAAGACTACTACACTTATGCTATAGAGAGCAAAATAATCAAGAGCTGGGTGAACAGAAATGGCATGTCCCATTGCCTGGAGGACACCACTGGTGGGCTTTCTTCTTGGAAGGGGTAAGGGGCTACCGGGGTTGGGGCTACTGGCAACTCAACACCTCAGCTGTGTAGAACACAATGGATGCCTTGAGAAGTATATGGATCAGCGTGTTTAAAAAATATCACACCTAATTCCCTCAAAGAAAGTAGGTGGAGTTAGAGAACAGGAAACGAGGATGGAGGGAGGAGAAAAATGGAATACCATTTAAGGGTCTATTAAGCCTCTCTTTCCTTCAGTTTGCATTTGCTAACAAAAAGACAACACTTAAATGCAGTTGTGTTCCATTTGCATAACAAGACCCATCCCTTCTCAGTCCTTCATGGATCCCTCAACCTTCCAGTCTTTGAACAGTTATGAGTGAGCTAAGAAAACATAAATGTTAGTATGTATTTCAAAGCACACACATGCTTCCTCCTTACACCACTATCGTCACTACACACACACTGGACACAGACACGGAGAGAGCAAATTCAACCCTCCCTGAGGTACTTATTTTGCAACTGAGCCAGAAGAGAGCATTGTCAGCGGGTTTAATTATGAAGTTGGGAAGCCCACGGCGTCTGCTCAGCCCCAGGGGGTGGGTGTCTGTAAAGCTGTGACGAAAGCTAGGAGGAGGAGAAATCCTCTCAGCCTGGCATTCACGTTAAGGCTGACGGTGTGTGCATGTGCACGTGTACGCGCAGAAAGCCTACAGTCTCGGGGTTGGGGTAGACTAGGACAGAGAGTGGTGATTCCTGGCATGTGAGGAAGAGGAGACACATCTATTAATTAGAGAAATGTGAAGAACGCTGAGGAGTTCTTGGTTCTCTCAAGAAATCGACACCCTCCCAGGGAAGGGATTTGCAGAGTCCCTCCTTTATAAGGCATGTTAAATAAAAAATGCCACCCAAATCCGAGCAAACTTTAAACAGATATAAAGCTCCCTAGACATGCAAAATGTGAAAGAGAATGAGAGTGAAGGCAAAAAAAATATATAGGTTAATATTCTATGAATAAGTTTAACTATTAGACACCTGCAAAGCCGACAATAATTAGGTTTAGGATATAAAATAATTAAAGAGTACTCTTAAGAGTTACCTTTATGGTCTAGAGGGTAATTGTGTCCTGATACATCAGCTTTCCTTTCAATCAGCAGTTGAAATTCTGATTTCTATTAATGGGAGATTTTGGGTATGATGAATAAATTACCTTTGTTACATAGCCAATGTAATCAGCTTCAGCTTGGCTGAGACTGTTTTAGAGCCAAGAAAGCCAGGTAAATGCTGCTGCTGTGTCTCTGGCATAAATGGCTTTTGTAAAATCTTTAAAAGTCACCTTAAACCCTTCTGGCTTGGCGGGTTCCAAAACATCTGGCTTGGCTGTTCCAAAACAGCACCTGCCAAATATTCTGCTTTGTGAAGAATTACTTCTAGAGCTTATTAGGATGAGCTTTATGAAGGAGTGCACAGGGAAGGGGTGGGAGAAGGAAGCACTGGTTGTCAGGAGCATTCCTTACTGAGGTGAGAGCACCGTGTGAGAATCATACCACACTACAATTGTTGTCTGAGCCAGAAGGCTTTCAGGGTCAAGAAATGCAAACTAAGGATTCTCCTTCAATGTTTTCAAGCACCAAAACAAGGAGGGTAAAGGAAAGACCAGCTCGATGATGTCTTCCAGGGATTAAATATGTTCACAACTCATTCTAACCGGAGAAGGATGCCGGGCTGCAGGTAGGTAGTGACCAGGGAAGACTTCCAGATGGAGCAGCACTCAAGATGAGCCTCAAGGCAAACAGATTTTAGACAGGTCCTGAGGGTGGAAGGGCACGTGCCAAGGCTCAGAGCAGCCTGCGACTGTGAGTATGTGGAGGCTTGGAGAGGAGTAAGTGGTTCAGTGTAGCTGAAACCAAAATGGGGTGCAAGATGGAAACATGAGGCTGGAGGGGCACAAAGGCCACTTGCTGAGTGGGCAACTCTGATCAAAAGAAGAATTTATTACACTGAAGGAGGCAAATAATCAGGGTTAGATGGTAGAAATAAAGATAGAATGTGTGAGGTCTAGGAATTCAGGAAAAAGAGTAAATGTTGCTTAAATGGAAACAAATAAGCTGGAGGCAAGCACAGAAGGTCTGTGTTCTTGACCCCACAGACCCAGGTGAAGGTTCCTACTTGTAGTAATCATAATGAGTATTATAGTACCAAAAAACGCAGCCTGTGAGATCAGGCAGGGTTTTGTGTCAGGAAGACTGAGGTATAGAAAGGTTAAACCAAGCCTAAATATTAGAAAGTTGGTGCCACCTGTTGTTCCTCCCATTGACTTAAGTAAAAAATCCCTAGTTGCCTATCTTTATTTCCTGAATATCATTATTGGTATCAAGAGGCACCTGGGACTGGGAAATGGCCACAGACCATTCTCTCAGGGCCATTTGTAAGTTGACAGTCAATTAGGGATTGTAGCATATGTGGGAGACTGAGCCTGGGGTTTTGTCTCTCTACCGTATTACTGAGGAGAGGTGGGCCATGAAGAGTAATGGAATGAGAAGCCAAAAACACTCTCCTGATCCATGGCGGTTTTACAGAGGCATGGATCTGAGGTGGGTTCTCAGGGCTGTTCTGTGCAGCAGTGAGTGACCAAGCTGGTCAAGGTATCCATCTAATGATACAACATCAGCATCTCTAGGGGAATTTACTGTTTGCTTCCTGCTGTTGTGTACATAGTAATTCTTGGTGAGTGATAACGTTCTTCCTTGGGGGAAAACATGTCTCCTAAAATAATACCAACTGTTAGTGTGGTGATAAAAAGGAAGAAAACATGGGAGGATCTCAGATGGCAAAGTAGGAAAAAGCTGTGCCTGCTTCATTCCATGAGCACATACAATTACAAATAAATTACTGAACAACCAACCTGGAGAACCAGCTGAAGTCTAGCTAAATGGAAGTTTTATAACTAAGAATACAAAGAGGAGGCCATGGCGAGACTGGTAGGAGGGGCACACACACGAAAGGAGCCAAACCACTGGTGGCAGTAGAGGATCAGGAGAGTTATCTTAGCCATGGAGGTTCCCCCCTGGAGGAGCGAGAGACCCCAGCCCCATACCAGGCTCCCTAGCCCAGAGCAGTAATGCTGGGAAGAGGAGCCCCACAATATCTGACCGTGAGAAACAGTGGGGACTCTGACCACCTGGTTGGAATGGAAGGCTCCGGGAAACCCAGACATCCTCTTATTAAAGTGCCCGTGCAGACTCAGTCCTCACGGGTACTCACCCTGGGCTCCAGCAGAGGAATGGTGACTCAGGGGGCACTGGAGGCATACAGGGGGGCAGAACAAGGTATGTTGCTTTGGGGTGAGGGCTAAAAGACAGTTGCCATTTTTCCTGGGTGTGGCCTCTTCCTATGCAGATAGGTGCAATCTTTCCTGTGTCGCACTCACCTCCACGTGGCCAAATGTGAACCCTATTGATCTGGTGAGCTCTGACTGGTGGGTGTCATCTTGCCTGTGTTGCACCCATCCCCACACAGCCAAATTTGAACCAGATTGGTCTAGTGACCTCTGCTCACTCCACTCTGCTGACTCACTGGGACCTCACCCCACCAAGCTCTGCCAATGCCAGAGGCACTTTCTCCTATGAACAGCCAGCCCCACATGCATTGCAATCTTTCTTGGAAAACTAAGTCCAAAGGCCCCAAGTGGGCTGCGACTTGCACGGGCATGCTCTCCGACTTTTCCTGAGTAGTTCCAGGCACAGTATTTACAACAAATCAGAATCTACAGGAGCACTCAGCACAGGTGACCAGGGAGATGATGCCAGTGCCTCACAGGGCATCTACTACATAAGGCTATCCAGCAATACTGGAAGGCCTACCAGATCTACCTAAGACATAGAAACAAAACCAGACAGGCATCCAAAATGAGGAAACAAAGAAATACATCTCAAATAAAATAGCAGAAAATTCCAGAAGAACTAAACAAAATGGAAGAAAGCAACCTATCAGATACAGAGCTCAAAATGATGGTCATAAGGATGCTCAAGGAACTTAGTGAAAACTTCAACAGAGAGATAGCAAGCATAAAGAAGGACATAGAAACCATAAGAAAAGAACTAGTCGGAAACGAAGAATACAATAACAAATTCGGAATGCAATAGAAGGAATCACCAACAGACTAAATGGAGAAGAAGACAGAATCAGCAAATTAGATGACGAGGTAGCAGAAAACATCCAGTCAGAACAGCAAAGAGAGAAAAGAATAAAAAAAAAATGAGAATAGTTTAAGGGGCCTCTGGGACAACATCAAGTGTATCAACATTTGCATCACAAGGGTACCAGAAGGAGAGGAGAGAAAGCAAGAAATTTAGAACCTATTCTAAGAAATAATGACTGAAAACTTCCCTAACCTGGCAAAGAAAACAGACATACAAGCCCAGGAAGCACAGAGAGTCCTAAATAAGATAAACTCAAATAGGCTCACACCAAGATACATTATAATTAAAATGGCAAAGGTTAAAGACAAAGGAATAATCTTAAAAACAGCAAGAGAAAAGCAACTAGTTACCTATAAGGGAGCTCCCATAAGACTGTCAGCTGATTTCTCAACAGAAACTTTGCAGGCCAGAAAGGAGTGGCAAAAAATAGTCAATGTGATGAAGAAAAACAAGGATCTGCAACTAAGGTTACTCTACCCAGCAAGGCTAACATTCAAAATTGAAGGACAAATGAAGAGCTTCCCAGACAAGAAAAAGCTAAAGGAATTTACCACCACCAAACCATTACTATAAGGAATGTTAGAGGGACTACTTTAAGATGAAAAATAAAGCAAAATTATAAATACTAAAATGCCAACAGTTGCATATCAACAATTACCTTCAATTTAAATGGATTGAAGCCTCGAATCAAAAGACATGGAGGGTATTGCACTGAGTGGAATGTCAAACAAAGGAAGACAGATGCAAGTTGACTTTGCTTATAGGTGAAATCCAAAGAAGGAAATAAACAAGCAGAACAGAACAGATTCATAGATACAGAAAACATTTGGTTTGTTGTAAATGGGAGGAAGGTTGGGGGAGGGGTGAAATAAGGGGAAGGAATTGGGAAGCTCAGTTTGGTGGTTACAAAGTAATAGTTATGGGGATATAGAGTAAAACATAGGAATAGAGTCCATGATGTTGCAATAACTGTGGGTGGTGTCAGGTGGGTACTAGATTTGTGTAGGTGATGGGAGGAGGGTGGGAGGGGTGGGTGAAAAGGGGATAGAAACCAAGAAGTACAAATTCATAGTCACAAAATTGTCACAGGGATGTAAAGTGCAGCATAGGGCATATAGTCAATAACATTGTGGTAATAACTATGTAGGTCAGATGGCAACCAGATGTATCATAATAAAGATTTTGTAAGTTTTATAAATGTCTCATCATTATGCTGTACACCTGAAGCCAATATAATAGTCTGTCAAATGTAATTGAAAAATAAAAATAAGTGGGGTGAAAAAGGAAGAAAACCTGAAAAGGTCCAAGAATGATCATTTAAAGCCACAAACAAACAAACAAATAAAAAATACTGTGATAAACTGATAAATGTTGATAAATTATACACTATTGTGGTAGTTTCATAATAATGAAATTACAAAGTTCTCAGGAGTTTCTCTTTGGAACATAAAAGATGATCTTAAAGATTTCAGGGAGTTCCCTGGTGGTGCAGTGGCTAGGCTTTGGTGCTCTCAACGCTGTGGCCTGGGTTCGATTCCCAGCCAGGGAACTCCTCTCCCCCCCCCCACCCCCGCCACACACAAAAACAAAGAAACACACACAAAACAAAAAAAAAGATTTTAAATGTACATTATTTCATTCACTTAGGCATTTGTGTGATGGAAAGAGAACTGATTCTCAGTGGTGAGTACAATGCAATATATAGATAATGTATTATAAAAATTTACACTTGAAACCTATATTTTTACTAACCAATGTCACCCCAACAAATGCAATAATTAAAAAATACAAAGGAAGCATTTGCAAAGTGCTTCCCAGTTACTTTATTTACGTTGCAAATGATTAATGCTTGCTACTAGGTTCAGCAACAAACCAAAATAAAAACAGTCCTAAGGAGGCAGGCATTAGATTGTACACACTCCTAGGTAACTAACTAGCAGTGGCAGAAAAGTCAGAGGCTGGCAGACTGGAAGGGATCTTGGAGACCCTTTCTAAGCTAGGATCAATATGTTTATTTTACTAACAAGAAAAATGAAGATTGAGGTGAAACAACTTACCCAAGATTATATAGCAAGTTAGCAGTACAGCCTAATTCCTAAGCTTAGTACTAATGAAACAACACTGAAAAATTCGTTGCTGTTTATTTTTAAAGATTTCTTTTCATTATTGGCCAGGGGTGAAATGAGCTAATCAGAAAAGGAAAGAGTCAATAAAAGTGTAATTCTTATCATGCTTTCCAGACCCCAAGCTGCAGCAGTGTGGAATGAGCAGCATAACAATATTATTCCATTAGCAACCCCTATATCTATTTTATTTTGGGGTGTGCATTCATGCCTTGTCACTGAAGTGATTTGTGAACAAGACTCTGATGGACAGCTGCTTGTCGTGGCGACTGTCAGTTAACTACGTCCAGCTAACCCCTGCTGGTTCTTTTGAACCACATTTTGTTTTTCTTACACTTAAAAGCAGACTTGCCCTGAAATGGCCATCAATCTTTTAAAGAACAAATATTTTTTTTATTAATAGATATAGGGAGGAAATATATTCCTTTCAGTTCTCTCCAAGACACTATAGCAGGACATAAGTGATGAGTAAAGTCCTGATCCTTTCTGCAATTTTACTTCCTCTTATTTTTCCATACAGCTCAGCAGCAGCTCAGACTCTTCGATGAATCTTTGGTGAATAACTGAACAAATGGGATTTTGAAATGCTCTCCTGTGTATATAGTAATCCAACCCTATCAATGAGTGCCAGATTTAACAACATTTAATGATTTAGGAACTATATTTAAGAACTTCTAAATAGTAAACAATGGTTTAATATATACCACATAGAAAGACAGGGAGAAAAAAAATCTATCTCATTTTTCTGGGTTTTATTTTTATTTCATTATATTTTTACCTTTTAGGCCAGAAATGAATCAAAACAACATGTTTTGCCAGGAGATAACAAGGATTTGTTTGTACTGTCTTTGAGATACAGCAACATGAAGCGAGACAGACAGACGCAGTCCGCAGGTCAAAGGGTGTGCTGAAAGGTCAGGAGAAAGGCTAGGTTCACAGTCAGGCCTGAGGTCTTAGAGATCGGGCCATGTTAGCGTGGACAGAGCCTTTGGATAGGATTTCAGGTGCCAAATGAGGAGCATTTTGCAGACAAAGAAGAAGATGGGTTAAGTGCCAATGCTAAGGTGACACAGGAAGAGTCAGTGGTCTCTTGCTGTGGTCATTCAAAGTGAAAGATGTGGGGGAGAGAGCCAGGGTAAGAGCCAAGGCTGAGGATGGATCAGAGGCAAGTCCCAGGATCTACAGGGTCCTGGAGATTCCAGAAGAGCACACCAGCAAGCAAAGAGGATTTAGGGTCAAATGCTGCAGAAAAAGACCAGTAAGAAGAAAATGTCATTAGATTTTTCAATTAATAAATCAAGGTTGATTTTCAAAAAAAGGTATCTTAGCTCGGGTTACTGCAACCAAATACCATAGACTGGTTAGCTTAAACAATAGGAATTTATTTTCTTATAGTTCTGGAGGCTAGAAGTCCAAGATCAAGGTGCCAGCAAGGCCAATTTCTGGTAAGGGCTCTTTTCTTGGCTTGTAAATGGCTACCTTCTCACCACGTCCACACATGGCAGGGGGCAGAGGGGAAGAGCGAGCGAGGAATGGAGGGAAGGAGAGGGAGGGAAGGAGAGGGAGGGAAGGAGAGGGAGGGAAGGAGAGGG
>PVJL010000368.1:0-14470 GCA_004026885.1 Lyroderma lyra | reverse complement strand
ATTACCTCCCAAAGGCTCCATCTCAAAATACCATTACGTGGAGGGTTAGGGCTTCAATAGATGAATTTTGGCAGGGACACGATTCAGTCCGCTGCTAAAGGAGTTTCGGCAAACTGTTAGGGTCAGAAGCCAGACAGCAGTGGGCTAACAAGCAAATGGGAAATGCAGCAGAAACTGGGGAATACTCATGAGAGCTGGTAGTGAAGGGTCGATGTTTTTATGAGAACAGGTTTTGGAAAAAGGAAATAATCCTGGGAAACAAAAGATCTCATGTTTAATTCGCTTAGACATCTTTTCCTCCCCCAGATCCAAAGTGAGCGCCTGATGTATTTTTCCATTTTCCCCATCCCATTATATAATCTCCCCGAGTCATATGAGCATTTGAAAAAGCCACTCATGAGCTACAGTTAAGTGAAGAAGCACATATTATAAAACAGCGTGTGCTATATGATCCAATTTGTTTAAAATATTCATGAATAAAATTTTTTAGAAGGCTGGATAGATACAAAATGTTCAGTGTTTATTCCTAGGAGATAGGTTTTAGGATGCATTAGGCAAGCTTTGGTTAGGAACAAAAACTACACTGGATGTTTCACACAGAAAGGATTTACTTTAGGCTGCCCCATGCTTGCAAACACATTGGCAGGGCTAGAGAAGAGAAGGGAGGCCATCAGGAGCTGTCACATGTGCCACCAACGCTGTGGTCCCCTCCAAGGTCAGGAAACAGCTGTTGCCTTCCCACGTGCTCCAGCTCCAGGGCCTGACCAGTGAACACAGGACCTCATGCCTGTACATCGGCTTTGGTAAGCACGAGGGACAATGGCTCCCACCTCCTTTCTGCCTTCCAGACCCATGCAAATGCTTTGCACTGGCAGAGCCAAACTGTTTTCACAACCCAGTTGTTAAGGGCATCTGAACCAGTCCCCAGGGGCCCACTTCTTTGATTCTGGGGAGTGCAGAGAGAGCAGTTACCAAGTGCCAGACGATATCCATCATAGTCTACTTTCTTAGGCTGCTTGACAACCATATACAACCTCTAATACTTAAATTTTCAAATTGCAACAGCAATGACACCAAGCTGCTGGAACTATCCTTCATTCAATTGTAAATGGATTCACTTTCTCACCAAAATGGAAGACCCTAGTTCCATCAGGTATTATCTCCACTGTTAAGTGATCACTCTTCTTCTAGTTCAATGGCAAATACATCTAGATATCATGTAACCTAACTATTAAATTGTAAGTTTCACCAATGTATTTGCAACTGGTCATGAAGCTATCGTTGGTATGTCCATCTTCCACTAGGAGATCTCTATTTCCTCTGTGTTTGGTGGGCATCTCAGCTAGTGAGAGTTCTTTATCTCATGAGGCAATGAGGAATCTATTCCTGAGGGGCCTCAGTGGTCTGACCTGTGGTGGATTGCTCTAAACTACTAACTTTTACCACCAGGTGATTTCTGGGAGGTAGCCTAGAGAATCCCTTGGGTTACAGACATAGCCCTGCCTGCCCCACGGTGTAGTAACAATCCAATTTTCCTCCTGATTGTCAGTATCAGTTACCCCAGTCAGTACAGTAACTGCCTTCATTGCCAAGGGCATGGTGGCAGTAAATTGTTGCAATCTTTGGTAAAGACACAGTTCCCTTGGGAACTAATATTTCTGAACTAGCAAAGCTCAAAGTTACAAGGATGAGAAGCAGTGATTTTTTTAAAGTGGGTTTTTAGGTGCATAAATGAGAGGAGCCACTTATACGTCCACCTCTTGGTTGCTGGGCCAGAAAACAGTGGCACCACATACTGTTACTCGTTGGGAGCATTGCAGGGCACTGGAATGCTCTCTCTCAGATGGTGCACAATGGCAGATTAGGTCCATTTTGATATGGATTCAGGCAAGAATGCCATTTGTCACCTCACCTTCTGCTATGGACTGAAATGTGCCTCCCATCCCCCCACCCCATTCATACGTTGCAGCCTAACTTTGAATGTGATGGTATTTAGAGATGGCATGTCTGGAAGATAATTAGGTTTGATGAGATCATGAGGATGGGGCCCTCGCACGAGGATGAGCACCCTCAGAAGAGGTACTAGTGCCCTTGTAAGAGAGCATGCTTCATCTCTCCCTCCCTGCCACACGAGGTCACAGTCAGAAGGCAACCTTTTGCAAATGATGAGGAGAGCCCTCACTGGGGGAGTGAACTGGCTGGCACCTTGATGCTGGACTTTCCAGACTCTAGAATTGTAAGAAATAAATTGCTGTTGTTTAAGCCTCCCAGTCTATAGTATTTTGTTATGGCACCCTGAGTTGACTAATACACCTTCATAAATTTCCACCCTGACTGGTATAGTACAGTATTTTGGATCAGCAAGGGCTGTCATCAGCTGAGAGCTCATATCACTCCGGAATGTGTTTACCTCTTGTCCCCACTGTACAGTCAGTCTCCCTTACAAGTGGCTATGATTCTCTTTGGAAAAGACAGCAGGAAGACTGACCATACCCACAATTAATTTCACGAACTCACCCTAGAAAAAGTGCTGCACACCTCATTGCTGAGTATCACTAGGTCACCTTCACGGCACTCCCCGTGGGAAGCTGTGCACTGACACCAGTGCCAGTCCACCCTTCACAGCAGTTTTGGAACTCTTTTTCTGGAATGGCCATCAGAGCTGTCCTCATCCCCAAAATCTGACAGTTAAGCTACCGGACTTGTCCCCGTGCACTTACATAGGCAGCACTGCACGAACAACTCGGTAAGGGGTCATCACCTTGGCAAGGAGCTCTCATTCATTACTCCTGGGAATGTAAAATGGTGTGGCCACTTTTGTCATAACCCTGCCAAGGTGATGACCCCTTACCGAGTTGTTCGTGCAGGGCTGCCTACTAAGTACAACACAGCAAGTTCGTGAACTTAATTGACAGATTTGGGGGACGATGACAGCTCTGATGGCCATTCCAGAAAAAGAGTTCCAGAATTGCTGTGAAGGGTGGACTAGGCGCTGGCATCAGTGCACAGCTTCCCACGGGGAGGACTTTGAAGGTGACCTAGTGATACTCAGCAGTGAGGTATAGAGCGCCTTTTGTAGGATGAGTTCACAAAATTAATTGTCTGACCTCATACATCTTCCCCTTCATTCAAGGGGCACTGGGTCTGTGTACCGGATCAGGAAAAGGTAATTGGATAAGAGACCATGATTCTCCATTACAACAACAAGTCAAGTCTCTGTTTTAGACCAGAGTTTTTTGACTACACAGATCAGGTAAAACTTAAATAGGGTACCCATTTATAATGGTCCTAGAGACCCCATGATCAACTAACCAGTATCAAAGATCTCTACAAGCCACACCTTTTTGATTACTATTGTAGCCCTATTAACCAAATACAGTGACTAGGCCCACGCTGACCCCAGTAACTAAGTGGCATCAAAGACCCCATTTTAATGATGTTATCGCCCACCCAACATCCTGACTCCCTAGGCCTCTGGACTCCTACATTATGCTATTGTAGGTATGGAATTCCAACATTATTTAATGCAGGCCTCCACTGAGTCTAGTTCTCAGTTAACCAAGCTATTGGAGCAATATACTGAATCCAGAATCTCTAGTAGGAACCACTGTATCAATATTCACCATTAATCCAACCCTCTGGTCTATCCTAATCCCACATATATTCCCCCAACGTTTCCATGCTATAAATGAACAAACTCTTACAAATCTTTTCATATTTGAGCTGTGCCTTCCCAGGATGCATTTTCTATTTATCTCCCCGGGGCAGGATAAGCTCTGACTACTTTTAGTCCTAAAAGATAAAGAGAAATGGGGTTGTAGTGGGGAATGAATGTACCTGGCACCCCCTACCTAAGATCCGAGTGCTACAGAGGCTCCCAGCAAGGTAGGACCAGCTTTAATAGACAGGGAGGAAGCCTGCTTCTAGCAGTGGTTCTCAATCTTCCTAAGGCCACGACCCTTTAATACAGTTCCTCATGGTGTGGTGACCCCCATAAAATTGTTTTCGTTGCTACTTGATAACTGTAACGCTGCTACTGTTATGAATCGTAATGTAAATACCTGATATGTGTTTTCCGATGGTCTTAGGCGACCCTGTGAAAGGGTCATTCGACCCCCAAAGGGGTGGCAACCCACAGGTTGAGAACCGCTGCTCTCCAGGAAAGGAAGCTCAGTGGAGTTTGCAGGCTGTAGGTCAAGCTTGTCCAATCCCCGCCCGCGGGCCTCATGCAGCCCAGGACGGCTTTGAAGGCGGCCCAACACAAATTTTTAAACTTTCTTAAAACATTATGAGATTTATTTGTGACTTTTTTTTTTTTTGCTCACCAGCTATCGTTAGTGTTAGTGTATTTTATGTGTGCCCCAAGACAATTCTTCTTCCAATGTGGCCCAGGGAAACTGAAAGATTGGACACCCTGGATCTAGGTATTTGGACGCATTTGAATATACCCAAATGTCTCCATTTAGATTCTCACCATTTCATCTTTTCCTAATGCTTAATCTTTACTTAAGAAGAGCTGTGACTGCAAATTCAACTTACATTGGAATTTAGCAATCTGCAGTGTGTTTATAAGAGATGGGACAGTATTCTAGGGCAGTCACTGAAGGTCCCTAGTTTTGTGAAATGTGACCTGAGATAAAAATTTTAAACTATGAGATTGTCATTTTCTTTCCTTAAGCAATTCAGTATTGCTTAAGTGTAGATATATCATAGCTTATATAAACTAACTGGTCCCTTATTAATGATTTTTCAGCTTTTCCAATAAATTCCTAACTCAGGCCTAGATTGAAGTGACAAGAAAATCTGTAAGTTACCAGAATTGTACGTGACTGGTATGACAATCCATTTTCTAGACCCTGGGTATGCTAGGGCAGTTAGAATTCATCCAAGGTGTCTGGCTCCTACTACACTGAGCTTATCACTGAATCTCAGGACCTGAGGGCAAACCAATTTCCTGGTGTGCTAGGGGTGGGGCGAGCCTTAGCCACTGGTGCTCAGAGGACAAGAAGACCCTTGTCTTAATGGCCCACATGTCTGCATGTCTTCCAGCCCTGCAGGGAGTCCCCTCAAGAAGGGGTCAGCTAATTTACATAATGAAAACTGGCAGAATTTAATGTGACATCTGCACAGATGCAATTTTCCTTTAAATAAAAGGCACTAAGAAATGTTTATGGTCAAGAAACTCACTGGATTTTAACATGAAGCATTTTGTCCATTATATTCAATTTAACATTCTAAAATTGAGTTTTCTAGGTGATGTGTGATGAATTTTTTTTCACAACTCACTGAGCCCATTTGCCTTCATCTTCAAGTGTTTAAAGTGTAACATGTTTTAATGCAAATTACAGACTGGCCAATGTACTCTGTCAGCCTCCTTTAAATCTGCTATCATCATTTCTTTGGACTGAAAATTCTTCTCTGCTCATGCATTACTAACCTACAATCACTCTGAAGACCAGGATACAATTTGCAAGTCTTGGGGTTCTAAATTGGAATATGAAATTCATTGTGTGGCTCTTGTTCGTGCAAAATTTTCCACAATTCTGCCCAGGCAATAGCAGCCCATCAGTACCCCGATCAAGTAGCCCTGTCATTACTGTGACTCTCAGAGCTGGAACAAAATGCATCCAGTTTCTTCTAACCAGGACGGTTCAAAGTAGCTACTTCTTAAACTGCTGTAATTGTGGCTTGTGCAAACATTCAGCAAACAAAGCACCCTTTCTCCATAAAGGTAAGTGCCAACCATTTGGTTTCCTCAGGGCAATTCCCTGAGCACAGGCAGAATGGTAACAGTTCTCATCCTTGGCTCAATAGGTCACTTAGAGCAATCCCCTCCTCCGGAACAACAGGGTAGACACACCAACTAAGTGCTGTGTGTAGGAGACTTAAGGGCCAACTGATGGATTGACAAAGAAAAAGTAATTACTTAATATTAAGCTCCAGGTTTTTCACCAGTGATGGAGCAAACTTTGCCCCTAACCTTAGGAGTTTGTAAGAGGATAAGTCAATGTTGGTAAGTCAATTTGAAGTAAGCTCAAAATACTGTTAGATTATGTAGGCTTCTGGTTAATCTACGTAATACTGAGGTATAAAAACCACATTCCCAGATCTCTCAAAATTCCCCATGGATGCACAGCTTATATATGTAAAGCAAACTTGGTGAATAAAAGGTTTGCTAGGGATGCTGGTCTCAAAGATAGAGGGGCTCCATTTAGAACTCATTAATAAAGTATCTCACTGAACTTCAGATTCCACACTCTTGTCAATAAACTGAGGATTCCAACTGCCACACTAAATCATAACAGAGTAATAGAGGGGAAAGTGTGTGCTTAAACAAAGCAAAGAGAAAGTACTGTATCCACTATAAACCTCTTAGTGACAAAGACAACATTGTTATAATTCACAGGGGCAACTGCAACTCCAAGGCCAGGTTGCAGACCAGACAGGCTACAAGAAAGCTACAACTTGGTGGCTACTACCTGATGGTGGTGCCCTGCAAACGGTCTATCTTCTTATTGAGCTCAGCGATGATGCTGTGCAGTTCTGTGATGCGTTCTTCATACCGCAGTGTCGTTCGCTCCTGGACATCTTCATGCTCTCTCATAAGGTGGGACTGCTCACACTGGATTCAAGAGAGCAAGACAGAAATGCCAATGAGTTGTTGCACCTATAGGCTAGTGATTCTAAAAGTCATGGCCTCAAGCTATCAGAACCTCAACACTGAGCACACCCCAAATAAAACCTATGCCTGCTGACGGGCCAGCAATCCCAGCTATGTCAATGCCCCCGAAGAAGACCCGATGCTTTGCTTCTTGAGCACTCATTCTGTCTTTGGGGAAAGGCCCCTCTGCTGTTGCACACAATCTCTGTGGAACTATCCAAGGCTGCTCCTCTTTTCCCTATAGCCAAGAAGTGGGCAAGTGGCCCAAGCTGGACCAATCAGATAACCTTTTTTTGAGAATTTGAATCTTGACTGAATAGACCGTAAGGTTGCATGGAGTCAATTCAACTGATTGAGGTCCTAAAGAGCCTGTCCCTTAGTTCTTGCTCCCTCTCTCCCCAGAGCCTCTTTCCCAAGCTCCCTTATGGCTGTTCTGTTTTCCTTTTACCCATTCATTCCTTTTTTGCTGAAGTTCGCTGGGGTATGTTTCAGTTACTTTTCAACCAAATATTAACTCTAAGTGGCATGCTTATCTATCTGGCTGCTTATCTTCAGATTTGAAGCTTTCCCAAATCCTTTCCTACCAGACTGTAAACTCATGGAAGGCAAGGACTAGATGTTTTTGTGATTTAGCCTCATCACCGGACATGTGGCCTGGCTCACTGTGGGTGACCTAGAAGGGCTATGGGATGAATAAACGGCCGTGTAGCACACTGTCATGAAGGCTGCTTTGTGGAAACAAGGACAAAAGAGGCTGAGAAGCTTCCCTTGCTCAGCATTTGATGGACAAAGAGGCAGCATAGGCTATAAAAACATTTTTGTTGCCAGGGTTTAAATCCTAAGTGACCTGTTAACTTTCATTTCTCTCTCTCCTTCTCAATCCTCACCAGGCACTGTGCATTTAATCTCATTTACATAATAATAAAACACTCATCATTGATGGAACAAGGAGTCTAGCTTCTGTTTGTGTCTACTATGTTCAGTCCTGATTAATTTCCTGTCCATCAGATGAATTTTTATTTCATTTTCAGCAAGGCTTCCCTAAATGTCAAGAGCCACATGCACTTGCCTGCTTTGTACTTTCAGGGCTGGTGGCAGGTGGGTAAGGGTGAGACTTCTCACCTGCTACCTCCAATGTCCTCTCCCCTCCCAGAGACTGCTAGGATCCCAATTGTGTAACACAGAAGCTGTGGGGCAGGGATAAAAAGCCTTCAGAAACAAGCAGGACACGGTACTAAGCCCAACTCAATACTGAAGCTGAAGTGCTCAGCAAAGAAGTTTGAGAAATATGTTAGTAGAAATCATGGTAGGGCCCACACTGATGCTCAGTAATAATGAGGTAACATCATGGGGGCCGCTCGGAGCTCCAGAAACAAGATCAGATGCAACAAGCTTGTTGAAAACTGTATCACAGACATCCATGAAATGGTTACTTTCAGGAAACAGTGGTATGACTTTTGTTGTTAGTGACCCCATGAAACCTCTAATAACCCCCACTCAAGGTCAAACACAGAGGAAATCAGTGGAACGAGAGGCAAGGATTAAGGTCGAGTGAAAGCTACAGCTACAAAGATGCGCTCCTAAGCAGAATGAGTCTGTAACAGGCCACACACACTCTTTCCATGAAGTTCTGCCTTTTTCATCCACGATTCATCACAAAACGACTGTATCTCACAGACAATTTCTGTCAATGAAAAGGCTTCATATTTCTCTGGAATATACCAACAGCAGAATAATGTTCCCCTCCATCCACACAGAATATCTATGAGCTTTTGCTCTTGGTCTTTATTCCCATCTTCAAAGTGTGTGTGTGTGTGTGTGTGTGTGTGTGTGTGTGTGTGGCGGAGGGAGCAGGTACAAGGGTACATGTAGCTGACAGTCTCATGAACGTCACCAGTTCCAGAGCTTCCAATAATTACAGGATAATGCCCGGTCTGACTTGTATTTCATCTATACCAGGGCTGTCCAACCTTTTGGCTTCTCTGTACCACACTGGAAGAAGAATTGTCTTGGGCCACACATAAAATATACAATGATAGCTGCTGAGCTAAAAAAAAAAAAAAAAGGTTTGTACATAATTTTCATAATGTTTTAAGAAAGTTTACAAATTTGTGTTGGGCTGTATTCAGAGCCGCATGCAGCCCCTGGGCTGCAGGTTGGACAAGCTTGATCTGTTCTACGCCTGGACTCCTACCTCACTGCCATGCGCTGGTTCTGCCTCTTCAGTTTTCCATAGCTAGTCCCTAGGGCTGCAAACTACTGTGAAATGCTTCCCCTTATAAACGCAATGAGCTCTCACTCACTCTCCCAGAAGTCCCCACTTGTTGTTCTTCCTTCACAGTCTTTATCCGTCAACAGGCCATGAAGGCAGACAAGAAACTACAAAAGCCACTAGAAAATGAAGAGGTGCAAGTGTCTACACAAGACAACCACCAAGACAACTCTGGGCATTCCTGTTGCTGGTATGAGCTGCCTAAAAGGTGCAATTCTCTGGGGCTGCCCAGGTTGCAGAGAAAGCAGATGGGTGATGGCAGATAATGAGAGCATGATAGCTGGGATTGTACCCCTGCCTCCAACAGAAACGTCTGCCTGGAGGGTGCAAGTATGAACAAGAGACAACGGGAAGTCTGATGATTCATTCAGATGGAATAGAGCCTGGAGCTAAAAGGAACAAAAAGACTTACAATGTATATTTGGAACTGTGGGGTTCACTCGGGAGTAGCAATGAGAAAATACTGAGGAAAATTTTTTTCTTAGCTGAGTGCAAAGATATTCAGTTTACATTCCTATAGTTTTTCAGAAGTATTTTTTAAATGGTAGAAAGCCTCTATAATTAAATACTTCCTCTAAAAACAATAAATATGTCTTGATTTCCCATAATGTCTAAGATACTGTGCTAGGTGCCGTGGTGGGGAGGTTACTGTGACACCTACTTTGAAGGGAATGGTGGTTGCAGATTCCAGATGGATCTCTTTGCTGGACAATAAGAAACATGGACAGAAGTGGAGGTGAGGGAAAGAAGAAATGGTGGAATGGGACCCTGACGATTCTTTTCCCAGTGAAAAGAGAACAATGGAAAGTAATTATCAAAACTCCTGGCCTCACGGTGAATGAATGGTTGAAAAGACACTGCTCAAGGTTCATCTGTCCAAGTCAACATGCCCTTGAGGTTATCTCATTAACCACGCTCCCCCATTCTGTGCACACTCACTGTACTCAGCCAAAGATATGTGACAGCACGGATCTCCAACTTCAGTGAAAAATCCCCTGAGCTTTTCCAAGCCACAGTGCAGGGAAAAGTGGAGCAACTCCCACAGGGCAATCGCGTAGGAAGAAATAAGTCATCACCTGCAGGAACCAAAAGCGCCCAACAATACACCCCTGTTAGACCTCCCATTAAATGGCACAAGGGCCAACCCCTGGAATGTGGCTCTTCAGTGCAGGGAAAGTGGTAGATAAATGGGTGGCGCCCAGGACAGACAAAGTCACACTGTGCACGACTGGTGCCTTCCTGCTCTGGCCACTGCCCACACAGGCAGGCCTGGTCTAACGAAGTCAGGCCCGATTCTTTCTTCACACCCTGGTATTGTTCCTGAGCAGCGTCTCTTACCATCTTGAGTCTCCTGTGGCCTGTCAGAACATTTTTAAACCTGGAAGGGGGGTGTGATATTCTGTACCATAAGGACAGGGGCTAGGTCAAGCTCAATACCACACCTCCATATAAGGGTCACCTGTGCCAGGTATCCTGGTAAAGCCTCATTGATGACAACTATAGAGGAAAAAGCGGTATTAATTCTATGATTACTAAACATCTGCATAAATTTTTCTATTTTTAAGTTAAAACTTAAGTACATTGTAGACATTTAAAAAATATGATAAAAAGACTCATCCATTTTTTTCATAATCTATTAACACAATCCTTTTTCAAATGGTGTTCATTTCTATCCAGTATTTTCTTATGTATGTGGGGCTCCGTCAAGATCATCATGTGGGGTATATATCCATAAGCATCAGGACCCTTGTGGTAGCCTTCACCAAGACTCTGGTTCACCTCCACCTATGCACATGGTTGGGTAATACTCCGTCTTCCCACTGAAGCTAGATATGGCCACGTGATTTGTTTTGACCAATGAGATATGAGTGAATATACACCATTTTTGTGTAGAAGCCTTTAAGACCTCCTGCTGCATTCCCTTCCCCAGGTCGTAGCTGCTTACCTTCAATATTTAAAGCCACTGCTGGGGGTTATTTCTTAGCACTGCATATCCCAATGATGCAGCTATTTTAAAGATGAAAGCAGACTAAATGTAAAGTGATCAATTTATTTATTATAATCCAGATAATAAGCAGAAGCCCTCTGAACAGCTCTCTGATTCCTGATTATGGCATCAAGGGCTTGAAGCTTTGAGCTCTGTAGCCACAATATATCCCCCTGTGCTATCTCTCAACTCCCAGACCTTTCTCCTCCTTAAGATTTACCTGAAGATCTCAAGTTTCATTAGAGTGGTCCCCCTTATTCTCCTGCTCTTAATCACTTCTGGTGGACATTGGGAAACATGACTGTTACGCTTACAATACCAAATGAGGGCCAGGAAAACCAAACAGCAGTCTCCTCCACCCGCTGGGCACACTGAAACAGCCAAGTGGATACAGGGGGTATGAAACGGGGAATTCTAAGTCCTTCCAGCTTCTACCAAGCCAGCTTTAGCTGTCTGAGTCAATTATTCAGTGACAACTTTCTAAACAAGGAGCAATGGTGGCTTCTTCTAGCAAACCTTACATGTAAAACATTATTTTCTTCTTTTTACTGTACGGAGGTATCTCACACAATTTCAGCTGAACGAAATAATAAATGGTTTCAAACAACCATTTTTAAAAAAAATTATTATTGGTAATAATTACATCTGGGGTTCTCCCTCCTCTCAGCTTATGTTCAATTTTTGACTGATCCTACAGTACAACAAAGCCAGAGAGCCGGTGTTTGCAACTTCTTGGCTGCCATGAATTTCTGGAGGTCAGTATCATTAGGCATGTGGATTTCTCCTGCAACTACAGACTATCAGTTTGAAAGGCAAAGAAAAAAAGACTGAGATAGTATATGATAAAGTTTTGTTTTTCTTAAATTTCATCTGGCCCTTAAATATATACCCTAAGCTCCTTCTCTACGTTTCAGCTCTCCTATCATGATGACGAAGCAAATAAAATATCTATATAAATACTTGTGTCTAACCACATAAATTGGTAAAATTGCCTATATGCAAAATGTTTAATAAAAACAAGCAACATCATCATTACAACCACCAAGACTAAAGCCCCTTAGGCTCATTTCTGCTATTGGCGCAACCAGGGAAAAAGCTGTGAGTCAGCCTCGAGACAGACTGGCCTAAGAACTTGAGCCCTTGTTGGAAAAACCCTGTGCAACGTGGTGATGCTAAGGAGCTTTCTGGTTTTGTTAATGTTCTTCACTGGGTTTTATCTTACTCCACAGAGGCCACAGATCTTTAATCATCACATTAGTTTCAGCTGTCAAACCTAAGAGTATTATGAGCTTCACTGTTGAAAAATGCAATGCCGTCATTAATTTGTTAACTCTCTCAACCATCCTGTGGAGGGAGTCAGTATTGCTTCCCACTTAAATACGCTAAGAAGTAATGCTACTTTCTCAGGGTCACATTGGATTGACTGCAGCTAAGTACTCATCTTCATTTTTAGTCCTTGCCCAGGTTCTCCCAAAGGGAAAGTGGGAGGAACCAAGCCAAGTAAACAAAGAGGCCCAATGTAAATGTAAATGCCATGGAGGAGCAAAACAGCTAGAACAGTTTACCAAAGAATAGTATAAATAAGTAGAAAACGAATGGGGACATGGGGTCCGTGACAAAGAGAATGCATGCAAACTACACTTTCTCTCCTAACAAGAGAAAGAGGAAAGAAAGCACACTCTTCATAATATTTTATGGAAACTCTGTATGTTTTCTTCCGAAAGCTAAGAGATTGAAAATTCAGAAGACTTGCTTTCCAAAGATAGGGAGCTTAGAAATATAAAGTAGTCCATATTATCACTGACCAAATTCAAAGGGGCTCAAAAGTTGTTTGAAATATCTCCTTCTGTAGTACTTAAAAAAATAACACAGCAAGGGGAGGAGGACAAGATGGCGACCGGAGAGGAGGTCCCTAAAGCTGCTCCCAGAAAACACAATTTAACGGCCACCCAGGAGCCAAGAAAGAGGACCTTGGTGACAAAAAAACGGCAGCTGAGACATCCATGCATCACAAGTAAACACCTAAGGGTTGGAGAGAAAGGGGTGAGCGGGAGAGGAGGGAGGGAGCAGAGACGGATCTCAACAGGACCGGATCGCGGCTGACTGCAGTGCATGGGAGGGGGAAGCCAAGAGGCGACAAGAGGAGAAGCCCCAGCAAAGCGGCAGAACAGTGGGAGTCCATTGGGGAGCTGGGCTGGGGAGCTGGAATTTGGAGCGGTGAGTTGGGGACAGACCTTGGGAGCCAGCCTCTGGAACTCTTGAGTGGTAGCAGGGCTGAGCGAGGACTCTGAACTGCAAAGACGACATCTTGGCTCTAGGCTCCCTTGGGACCCACAGCGCAGGCGCGCAGCTCCTACACAGACAGGGCTGCGGCTCCCAGTTCAGGCCCACTGCGGGGGTGGACCGGCTGCCGGCGTGCGCAGCTCCTGCACGGGGTTGTGATTCCCGTTCCCGCCCACTGTGGAGGCGGGCCGGTTGCTGGCGCAGCGTGCGTGGTTCCTGCGTGGGGCTGAGGCCCCATTCCAGGTCCGCTACGGAGGCGGGCCGGCTGCCTTCCTATTGGGGGGGTCAGACCCACAGCTTCGGACTTGTGTGCACGCCTGCTTGCACGCCCCTGGGTCCTAAAAGCAGTGTGAGCCCGCAGACTCTGCCCCAACATTTCGCCACGGAAGCAGGCCCGGGAAGAAAGGCGGATTTGATAGCATTCGCCCCAGCCAGCAGGAGCAGCCTTGGCCCGCATTACCCAGCTTCCCCAGCATAGGGCAGAAGGTGGAGCTGCCCCAGTGTGCCTTTGTTGGCCTCTCCCCTTTCCTACAACCTCCCCAACCAACTAACTATAGGAAGCGGAGGGACCATGATAGATGCGCACCACCTCCAAACGTAGCAGGAGACAAGAAATAAGAAATAAACAACCCCTTTCTCTCCCAAAACTTGCCCCCCCAGTACCACCTCGTGTCTGCCCTACAGCAAGACACCACAAAATACCAATCTGGGCTCCTGGGCACTACTGAACATAACGCCCTTATGTCAAAGAGGAAGAACCCAGCAGACAGGATGAATTCCTTAAAAACTAAAACTCCTCAGAAAGAACAGGACATTTATCAAGACAGTTTCTTAGACCTAGAAGTTTCCAAATTAAGTGACAGAGAACTTAAAGTAGCCATTCTAAAGGCTGTGAGAGAAATGAAAACATACTGGCAGAGCACCATGGCTGACATAAACAATATAAAAAAAGACATGAATGACATAAAAAAGGAACTTCATGAACAAAAGGAACAATTTAACAAAGAAATTCAAAACATAAGGAAGATTGAGATGGAAATGCGAGAGATAAATAATACAATAAAAGAGGTGAGAAACGAAATAACTGCCATAGGAAACAGGGCCAACCAGATGGAGGAAAGAATTAGTGATATCGAAGATCAGAACATGGAAACAGCTAAGAAAGAGGAAGAGAGGGAATACAGAACCAAAAGGATTGAAAGAACTCTACAAGAACTATCTGACTCCATGAGACAAAACAACATCAGGATAATAGGAATAGAAGAAG